>JACYFF010031956.1:44923422-44939568 GCA_017589665.1 Selenicereus undatus | reverse complement strand
TATATTCATGTGACTAATTATACATGTTTAAGTTACCTATATTGAAGATGTGACAAAAAATAGGTACGTAGATATGACTTCAACATTCTAAGTGCCCTTAAAGCGATTACATATTTAAAGTGAAATAAAAGTTGGTTGGTGCAAAACTGTGGAATGTGCTGCTTATTTTTAGTATGATTAGTTATCACTAAAGCCACTCTCATTAAAAATAATTCAATCATGATTGTTCTCCGTGGTTGTAATCAAAAAAATTATGGTAGTTATCTTAAATAAGCTAATTGACAAATAAGTTAAATGTCCCATATTCAATCACTCTAAAATGTATGCACTAATTATCATTTTTAGGTGACATTTAAATAACTTAAGGCTAACTTTGGTGATTTTAGGTGACACTAATTAGATGTGCCCATAATGACCGATATATTATTGTAATATATATTAAGATGTGAACACAAACCGCCCAACATAGATGCGTATTTTAATAACTAACAAGTTAATTACTTTGGCAATTGTTACCCTACAAACCCAACTAACAAAACTGAAAATTCACACTCACAGTACACCAGAAGAACAAATTTGGATACTCTGCTTTTAACCTAAATTATGCATTACTTCGAACTAACCTCCACATAACTATGAACACAAACCGACCGAAATCCCCTAATGGGCCACTTTAAATAACCAAAAAAAGTTATATATTAGCATAAATATAATGTTTAAATTATTTTCGTTGAAAGATAAATTTTATTTGGGTTACATGTAAAACTTAAACTAAACTGACTTCAAATTAGCTTGTACCTAACTTCACCAAACAATTAATGACTACATATATTTTTGCTCACCAACAAGAGGAATTCAAGATTGCATTAGTAAGTGACATAAAATTTGAACATTCTAAATTACAGAACGTGAATAACACACCCTAAAAGTCAATTTCGCCCTAAACCAAAACTAAACAATGGATTACTCTGAATTTAACGTAAAACACTAATCAATCGAAACTAAACTAACTTCAGTTATAAAAGTTAGTAACGTTACCTATTACCATAAATATATAATCTACATTATTTGCATTGAACAATTTAACTTCTCTAGGCAGTCTATGCATACACCAACATACCATTCCATTACCTAAGTGTTTGCATGATTTCCTATAAAAAGAAATGGATCCATCATCATCATTTAGAACAACACAAAGACAACTGCAACAAAAAAAATGGCAGATTGAACACTAGGCGACGATTATTGTTCAAGCATCCACATATTGAACGAAATGATGTGGTGGCACACCATTGTCGCTTGCTCGCAAGGGAGGCACACCAAGTCAAATCAACAGTGATGTGTTTGCAACGAATGCAATCGACACATCTTGAAAAACAACTTGAGCAACAAAATCTCGTCTCAGCACGTAACATCGACAATCTTAGTAATGTTGACTCTATATTATATAATATCATACCCTTGCTTACACAATAATAGTTACCGTATAATTAATACTTCCTTTTAAATATACAAAATTTATTCCCAGAATTAGATCTACAAGTTGATCATGATGAAAATCTCCAATTCAACTGAGCTTCTTATATAAGACGTCTGCCCACATAACATATGACAATCTCATCCATCCTAATGGGTAATCACCTAAAACTTTCCTAGGTCTACATAACTCAATCAAGCATAAGTTAGATACTCACTTACCCTACTAATCCCATTGCAGGAGGGGCACATCCCCGTCCAAGGCACTCATTCTCAAACCGATGAGACTTTGGGCTACGAACGACTACATGTCCACATTGCACAGTTATTATGCGAATGAAAGAAAAGGTTAGAAATACTAGTATCACAAACCCAAGATTCAATGTGTTGTCAAAGTGGACAAGTTAGTCTGCCCTTACTTCCACCATCGCCTCCATTTCTTGAATCATTATTGTCAAACCAACATTTCCTTGACAAGATTAGAATCTACAACTCCATGTTCTCATTCACTTCCAAGGAGGGAAGCATTGACAACAGTGTCAATGATGGTAGAAGCCCGTATGTTTTCTGGATAAATGGTAGCAATCACCATAAAATTGTATCATTGCTCCTACAATCTAGATTACTCCCAAATTTTGCGCAGTTGTATATATATGACACTAGCAATGATCTGTCAAACCGAATGAGTGCACTTAAGGCATCTAGTCGTTTTGGCGTTATAGCTGACATTGTGCAAGGGTTGCAATAAACACTGGATTCATTTAATCTATATGTTGTTGTATTTAGAAAAGCTCGTGACATGTTACGTGAACATAGCAAGGTTTTTAATTTGCGAATTTGAATAATCCAAGCAAGAGAGGGCATGCACTATATTCGACCCACTGCAGAAGAGGACGTTGGACTAGTGGTTGGGGATGGAACTGAGCACTTTGGATCACATGATGTCATTACTCAGAAAATGGATGGAAGCTTGCAGAGGATAAATGAGATTCATCCATTATACATGCCTTCACACTATCCTCTTTTGTCTCTGTACGACACTGATGGATGGAGCCCATACATGCCAAGAATGATTAACTCCAATACCTCAAGATCAGTGGTTGCAATGAGGGAATTTTATGCGTTTCGCATCCAAGATCGAGTAGGTGAATCCGTAGTTATTAAGAAGAGTAGTCGGTTGGGCCAACAATTCTACACGGTTGCATGAGTTGTCATTGAGCAATATAAGCTTACATGGTACTAAAGCCAGCAAAGTCACCTGTGGACGTAATTGTACAGTGGCATTCAAGATGCAATTAACACAGGTGACATTAATGCAGAATCAATAGGGCGAAGATATATTCTACCATCTTCTTTCACTGGAGGGCCACATTATATGATGCAGCATTATCAGGATGCAATTGCAATTTGTCGTGTAGTGGAGCCTCCTAATTTCTCTGCCACATTCACATGTAATCCAAACGGGCCTGAAATCACTAATGAGCTATTGTCCGGTTAACAATCAGAGGACGGACCAGATCTAATAACTCAAGTTTTTCAGAATTAAGTTACGACAATTACTTGATGATTTTAAGCCGAAAAAAATCTTTAGAATAGTCATTGTCGGTGAGTTCCTGACATTGTCATACACATTATTTTTCCTTAAAATATATTCAGTGTACTAATTATACTCACTGTATCTTTTACAAAAGTATATGTTATTGAATCTCAGAAGTGTGGCCTTCCCTATGCTCATATTCTCTTAATAGTAGCAATGGAAGATAAGCCCACATGCCCAGAAGATGTTGATAGGCTAATTGATGCCGAAATTCCTGATCAGGCTGTGGACCCTGTAGCATATGATACCGTCACAAGATTTATGATACATGACCCATGTGTATTATGTTTTATTGATGGAAAATGCTAAAAATGTCACCCAAAAAGATTTTGCAATCAAACAACATTTGATGAGCATAGCTTTGCTCAATACCAAAGGCGGCGCACACCCCAACAAGTGGTTGTGAATGGTCAAGAGATTGATTATCAATGGTTGGTCCCATACATAAAATATGACGCTCACATCAATGTCGAGCGTGTAGCTGTTCGTAGCATGGTGAAATACCTATATAAGTATGTACATAAGGGCCATGATCGTACTACTATTGTCATTGAAGGTAATATAGCACATCATGACAGTGAGCAACCTCAGCAATATAGAGAAAGGAATGAAATCCATGAATAATTAGATTGCTGCTACGTATATGCAGTTAAGTCATGTTGGCGGATTTTTGAGTTCAGCTTAAAACATCAATATCCTTCTATACAAAAACTTTAATACCACTTGCCTGGAGAACGATTAGTCACGTTTAGTGACAGAGAGGACCTCTTTCGTATTACAAATGAACTAGAAGCGGAGAAAACAATGTTGACTATGTGGTTTGAAGCAAATAAGTAGTACCCAGAAGCTCGACAGACCACATGTCTTAACTTCCCCATGCAATGGGTATGGAATTATTCCTCTAAAAGCTGGGCGGTCCGTCAAAAAGGTTCTTCAATTGGTCAACTTCCATTTGTACATCCAAATTGTGGAGAACAATATTATTTGAGATTGCTTCTTACAAAGGTCTGTGGAGCAACTTGCATTGAAGATATTCGTACAATACATGGTGTCCTACACGTTACATTTAACTCAACATGCATAGCATTAGGGTTGCTCGATGATGATGCTGAACGACATTTTGCCTTGAATGAAGCTTCAACCTGGGCTTCAGGTGTTCAACTGTGAAGTATGTTTTGCTCCACGTTAATGTTCTCCAAGAGTGCTGACCCAGTTAAGTGATGGGATGCAAATTGGACGCATTTAATAGACGACCTTCTCTATGTCATACGATAGCAAATAGGAATTCCATATATCGATTTATCATCTACCGAGCTCCAGAATCTTGCACTACTTGAGATAGAATGTATCTTGAATAGAAATGGAGGATCGCTTAAAAATTTCCCTCCAATGCCACTTCGTTCTATCGAAGCTGCAATTCATGCAACAAATCGGCTTATTATAGATGAACTTGATTATGATACAAGTCTTGAAACATCAAGATTTGAAAACTTTGTAAGAGGGTTGAACTCAGATCAATATCATGTGTACAGATCAGTACTCAATACTCATAATAAAGATGGAGGGGGGTTGTTTTTAACATATGGTAGTGGTGGCACAGGAAAGACTTATCTATGGAATACCTTAATCTCTAAGTTCTCATCAAAAAATGTTGTAGCATTGTCAGGCATTGGTTTTTTACTGCCACCCGGAGGAAAAACAGTATACTCGGTATTCAAAATACCCTTACAACCTGATAAGACTTTATTTTGCTACTTTGATAAGAGTTCTGAACGTGCGGATCCCATCTGCGAAATAATGTTGATTGTTTGGGATGAAGCACCAATGATTAATCATTTTGCATTTGAAGTAGTTGATCGTCACCTCGAGGACATATGTGATAATTAGAGTGCTTTTGGAGGGAAACTGGTCCTTCTTATGGGAGATTTTGGATAGATATTTCCCGTGATTACACATGAGAGTCGAGAATCTATTTTTACGGACACACTCTATCGAGCAACATTTTGGAATGAATGTAGTATGATGCACTTGCTTATAAACATGAGGCTATAACAAATATATGAATACAACAAGACTATGCGAAATGTAGAGGAATTTGCTTGATGGATATTACAAGTTGGGGAAGGTCAGGTGTAAGGAATTTCTGTTTCAGATGATGGAGAGGCAAATTGGATTTAGATACCAGAGGATTTTCTCATATGGAATGACGAGGATGGTCTGCACAATTTGATCACACCAATTTATCCTGATTTTGAAAATAAATATGAAGATTGGTCATATCTTCATGAATGAGTGATTCTTGCACCAACAAGTGATGATGTTGATGAAATAATCACAATCATGTTGTCTATGCCCCCTGAAGATGTCAAAAGCTATTTGTGTTGTGATATCCTTTCGAACTCCAACGATTGTGGTCCTTTCAGTGACATGGAACATCGTGAATTATCGCATTCCTTAAAGATTTCTAGGTTGCCAAATCATAGTTTAGATCTTAAAGTTGGTGCGCCTGTTATATTATTAAGAAATTTGAATCAGTCAATAGGGTTGTGCAATGGTACTGTACTAATTGTTAGTAAATTGGAGGATAGAGTGATTGAGGCCAAAGTAATATCTGGCTCAAAAGTTGGAGAGACTTTCCTAATACGCAGAATTGTTTTAACCCTATCATATCTTTCAGATCTACAACTCAGAAGATGATAGTTCCCTCTAAAACTGGCATTTGCAATGACAATCAACAAAAGTTAGGGGCAATCATTAAATAGAGTTGGTGTATACCTTCCAAGGCCCGTGTTTAGCCATGACCAACTTTATCTTGCACTGTCACGTGTTTCATCCCCTTCCGGATTAAAAGTACTTCTTTGTTATAAGATAGGCGTTCCAGTAGATGTTACAAAAAATGTTGTGTATAGGGATGTATTGAACCATTTGTAGATTGTTATATCATACAGTTTATTTATTTTACCTAGTACATTCCGGATGCTTGGTTAATCTATTTTCAATCATATAATAATGGTATTATTTGCATTAATATACATTCCTTCACAATTGCAATGCGCTAGTGCATTATGATCATACAATTCTATTTGGTTTTATTTATTATGATTACTGACATGTTAGCTTTGGTACATACTTCTATGCCTATATGCGCCATCAACCCTTGCAATAGATCTGTAACATTAATGGTTCGACTCATGCGAGCAATGATTATTCGAGTATATGGGCAACGTACATTGTGGAAAGTCGTATTCATGGACTACCAGATATTGGATTATTGTGCTAAAAAAATTCCCTAACATGTACATGTATGTTGCTTACTAATGCACTTGATTATTTTATACTGTGATGCGATCTTCAGCGACATAGAAGGCGATGCTGATATTACTCGATGGAGACTTATACTCAATGCTGACAAATTTTACCACATCTCCGGGCTCTCAGTTGATACTATTACAGATGGCGAAAGGAATGTGGTCACCAACAATTACAAATTGGTTTTTACGCTGAGGACAAGACTTCTTGGCACCATTGATTATTGTCAGGATATTCTCTACCAGTACCGACCACCTTTTGTGTCATTCATCAGTGTCCCCTGATATCTACGAACACCTGATAATGTTGTTGCCATATATTATTTGCACATTACACTTTGCTAACTAAATTTTTGCATATATTTCTTCTGAAGTATATATAATGTTTTCATTTCCTTTTCCTCTATAGACGTCATCAACGTGGTAGTTGCTATATCTCCTTTAGAAAGGACCAGAGATAGGGGCACTGCAAGACGAAAATTATTACTTTGTGATGTGCAGTATGTATTTTCATAAGTTAATATTTTTTTCATGTTTCTTAACACGTTTCAATTATATAAAGATTAGTACATATAATACATATATGTAGGATGCACCCGTTGAGACTGACTTTATGGAGAGATTTTGTGAAAGTTGAGAGGACCTATATTTAGCAACATTTAACTGCTGAAAATATTTTTCTTGCTTCCAAAGTGTAGAGTAAAGATTATTAAGGTATCCTTACGTCCACTTGATATACTTTCATTCATAATACTGTCTTTTTTTCATTATTATGATGGTATACTTCAGTAATATGTTTTCTCACCTGCAATATACATTTATGAATATCGGTTTCTACTTTATCTGATAGTAGATTACTGGTTAACCCAGATATTCAAGTAACAGAAGACATTGAAGGATGGTATATACAACATATAACATTAATTTCAATTTTCATTCTTCATGCAAGTTATATACACTTGACCTAAAACATGTTAATTTCCGTACATGTATTAAGTACTCTGACACTCAAGATGTGATGGAGTATTTTGATTTCATGCGTACGAGAACAATACGTATGTACAATCTAGAGAAGTTGTTCACTGCTAAAAGGATTAGATTAGATGAATATGCAGCCATGCCAAATGTAAGCTAGAAATTTATACACAAATGTCACTTATTGTTACATACATTCATTCAATATCACATAATCTTCAAAGTTTACTATATCCAGGTGAGATGTTTTCGGCTTTTTGAATATATTATTGAAATCCACCCATTGCTTTATGGCACTTGCATTAATTGCAACAAAAGTGCCCACGCTTACGTATTCGCGCTTAATGTACCATACTGCCATGCCGACCTCCAAGTTTGACTCACGACAAGTTTGCATACTTGATGGTCTATTGTTCGATACTTTGTTCTACTTTTCCAATTGCATGTTTGCATTAGTGTAACTATCCTTTTTTATTCAAAATTATAGGTACATCTTTAGAGTTGTCTTACAAGATACTACAGGTTGTAGATAACTTACTGCTCTTCATGAGGATGTTCGAATTATTTTATATACGACATCTACCCAGTAAGATATGTATGCAATGCATGTATTATCATTTTCAATGCTCTTCACTTTTATACAATTTATTGTTTTATTGTTGACTAACCCATGTTAATATTTTCTGCCATATGGCCATCTATCATTCTATGCGTTTATAGATGATTACATAGGTAAACATTGTGCTTTCATTTTGAAGCCTCCATGCCACCATGAAGTAGAAGCTCCTATCGCTCTTACTACGACAGTCAGTTGGGAGGAAGATGTTCATTGCATGCGAAATACTAATGTTAGGTACACAAGGTAGCTAATGGGTATATATAAACTTCAATTTTATTATTGTTAATCAAATTATCGCTAAATCTTATTTTCTTTGTACATACAAGAGGAGGAGATGGATTCTTCATAATTGACGTAATAGATTAACTTATCATCATCTCATTTAGCATGATTTGTAATAAATTCGCTGTTTACTGTCTTCATCATACTTATATAGACATTTTTCACAATCATATAGTTTTTAATGGTTAATTCCAGTGGTTAGGCACGAAGTTGCTATATACTTAACTTTTTCATTGAGTTATTTTATTATCTCCTCTAAATTATAATATTAAATGTATCTACAATAACTATCTGTTCATTATTTCGAGAACATGTTAATAAATTGTCTATTTGAATATGAACCGTGCAAAGTACGGACCCATACTACGCATACTAATTTTTGCATAGATAACTTTGCTTACCATTTGATATTCTTAAACACTAAACCCGATAAAAGTGAAATCCATAGTAAAAATGATTGTTGTTAATTTACATTTTACATTTGAATATCCATAGGCCCAAAAGAATGGGTTAATAAATAATTTAATAAGCCCACTTTTGCAATAGCGTAATTAATTTGATCTCAGTCCACAGTCACGAACATGCGAACTCGGTAGATAGTTGAGAGGTTCCTGCATCCAAATTCCAATTCCAATACCGCACAAAACGGTTCACTCAACCATAAACCAATGGGCGAAGAAGAACAAAAGCTGTAGCCTGTTGGCGTTAATATATGGTTTTTAACTGTCGTAGACCATAGTCCACCCCGTGTTGAGATCAACCACTCTCTTTCTCTCTGCCCCCCCCCCCCCCCCGAGTTGGCACCACCATTGGCGACGTACAACATGGCACCCGCAATGAAGCTCGTTTTTGGGCTTCTCACATTTGTCTCAATTGGAATGATTATCGGTAATCCTCTAATTCCTATTTTTTGCGATTAATAATCTGTGATCTTCAGTTTCTCTTAGCTTCTCTCCGAATAAGGAACTGATTTATAGTTATTATATATTTCCAGTTAATCGATGGATAATATTCCATTTCAATCCGGGTTTTTTGAGCAGTTTTCACCGTAAAATGGCATACTGTTTGGGTTTTTTTTTTTGGATAGGTTTTATCTTTCTAATGGAATTAAATTATAGACAATTATGGACATGCCTTGCGGAATTTGTAATTGTAAAGTGTTTACATTTCAATCTGTGGAATGTGATGAAGAAAATATTTTTGGATCGTATTATTATGCGATCAGCACTAGGTTTTTTGTTCCTATTTCAAGATTATAGTTCCAGTTCCATACTGCTTGTTTTGTATTGATTTTTAAACGTGTTCTGTGGCTCAAGTTCTCAAATGCCGTTCCTTTTCTTTCCTCAATATTTTTAGGTTTTGGGATTATATGTAAATACGCTTTAATTGGCTGTGGCCTATCGAGATGCTTCCCACTCAGTATAAATACTGGTAGGTTCTGGGGTGAAAATTCAAAAATTTAAGAGGGACCTAAGTAATGGATGTTGTTAACAAAGTTAATTGGTTGGAAGAAGTGGCTCTTACTTACCTGCGCTTTTTGTGTGTCTAGTAATTCTGTCCATGAAATGCATGTTTATGGAATATCACTCCCTTAGAAAGAGCATAAAAATAAAGGAGAAAGCACAAAGAATAAGTGTGAGTGTATGACAGCATATAACGGTGGCCTTGGATTCCATTTTAGGAGGGTGTGAAGCTATGTTGCTTGGACTTGGACACTGGTGTCGGACATGGGTACATATCCGTGTTTGACTCTGCACGGTAAAAAACTTAGGATACTTTATTTTGTCCTAAAATGGGACACGGGTATGGTGACACGGCTTTTTTATTATTAAATTTCTTTTTAAAAATCATTTATTTATTTATTTTTTAAATTTCAATTTATCATAGATTGTTGCAAATAATTTGAAACTAGTGCAAATACAAATAGCTAGGCTCCCATGAAGCAAGGCCTTGAAAGTCTTTGACTTTGACAACACCAATAACAACAACAACTCCTGGTGGTGATCCCTTTTTCCCGGGGATTTGAAAAATGCAGATGTAGGCAACCTTACTTCTTTTGGCAGAAGTATTTCTGCCACCAGAGAGTCCGATTCCAAGAGACCCACATAAATGCTATAATAAATGATCCCTAGCTGTACCCCAAATAAAAAAAAGAAAGTAAAGGTGCATATTCCACTAATTTACGAGTGCCATTGCGAAGCAAAAAACCCTAGCTCTGCTTCCCTACACTTGCAGCTGCATGAGATGAAGAGACATAAAGAGAGAGAAATGAAGAGAGAGAGTGAACGGTAAATAGACAAGAGCAAACAAGAGAGAGAAAGTGACCTTTTGTAAGAAACACGTTATCTAATAGTAGTATTGGATAATAATAACAAATACTATCACATAATAAAACCACTAGCATATTCAAAACTTATAGCATGTATACAACAAACAAAATTACAATATCACCAATTATACAAGTCCCATAACACAAAGTTTGCTAAATGACTAAAAGCTAAAAGGTAAAGTGCCAATTACATTAGAATCTAAGATGTGTAGCCCTAATCCCAAACCTTAAGAATCCCATGCCATGTCTTTTGTAATTGCAAACGTCTAATATCCTGGTTAATCACCTTAATCACCTTAGTCCTTGTTAATCACCTTAGTCCAGTTCTTTTTTATTTTTCCTCCATCCCCCTTACATTCCAGAAGGTTAATTCGCTCACACATGTGCCCTGGTGTCAGTGCGTCTATATTGCATCTATAGTTCTATACTCCTCTTAGAGTGACCAAACAGTGTGAGTCTTGCTTTGTTCATCTTATCCTTGGTGCCGCCATGCCTACCTTTTCTTATTCACTTCGTTCTTGGTCTTGTTTAATTTTTGGACAATCACAAATCGACCTTATTATCTTTATCTTTGTAACCATTAACCTTTGGACTAGGGTTCTTCTTGACACCACTTAGAGCCATTCAACAACAATAGTGTTTGTACCACCATACGGTAAACTCTTTCCTTAAAACCTATTGAGATTTTCTTATCACGTATCACTTCAAATGCATCCCTCCATTTTTGCCATCCTACTGTTATACTTTGAGGAGTGCTCTTGTCTGTATTCCCTCTCCCTTCGATATTGAGCCTCAGTATTTAAACTTGCCACCCTTTGCATGGCAACATTGCTAATTGTAAGAGATCTACCTATTCTTGTGAGAGATCCACCCAATAAGCAACCATAAGTCCTCATGGCAATGGAAAGCAATGATGTGTTGAAATTTTCTATTTCAATTGATGTATGTAAAATAGCACCTAAACAATGCTTATATAGCTGTGGAAAACCTCGAGATTAGGCAACAAACTAACCTAAAACCCTATGTTATATTTTATTTCCAGAGAAAAAGATCTTGCACAAAATAATAAAAATATACTCCCAAATATACCTTGAAAACTCACTTATAAAAATAAATAGCATATTCTTCTCGACTTATCATAAGTATTTATTATCAGCATTCAACGACTTTTAATGCAATTTACTAGCTTTTAGAACAATTTAGCATCATTCACTACAATTCACGACTGGTAAGTCTTGAAAATGCCTGGTTATATTTTCTTCAATCATTCAGTGTGTTTCAGCAACTTTTAGGATGTTTAAGTATGTTTTAGCATATTTTAGCAAGTCTCAGCACGTTTCAACATGTTTCAGCTATAAGTACCAATAAGTACTTCTTACAAGTTGAAAAAAACATGCCCAAAATAAAAGATGTTGCTTAACCTCAAACCTTTGTTCTTTTACCGTTTCTGCAATTTTTAAATTCAAAATCCAAATGATACCCATGTGGTTTCACAAACTCCAAACCATGACATTTACCTCAACTTTAGTTGTTAAATGATGATACGTTACTTGCTTTTGGACTATTTTGACAAAAATGTCCCTATCCTTCAAGTTTTTAAGAGGCAAAGAAACCTAATCCAAACCATTAATTCACCTTCTTCCATCTCCCACCACTGCCATTGTTGGCAACTCCAAGCAACAACAATGGAGTTCTACCCTGTAGAAAGAAGCACTATCTGCATCTTACATTCTCTCCCCTAACAAACCCAATCTCTCTTTCGCTCGGCGATTTCTACCGCATTGAACTCCAATTTCTCCTCCCCTCCCGTCTCCCTGAATCCTCCCTTACCAAATCTAAACTCCACTCCCTTATGTAGTGGAAGCTCACTCGCAACAACTAGAGGAGAGTTGTCTCTAATTCTTCTAATTTTGAGCCTTATTTGAAGAGTTGATGAACTCAAAGGCATTTTCCTCTCTTCCTAACTTTCCAAAGACCATTTGAAGCTCACCGTCCTAAAAGGGTGCTAGCCTCGCCAACCCCTGCCACCACTGTCCTCGCTGCCTTCAACCCCATTGCTGCCCCTTTTATGTCTTATAAGGTCTAATTTAGGGTTTTTTTGAATTTATAATGTTAAAATAATAAACTTGGTTGGGGACTAAGAAGACCCAAACTTTGCTGATCAAGCTTCTAAGAGAGTGTGAAATTGCAGAAAAAACATCATAAATAGCAGGCACAAATAATTGATTAAAGTGAGGAATTAATTTAGTTTGACGCTCACACAGTTGAGAAATTTAATGCTCCCATAATTAGGATTATCGTCATTGTTTGTGATGGTGAGCTATAAAGAAGCAGGATTGAGAGGAATAACAAGTAGCCTGAGGGAAGAATCCACGGATTTCAATCAGGGCATTTACGTGGGCATTTGACGTTTATCTTTTACGGCATCCATGGAGGAAGAACAAAATTGAGACAGGATAGAGAGGAGAGGGGCAGAGAGGGGTGAGAGGGAATGGGTGGGGGTTGGGGTTCAATCACAATAAAAGAATAAGGTATTTTGGTCATTCTAATTAAAATTTAACAGTGTTAGTAACAGATGCATAATACGCGGATATAGTTGCTGTTGTTTCCTCCTATTGTTTGCATCAGTTTGCTTGGAATTGCTAAAACATGTAACGTTATGGCTAGTTTTTTGTGGGTCAAAGTAATGAGCTTTAGGTAGGGCCTGTCTTCCAGCCTTTTGATAATAGAGCTTCTCAAAGTGTACCCGGCTACCGGCATATTTTCTGGCACTGTTTAATGGCCTTGAGGATATGTTTGCCAATTAATTATAAAATCTCTGTTCTTATAGTTTTAGCTTCTAGTCGTTTTCTTTTCATGTTAGTTGGTGCTAGTTTTCTAACACTGCAAAGCAGTTTTAAACAGTCATATTGATGTTTACAGATAATTTTTGTTTGTCTCTATGCTTAAGGGAACCTTCTATTTCTGGAAAGATCATTGAGAAGATTTCGTCATATTATGTCATTTCTGTGCTCTATGTGGCTTCAAAGCATTTGCCTTCATTCAGGTTCTTTTTATTAAATTTAACTGGTTAATGAAGGTAACTTTGTTTGATAGTATTTCGTTAATCAAGGTAACTTTGCATGAGCAACTTCAAAGGTCAACTTCAAGGGTCAACTGCAAAGGTCAACTTCAAGGAAGTTGTCGGGTTTTTGCCTAGCTTGACGGCTGACGCGTTTGTGTTGAACCCACTTCTGAATAACACTGATACCTGAGTTCTCCAGTAAAATGGAAGTCTGGATAACTTCTCTGGACTCTCAAGCTTATGCAGTTATTAGGGGAGGAAAAGAAGAAAGTATCTTTTATCTTATCCAAATCCAATCCATACCTTGGAGTTGTGCGTGGACTGGGGTGATATGCGCGTGGGGGGGGGGGGGGTCAACTGTAGCATCCCTGACCCCTAAGTTATAGAGACCTTGTTTTCCCCAGACACTTGATTAGAAACCTTTTCACTGCCCCCTACTCCATAAAACAGAACTGAAGGATTGTTTTGAGGCATTTCGCTATTGTTCACTATAATCCAAAGCCAAAAAATTGCCACAAGGTGACCTTTCCGGCTGTTGGGGAAATGTACATGGTGTGGCTTGAATTGTTTCTCTACATGATATGCTTGAACGATGGACTGATTCACATCATAGCATCTGTATCTGTAACACATGGTATCATCTAAAAGCTGTTGAAATTCTTCGAGTACAATGTAGCTTCTCATACTTGAGGTTAATTGTTTTTTGCACTTGTGACAATGAGTAGAATTTTCGGATTAATCACTGTAATAAAAGTTTCTGTCTGTTTATAAGCAAATGACTTAGGTGAATGATTATCTGAATCTTGTTTTTAGTCCCTCCTCACTTTATTTGATTTCGTTCTTTGACGATTTATTCTGAATTTCTTAGGTGCTTTATTTCAGTTAGCATTCATTCATCGTCTTGAAGATTCATATGGTATAGATTCTTGATCTATCTATATCTGCAATATTCTATTTTTCCAGTTGGTGATTCATTTTTGGTCTATAAAGCATGGGAAAAAATAGTTGTTGCTTGAAGGAAATGAGTTTTTGATGGATTGTCTCATATTTAGTAGACTTTTGCTCACTTATTTGAGCTGTCTGTCAGATACAGCCTGAAATGTGCTTTGATTTTGGCAATGAGAAATCGATAGCACCTTCAAATTAGATCTGAGCCGGAGAGTTTGAAAGTGGACCTCTTACTTGGTCTTTATATCTATCGGGTTGGTGTTCATTTACGTTGAAGCTGAGAGAGCTACCATTGGGCAGTTTCAACTCGTAGAGTTCACATTATGAATTATAATAGGGACTGAATAAATCATGTTACAAAATTTGTTTCTTTTGTGTCTCATTGGTTGTGAAGTGAGCTAGCCTATGCCTTGCGAACATAGTATCCAGCACACACATCATTGCCATTGCAAATGTGTAGATTTGGCCTGTTCTTGAGCTTAGTTGGTATGTCATGTAATGGCATTAAGCAAATGGTACGTATGGTTTCATCAAGTCAAATATGATCTTATTTTGAAAGCAAGTCGTGCATGTATATTAAGTATAAGATGCAGTGGACAGAGCCCAAAAACAAGTCGTGGCTTTTGCTATCTTTTATGTGTCAAAAGATTTTCAACTCTAGCATGTTTTACTAAAAACTTTTTGTGAGTTTCTTAGAATTGGATTCTGTATGGGCAGCAATGCTCACATCATAGTTGCATGGAATGCGGTACGCTCCGGTAGGTGGTACGAATTCGAGTATGTGATTCATTGCCTAGTGGAGAATCTAGTGCTCCAGGGTCGTTACTACTAGATCCTCCAATTCAAAACTTCACATATTGTAGACACTCATAAAATGATTTAATTGTGAGGGTTCTTTCTCTTCCCCCCCTCTCTCACCCCCCACATGGGGCATCATTTTCAGATTAGTCTCTCTCTCTCTCTCTCTCCTCGTTTTACTCTGTAAAAAGGCTGCCCATTCATCGCAACCTAAAAAATGTTTGAATACCTTCACCAGTGTTTTCAACGCAAGCAATTTTTGTTCTCAGCTCGTTATACTCGGACCTTGATTGTGAATTATGCTTGAATACCTTCACCAATGTTTTACCAGTTCAGTTATATCTTTACATTTGTTACTAATTGCGTCAACTACTTTATTTACAGGGAACGACTTTTCATCACCTAGAAGAATGAAGCAAACTCAATCTTTTCAGTCCTCCACAGGTTAATATATTTTCAGCATATTCTCAGTGTACGTATATGTACATGCATCTTACTCCTTAGTTATTTATTTATTTACTTATTTCTCCCCTAGAACATCAACTAGAGAATTACTATTGCAATGCAAGGAATGATAATGCCAACCTTATAAATATTTTTCAAATGGTTATCGATGACCCTTGCGTGCTTTTATTTTAATTAATTAATTAATTTACCTAATATGGCCGAATCACCTTAGAAAGCTTTTCATTCTGCGCGCGCGCACACTCACACACACACATATGTATATATATACATATATATATATAT
>JACYFF010031956.1:44844925-44863422 GCA_017589665.1 Selenicereus undatus | reverse complement strand
TATATATATATATATATATATATATATATACACAGACACATATATATGTATATATGTGCATATATGTATATATGTATATGTATGTATGTATGTATGAATAAATTTGTGTGTGTGTGTGTGCGTGCGTGCGTGTGTATACACACACTCGCACGCACGCACGCGCACGCACGCACGCATGTGTGTCTGTATGTGTTTGCGCAAAATCCTGTGGGGCTTGCAAAATTATCAGGCTTCTATAATCTCGCAATATTCAACTTATACATATATGGATGGAACACTTGTATGAAGCACTGCTTATTGGATTTGGTTTTGCCCCTACAATTTTGGAAAAATTTTTTCCTTGCAAAAATCAGTTTTATATAAGAACATTCAACTGGCTGGTGGTGAATAATTTACAACTTCAGCAAGAATGAAGATTCAACAACTTGCAGAATTTTGCTATGAATCCACGACAAACTATGCCAAGGTTTGCTAACCCAAGAGTAGCAGAATTGGGCTGCTGGAAAGCAACTGTCTGCTTCACTGTGAGTGAGCGGTGCTGGCTAACATTCCACAGGGGTTTCATAACCGCGAAGCTTCTTCTGTAATGTCTGGCCAGCAAACTATGATCATGAGAAGATTTGCAGGTCCTAAAACTTGAGCAGCATTAGCAACAGCAGGGACCTTAGCAACCAAAAACTCCACAGAATATTGAGCAGTTTTCGTTCTTGGTAGTTTTGTTTTATTGGGAAACTTCAACTTTTTTTTGACTTTGTTTTGCCAACGTTTTTTTGACTTTGTTTTGCCCTTTTCTTTTATATATTATTTAGCCGTGTTGCAGATGTGATAAAAAGGGAAAGGATAACTGGCATGGCAGTACCTGATGATTGACATGCTGTGGTGTCAATTTGATGTAGGATTCTCACCCCAGATATATCTAGGACACTCACATAGTACTGTCCTTTCGGTCATGCAAAATCCAGGCTAACACATAACTGAAGATTCTCAAATGGAGAATTGTCTTTACTCAGATAGAAGTAATCCTGATTGGGAAAGGAAGCCCAATCTCTCTAAAATATCACTAAAAGTCCTTGTTTTGATTATCCTACTATATTTTGTTACGAAAATAGAATAATTTAAATATAAAAGCTTCTCAATAGTGGACTATTTCTTAACGTCCTAAATCTCCATTTTCCTCTTCAACTTTTTGTCGTGTACCAACCAATTATGTAAACTTTATCTGTATTTTTCTTCTGCTATCCATAGGCATGGGCAGTTGGGCTACTGACAAAGAAGCTGCTGTTTTACGGCTTGGACTTGTAAGTTTATTATGTTCAGGAGGTCTGAATTTATAGGCCTTTTCAGACTCCATGAGAATGCATCTATTTTTTGTATCATCCCTGAAATGCTATTATCCTCTTTGGTTCACACCATTATTTTCTGGGAAGCTTTCATCATTTTCATCCTCTGCTTGTCACACATTCTGAAAGGGAAAATCTAGAAATTAAATGATCATTTCAGAATTAAATTTCTGTCTGATCTGCTTATTTGATCATGCCTACCCTGCTTGTCTTGGTATTACTTGGGGTTACCATGGCACAATGATTTCTTCTGTAAAGCTTGTATATTCTGAGGCTCTGAGCCCTATTTTTTATGGTCCTTGCAAATTGATACTGAAAAAGATGCAACATCATGCATTGTGGGAAACTATACAGAATGTAAGCCATAAAACTAGATAATTGCCATCTGAAAATTTTCTTTTGCGGGTCTCTTAGAATAGACTTCTCTGCTTGCAAGTTTAAAGCTACAAACGTTTTATTCTCCCCAACGGCCTGGTCGAGCAAGATCCAGACTGGGTGTAGTTGTTGCATGATGGATGATTCTTACTTCGAAGAAGAATATCAATAAGAAGATAAATGAAAACTGTGCTTTTTCAAAATTGAGCTTATAAAATTGTGGCATGGTTGGCATTTACATGGTCAACCTCTTTTATAGGTATAGAACGTGTGCATGTCTAAGGTATAGCATGGCCATTTTGTGATTTTTCCCCCCTATATTTCTTTTGATGTGTCAATATTCGTACCTTTGCCTGAGTGTCATGTTGGATCATGGATTCATGGTACTATGTCGGAAATGAAGAGCTCAAGTAACATTCTTTAGCATGTCAAGTCCGGCATAATTGGCATCTAAAAAAAGAAAAGAAGAAAGGCATAAGAGTTGGTATGACATGGCAAAGGTCAGCAGTTCAAATCTGAAGAACCTTCTCTTTTTCGTTTTAACGGTGAGTCGGAGGATTATTAAGGTCAAATGCTTGTGTACAGTGTACACAATGGCTTTGGTGTTAGCCCGTTGAGAGTGTTTCCCTTATCAGGACAATTACTGAACTCCTGTTCCGCAACAAATGGCCACATCAGAAAGGTTCTTTAGTTGAACGGATCGCATTTTCGCCCAGCGACAATGGCGATATGTAACGTGATTGCTGCATTAGAGTGATTTTGTGTACTATGACTAAAACTGCAATTGCGACTAATTTACACTTTTTGTAGTAGTATCTCAAAGTCCTAATTTCAGCTGGAGCTTACTATTAGGAAAATCTCAGAGATGGTTCAGTGTTTAAGACTGTTGGTGCAAGGTTTGACAACAAGTATACTAACTGAAGTAAAGAACAGATGTTAAAACTTCTTGTGCAAAGCATGATTGTTATGTTAAGGACATGCCATTATTGAAGATAGTTGCTAATGCAGAAGTTTTGTACAATGGCCTCCAACATTCTTGGATGTGATAATAAGTGCTAACTGATTTTCATTGGTGTCCACTTTTATTTATTTTTTTCCCAGAATTTTGAACAATTTTTCAGGCTAATGGTTGGCCAAGACACTCTTAAAGGGAACATAAGTCCTCCATGGAGCTAAAAGCACTTATAACTAAAAATCTCTGCATCGAAAATTGTGGAGAGTGGAGATTAAGCACTCCAATAACTTGTATTTAAGTTTCCAATTGTTTTTAGCATTTTGTCTCATTTCTTTCCCTTATTCCAGTTGATTTAGGATGTTTTTCGCGTCTGCAAACTTTCTATGATCTCTGTTGCTGACTGTTGCTGTCTTTGTTGCTTACGTAGGTCAGGCCTGAGGTGGTTAGTTGGTCACCACGGATTGTTGTACTCCATAACTTTTTGAGTATGGAGGTAAAAGGTTTCATAATCTTTATCTTTGGTATTATATTTATTTGTGGAACTTCCATGTTTATTTTAGGTCTGGAGATAAAATCATGTTTGTTTTTATAACTTCCATATTTTTTTAGCCAATTCTTCTTTCATTTGTGTTTGATATTTGATATGTGTAGTGGACTGGAAGCCCCAATGGCTAGTGTCTTATTTTGGGCTTTTTGTTTGTGTGATAAGGGCATCTTAAACTTTTGCAGGGATGAAGCATTGTGCTGTGAAGCAAATTTGCTTTAAGATAGATTTTAGTCTATTAGCAAGGTTTCTGTATACCATTTGCATCCTAGTTACTAGGTACTATAAAAACGTATGAAGGAGCAAAGTGGTTTGTGCGGGAAACAGTACATTTGATAAATATCATTATATACTTTTTATTATCCAAACGTTATGTGTGATGCACGTACATTAAATACACAACCTTCAATAGGACTTTGACTGGCCACAGGATCACATGGTTTACCTTCTTTTGTCCCTATGGGGGGGCTTAGTGTTGTTCTTCTATCCATGCTGTGGTTTGCGTGTTTTTATGTACCTCATTGCTCTCTCCTAGTCTCTTCTCTCTATATTGCATTCTTAACTTCATCATGGAAGTAACTTATTATCTCATATGAAAATTTCTCTAGAGTTCAAGAACTTTTTATTGATCTCATAATTCAGAGGGACATTGGATTCAAATGAAAACACCTATTATCAGCTCTTATCATGGACAAACACATGGATTCAAATATATAATGAAATTATGATGAGATATATAATGAAATTATATATGGTGAAATTGTGATGCACAAACTCATCATGCAAATATAAAATGAAATTATGATGAAATTACCAAAATTTTCATCCATAAACACATGGATTCAAATGAGAACACCTATTATCAGCTCTTGGATCTTACAATAAAGCAATATACAAGCAAGCTTTAATCACAGAGGAATTCCTAGATTCTTCGCCTCTGGACTTCCTTCTCGTACATCTTTTGACTTTCTCCTCTGAACCTTTGGTTTTTACTCATATGAATATCCTGGAACCGCCGCTTGTCTGACAGTCAAACTGCCATGAGTAACAGAGTAACTCTAGTGGCCACTGTGGTGTTCAATGGGCACTTGTGCTGTTGGCCAAAAGGCCCAAACTTAGCTTTCCAGTGTCCCCGGACCCAATCCCTTCTGATGTATATTTCCAAGGGTGTCTTTTTCATTCTTTCAACTCAACCTCATGGGAGGTAAGCTCCATGCAAATTCATGCATGGCAAGGTTCTCATTCGGCTCCACTTTTTGAATTCAATGACAAAAGACACTTTATGGAGTTTTATTCAAATTTCAAAGTGCCTTATCCAAAGGTGATGGAGATCATCAAAGATTAAGCCTTGGATGAGCAACCAAATGGAGATCCCTCCATGCCCCTTAATTTGGAAGATCAAATCAGTAAGGGTAATCTTGTTTTGTTGCCCAAAGGATGAATAAATCATACTCATTTTGTCTAAGAAGCAAAACAGCAGGTGCCGGGTTGATTCCAGCAGCAAACCCGATTTTGAGAACTTAATTACTTAGGCCTCTTTGAGGTTTAAGTCTAATATTTTGCATTGGGATTGAAGTTCAAGAAGTCAGCTTTCCAGCAAAACAAGTTTCATCTCATTTGGACTTCATTTGCCCAGTCAAATCAGCCATTAAATCCAAGCTATACATGCTGCCCAGTTTGGTCAGAATTTGGCCCGATTTTGCAAGCCTAATTACCCAAGCTTAAAATGGATATAAGAAGTTGTAAAATTACTTTTTGGAACCCTTAATATGTCAGCTTCAAGGGCATATAAAGAGTTCTAGATTAGGTATTTAAGAAATAAGTCAATGGGAACCTTTTTCTTGAAGCAGTAGAAACTTTCCCAGTTTGCATATGCTTCACCTTTTGCCTCATATCTCCCAAACAGCTACTCCAAATGGCGTGAAACTTGAGGCTCGTGAAAGATGACTTCCAGAGCTTTCCAACAAGACCTATTGCAGCCAATTTCACAAATAAACCTAGGAGATATAGCTGATAGAAGTTGACCCTTGTGCACTGAAAAGTTGCTGACATAAAGTAAAAGCATTTTTCAGCTTTTGTTCTTTTGCTTTTTGGTTCCCCATGCTTATGAACGTGTATGTACTTGTTGTTCCCCTCCTTTTCAGCTTGTTAAAGGTTTCCCCACTATAGAAGGGAGGCCTTGGGCTGCCAAAGAAAGATAGATGAATACATTTGAGCTTATTTAAGCTTTGAGTTGTGAAAACTCTCTCCATTTCTCTTCAAATTCCTAGTGTTATATCTTGGGTGTTTGACAATATCAAGTCGGTCTTTAGGTCTTCTTAATTCAACTAAGAAGGTGATTAATTTCTGTAACTTAGTTGAAGGAAGAAGATTGCCCAAGTGTGCAAACCAAGGTGGATTATCATTAGCCTTGCTAGTCCACTTGTTCTATCTTGGTTCTTGTTTTCATTTTCATTCTTCTACCCAAATGCATTCTTAATTCACTTTTGCAAATCCTTGCCTTAGTGAAACTTGAATACATCACCTTCTCCATTTCTTCTTTGTATTTTTTTTAAAAAAAAAAATACCAGAAAGGATGCCTAGTTTAGATTGATGGTAGCTGAAATATAATGAGAAGAAGGTTGTTACTTGTCGGCCAATGGATGGCAACCGATGTGAAGAAGACATGTGAGGTTTGCTGATTGATGGCAGGAAAGTAGGTCAAGAGTGAAATTTTAATTGGGTTTGTGAAGCAATCATAGAAGGGCCTGATAAAGTTTGCTGGCCCTTGATGAAGCAGATGGGGTCATATACCCTTGGAAGGCCTATGGCCTGATTGATGAACCACTGAATGGGTCAGAGCTTAGAGGGGAAGTAGGGGAGGGGTGGCGACATGCAGGAAAATATATGGATGAGTATCTAGTCACAGAGTGTCACAGGCTGCTCTATTTATCCGAAGAACAGAAGTGGAGCTACAGTAACGGTGAATGAGCTGTGGTGTATGAGGTCAAGGGAGAGGTTGTCATATTTTATTTTTGTAGTGTTATTTATTCATTTATTTATTTGAATCTTTCAAGAATTAATAGAGAGATCCCATATTAATGGGGATTCTCATGCAAACCCTTCTTTAGATATTCAGTATTGCTACTCCTACGAATATTATTGTAGTTGCTGCTAGGATACCATGAAGATATTCTTTCTTTTGTTGTGATAGGAGCAAGATTGCACAGATCTTACTTTTGCTTTGTGTGACCAACCTTAGGAGGCATTCTGTCAAATGGGCATTTTGCTGTTGTATTATGTGGTGTGTCATACTGTTGTATTATGTGGTGTTTTGACACCTTATGATGGTCATATTAGGATTTTGGCTCCCTGAAAGGCTCCATTGGTTCATCTGAATCATGTTTATGTCGTCTTCCCATCTCCATTGTTAATGCAAGATGATCCACTGTGCGTGAGAACATGGGAATTTTTCTGATTGGTTCTGAAAACGTTCTTAGTGTATTAGCGGACTTGGAACTTGATAAGCAATTATAGGGAAAATTGGATTGGAGATTACTAATACAACACATCCCAGAGCTCTTTCAGCTAGACAAGGGATTTAATGTATTGCAAGAATAAACAATTACGTGGAATTAAAGCGAACACAATATGACCCATGAGGAGTGAGACCAAATAAATAGGTTTGCTGAGTTGCCAATCTGTCACTGCTTGTTACATGAAAATGTCTTAGTTCAATGTGAGCAGGAGACTGTTTTGGAAGATTGCTTAGCATAATTTGTTGAATGGTTTTTTTTTTTGGGGGGGGGGGGGCGGCGGGAGTGATAAAAGGCACTTTTATAAGCAAAGTCAAATTTGTTTCTTATACCAATAAAGGATTCCTCAGTTTCCTTTTGATCACATACTTCACTCAAGGTTTTGTAAATATCTCAGGAAACTTTCCCATTTTCTTCAGGAATGCGAGTATCTTAGAGGTATAGCTGTGCCCCGCCTTCAGGTTTCAACAGTGGTGGACACAAAGACAGGAAAGGTTTGTACTGTTCCCCTTTATTTGTTCCATTATGGTGCTCTGTCAGTGTATATTCTTGTATGCATGACTGTTTGGAGCTGCAAGGTGCTCTTTTATTATGTGATTTATGTTCCTTCTTGTGATAGAGATAGCACATGATGGGTCTAGATCTGGATGAATATGACCTCAACTGTGGTGGTTGGTGTTGACTGGGTTGCTAAGCTTTCTTTCAAAAATGGGTTTGTTAGTCTTCTATAGTTATGGCTGTCCAATTATAGATTACTTAGGATTGGTTTAGAAGTCATCAGCTGATTTTAAACAGATCTTTTGTGCAAAATATTGCCAGGCAACTGCTGGGCCGATATTAGGTCTGCTTGTGGTGCTAATGAGTTGAGCTCACCATTAACAAAGTAGTATTGGCAAACTACATCCCCAAACAATTTTCTTTCCTTCATTTTATTTTCTTTTTTTGTTGATGAGTAATTTTCTCACTTTCATTTTTTTTTGGGTGTTCTGAAATTTCCGTGCCATTAATTTTTTGACAGTTATTTTATGATGAAGACAGTATCTCTTTTGTTTTGAGATTTATGGCCCATGCTGGCTGAAACCCTGCTATGTAATTATTCCATGTTGCCCAAACTGAAATTTCCACAGGTGCTGTTCACACATTTAAGCTCCTTTGGCTTGTCTCTGTTTAATGAATCTTGAAAAATTAAAATACTGGACAGCCTACCCTTCGAAAAGGTTTCTATCCATATCAGACTTCAAAGATGCAAATAGTGTAATAACTGGTTCTAATAATGGTGAATTGCTGACTGTATCCTTTTTCAATTATAAAAAGTTAATCAGGGTTTTCCAGACCACTATTAGACACTGGAATGGACTCATGTTTTGTTGGCAACACATCAGGTGTACAAATCCCATTATCTTCTCATGCTTAAGCTTATTTTCTAAATGGATCTGTTTCTTGAAGTATTCTTCAAAGAAAAGACACCATCTAGAATGACTTTCGAAAGTTATTTGTTGTGTAACACTTTTTAGTTACTGTCGAGCTGCCACAGAAGCATTCGGAAGTGTACATGGAAACTCGTGGTTGAATTTTTTTATTAGGAGGTCACATGTTTTACATTCGTGGATCTTAGGATACCTAATTGTCCAATTTATGACTCTGGGGTACCCTTAATTTTTTGGAAATAATTATTATGGGTCAATGTGTTTATAATGTATTCCAAAGTACCTACTATTTTAGGTAAACTATTAATAGGGGACAATATTTTTAGAAATAGTTATTGGCCGAAGTTTTTCTTTGCAAATTAGTCTTTGAACTTTCTGAATTTACAATTTTTGGGGTTTATCACGCAAATACTTGATTTTTTGGTACTTTTTAATAAAACTAAGCTTATATTTTTGTTATGACTTCTTATAATGACTTTACTGGTACTAGTTATCACAATCTACCACTTATATCGTAAATATTATATTTTCTGTGATTAACGGTCCACCATGCTTAGCAAAAATAATTAAATCTTAATTAGAGAGTTTCGACCATTACCTGAACGTAGTCAGCGCTGGACTCCGGTGTTCCTCTAACTTCCGGTTTATAGAGATTGCTAATCTTAACCCTATCTTCCTTAGATCAGGTACAACACAGATCCGTTTCGTTTCCTACTTCGGACCGTAGTCACTAATCAAGTTTTTATTATTTTTAAAGGATAGTGAGATTTTAATTAAGAAATTATAATATTTAAGACATAATGTTCGATTGAATAAGTTTCCCTATTGGGAAACTTTTTTCATTGAAAGTGGAAATATTATAATGGAAATCTCAAAGAGGGACTCTAAGCTAAAATCATTAGAGATACTTGCTTATAGAGAAATGGAGAATTTCAACTTTTCTCTCTTGTTCAAGAATGCTCAAATGACCTTGTCTTTTTTCAGCACTTGACCTCTCTGTTTATAGAGGGGATGGGGGTACATAGGATGCCCTAGAAGCTACATTACATAAAGATTTTTCACATGGCTACAGAACACACTGACGTCTACAGTACCTACTTTATTTTACAGACCAGATACTTGTCGAAATAGTACAATAATGGGGCAGCCACTTCAGAAATTTTAGTGATGACAAGACTAGTCATCATTATTGAGATTTTGCATTCCTTCATCTCCAATTATATCTTCCAGATCATCATTATCTGGATAGTCATCAAAATCTTCATCAATTTGCTTAAGATGTTCTGGATTCCATTTTTCAAATAATTCAAGGAGTTATTTTTTTCCTTTTTTTGATAAAAATTTTTCAACTCTAACATCAAAGAGATAACCAAAAATATCGTTTGATTCCGCACCTTCTACCTTCATGTAATCTTTAAACTCATTATTATAGGCAAAAGTAGTGTTTCCATATTACATTAATGTTTTTCCTTGCTCAATTAATGTCCAACACTGATGGTAAATGTTGAAAAATCCAATAGCTTTTGATAAAGTAGGATCAATAACTAGATGCACTGGATTTCCACGAATTCAATTTTGTCGTTCGTCATTGGGATCATCGCAATCAACAATCTGGACAAGATAATGAGCTGCTTTGGCTTTTCCATTCTCATATTCAATCAGGGCACTATAAATTTCTAAATTAAGGCATCTGCAAACTGGAACTTTCGTTGGACCATCAAGAGATGTGAGAATCCAATGGATCTTTCTAAACATGCATTGCTGGAATTTAGTTAGGTTTGGCAAAAATGAGAATTTTGGATCTGGAATTTCTGTGAACTAAAGTACCATCTCGTATTTCCAGGCTTTGTAGACAGGGTCATTTGGAGATAATGAATTTGCTGGGAAACAAACACCTCCAACTCCAGACCTGTCGGGAAAGTAGATTGTTGTACCCCAAGAATCTCAAATATCATAAGAGTAATGATGATGAAAGTCTATACAGGCTGCATACCATTCATTGAACAATTTTTCTTGGACATAAGAACTTATTTTTTCTTGGATATCATAAGGACACTGAAGGTAACTAAGTTGTAACTCTAGAAGGGAAAATCTTTGTGCTATTAGGTAGGCAATAGAAAGTGGACCAAAACGTGATCTATTTTTTGTATGGAATTCCAGGTTATCAATAAGGACTTTACTAGAAGGCGTAACCCGTTTTAGTAAGAATGACATCTCATTAAGGATTTCCTCCTTTTCTGACAGGAGGTCGGCTTTGACGATCACCATTGGCAAGCTTTCGAGTTAAACTGTCTGCCAGAGAGTTCTTCGATCCCTGTATATGCTCAATAGAGAAGGAAAATTGGTTAAGCCATAATTACCAATGCAGGAGTCGCCCTTCCACTTGCATATTTGATAAATTCTTTTTCACAAAACCAAGTATTCCTTTGCAATCAGTTCGAATGAGAAAAGGTTTTGGGGCTAAAAAGATTATGAACTTTTCGATCCCCTTTATAACTGCAAGGATTTCTTTTTCTATTGTAGGATAGTTGCATTCTGCCATATTAAAACTTCCACTGCAATATTTGCAGAGTTTTTCTCTTTCTTTGATTTTAAGTACCGCACTTCAATGCTCATTGGTGGCATCTGTCTCAAGAACTAAATCATCTCCTTCGTTAGGATAGGAAGATTTTTACACATCTTTTTGAAGTTTTGAACAATTTTTGTATCAATAGTGGCCTATGTCCAACTTACTTTTTTCTTGAGTTTCTGCTGCAATGGTTTTTTCAGCTTAGCTAAATGTTTAATGAAATTTGAAGTATAGGTAAGGCATCCAAGAAACCTTTCTAGTTGTTTTCTATCTTCAATTTTTTCAGGAAATTTTTCTATTTTTTTCAGAATATGTTTTTGTAGGATGATTTGTCCAGTTTTTATTTCTAGACCTAAAAACTCAATTTCTTGTCCAGCATAAATGCATTTGTTTTTACCAAGTATAATGCCATGATCAATGCATATCTGGGTGACTGTTAAGACATCATCTTTGTGTTCTATGGTTTTAGAAAAGACAAGGATGTCATCGATGTAAACTAAACAACAATGATTGAGGTCTTTAAAGATATTATCCATTCTCCTTTGGAATATTTGAGGTGCATTTTTAAGACCAAATGACATTACTATCCATTCATTCATAATGTCCTTGTGGGACACTAAAAGCAGTTAAGGGAATACTCTCCTCATCCATTTTTATCTGACAATAACCACTCTTGCAATCCATTTTTTAGAACCAAGAGACCCCCTGGATTCTATTGAAAAGACTTTTTTATTAGGAATATAATAACTATCAAAGACAGTATTATCGTTAAGCTTTTTGTAATTGATTACCATTCTAGCTTTTCCTCTTTTTTCTTCTGCATGATTTCTTATCATGAAAGTGGGACTAGTGTGAGGACTTGTACTGTTTCTAATTAATCCTTTATCTAGAAGTTCTTTGATTTGCTTACTAAACTCTTGAATGTTCTGGTGGGTATACGTCATTTGTTTACTCGGATGATATTGTTGGGATTTAGTAAAGTGATTTAGCAAATGTTTTGTCTTTATTCCAAAATTTTAGAGGATTGTCAGAATAGAGTTCTTTGCATAATTTTTCTTATTGTTCAACAATTTGCTCTTTGATAGATAACTCAAGTAATGAGATTATCAGTGCTACTTCTTGTTATGCAGGCATTACCTTTTCAGCACACTGGTTGTGTATAAATTCAATTTTTTAATGAGTGTAAGCCTTACTTAATTTTTCAATAGGAACAGAGTGACCATTAATTGTAAATATTATCTAGTTTATAGTCTGGGTGCATGGAGAATATAATCGTTGAAAATTATTTCCGATAATCATATCATGAGAGGGTTGATCAGTAGCCTATAGAACTGGTATAATGCATTGGACTCCTCCTAATTTTATGGATAATCCTTCTATGGCTTCATTGTGGCTCATAACACTATTATCAGCGATCCTTACTTGTAAAGGGTTTTTAGCTCTTTTCCACATAAATTCAGGAAATAATGATATTTTTTCAAAGCATACAGAACAACCACTATTTATATAAGCACGTAATTCATATTTGTTATATTCCTCTAAACATATTTTTATTGGGATATAGATGCTAAATTGGTAGCTTCATAGCATATTTTCATAGTTATATTTTTGACTAATTCATATTCATAGATAGGTTCACTAACAGTTCTAGTTTTGTACCCAATGACTTTTCTATCTAGACTCATAATTCGATCTATACTGGGTCTTATAGCCTCAAAACTCATTTTATTCATTTCACTACTTATGCTAATTATATCATCTTCCTTAAGCTCGTCTTTGGCGGATGAAGATCCTTTTCTCCAATCTAACCTTGTACTTATATTTCTTAATAATTGGGGTTTAATGGTGATTTTACCTTTCTCATCAATCTTTATTATATTTTTCTTATTGATCTTTGTAGGATTGTCAAAGCTAGATATCCATGAACGGTCTATTTTTATCTCTTGAGGATTGGATTTAATCCTCTGAATTTTTTGCATAGGAGTGGGTCTTTCAAATTTCTCAGCTTCTATCATTGTTACTTTAGTCTTAGGATCTATCGTATTATCTAGTTTGTAGATAATTTTCCAAAATATCCTTAAAGGATATCCTCATCTTTTCATATCTATCATAGTTGTTTTTATCCTAAGGGATAGGAAGTTTTTAGCAAATTTATCTTTTAGACTCATATAATATCTTGGTCGGCAATTGAATCCTACTAACACATTACATAAATTGGTTTTTATCCTTGTGATGATCTGATTATTAAATTTGGTATGCCTAATATCACAGAGTAAAGCGTAAAGATCAATATCTTTACCATAATATTATAATGGAGTGATTTGAACTTGGACACTTCCGACATGGATGTACCTATATTTTCTATCTTTGTTATGCTTAAGGATATTCTCCCAATTAATAAGATTAACTTCTCCAACGTCATACTCACAATCCTTTATTTCCATGTCTCCTTCCATCATTTCACATACGTATTTGCTTTTTAATTCAAAGATAGATTTTTTATAGATCATGTCTTTTTGTATTATGGGAGAACCCAATCCCCTTTGACTTCTTCATGATCATTGTCTACCACAAACTCTTCTCCTTGGAGATCACTAAGGTTGACCGAACTACTTTCCATCATATGACTTGTTTCTTCATAATCACTTTTTTCATATTCATTGTCCTCTATAATTTCAACAATTTCTTTGTTATTGCTTAATGCTAGGTCTAAAGTCTCATCTTCACTAAGCTCGACATAATCTAGGCTTCCCAAGGTTTCCATAAGTTATTCTTTTTATTTTTGCATTCGTTAGCATAATGTCCTATTTCTCCGCATGTCCAACATTTGCAATTGTTTTTCCCCATCGGTCAGTAGGCTGCTTTCCTAAAAAATCTTCGTTTTTCAGGACTTGATTTGTTGTAATATTTTCTTCTATATTTATCTTCCCTTTGCTTATTAAAGCTCTTTTTGTTATAAAACTTTCGTTTCTTTCTTCTCTCAGATTCTTTTCCCCATTGGTGAGGCGAATCCCAACAAGTTAGGAATCACTTCTTAATTTTTTTTTTGGGTTTTTGGAGATCAAGGCATTGATTATTGATCCATTTTCTTAGATAAGAAATTCTAGAACCAAGGGGTTCAAGATATGCAATGTATTTTTCATTTATTATGGAATTTATAAAATATGATAATTTATCATAGAACATACCAATGTTGATTTCATTATGCCCAATTTTGTAATAATATTGACTAAGTTCAACAATATAATTTTTCAGATATCTCATATCCTATAATTCTATGTTATTAATATTTTTTTGCCATTCTGTTGCTTTTTCTTCGGAATCAAGTTTAGCTTTAACTCGGTTTCAATTTCTTTACATAGATTTTTGAACATGGCAGTTGGTGTTTCCATAATTCTTAATGTATTTTTACCTTCTTCAGTTAATGAATCATGCCAGTCAAGTTCAGTGCCAAAAAAGCTATGTTCAATGTAATTTATGAAATTTACCACAGTCCATGTAGTGTTTAGGTTTAGGACACTATTCATTTTCTTTTTTCAGTGCTCAAATATTTCTTCTCTATTATGGGCTCCATCAATGTTTAAAATATATCCTGTTTAAATAATTGGGGTGAGGCCAATTTCTTCAAAAGTTGTGGTTTTTCTTGGGATGAACCCAAAGGAAAAATTGCTTGTTCGTCCTGCGCAGACGTACCTTGGTCTTAAGAAATGAGTATTTCTTGTGGAAGGTTCACCAAATTCTTCAGGTTTAGGGACGACATTTTTTACGAGATTAGTCTCTATTTCATATAAGTCGATCTTTTCTCCAATTTCATTAATCTCATTCTCAACAGTTATTTTACCATATTTCTTATCTAATTTTCTTTTAATTTCTTCTGAAGGTAATGCATTAAGATCATCGAGCTTAAGAAGGTTCATCTGCTGATATATTTCTTCTTCTAATTGGACATTATTGGTCTCTTCGTGGCAATTAGATAGGACGTTATGTTTATCGCTAATAGCACTCATGATTTTGTTTAATTCTTTCGGATATTGTTCCTTCTCAAGCATTTTATGTAACTCTTCAAGAGTATGTTGTTCATACTCCATCTTCGTTTTCTTCCTTTTCAGACGATTTTTCACCCGATTGTTCTCCTACTTCTTTTTGGATTTTTATTTCTTGCAAAGGAAATGAAATTTTGTTTTTTGGGTTTTGGAAAGAATATTTATGCTGAAAATCAGTACTAATACTAGGACTAACTTTGTCATTATGTCTAACTTCGTTAATGAGAGAAAGATGAGCAACGGTTAACTAATTCTTAAGCTCCTTTAGTTCAGTCTTAATTTTAACTAATTCTACTTTTAATTCTAAAAGTATATCAGTGATATAGTTTAATTGAGGTGCTAACAAAGTATTATCTTCTGGTGAGTGGACAATGTGGGAATAATTAGGACCAGGACAAGTAGGTGATGATTCAAGCATTAATCACAGCTAATCACAGTTAATTAGTTTAATTGGTCATTAATTAGCTTAATAATCTTAATTAATTTTGTGTACGTGGCTCTGATACCAATTGAAAAAGGGCCTCGAGTTTTACTAGTGAGCAAAAAACCACAAACACAATTTTAAATTTTTCGAAAGTAAGTGATGTATATTCTTTTGGGAGTCAAACTCACAAAAACATATACAATGGGTAGAAGGATGAAAATGAAATCAAGAACGAAGATAAATCAAGTGGACTAGCAAGGGTGATGTAAACCCACCTTGGTTTGCACACTTGGTGATGTATTCAAGCTTCATTAAGGCAAAGATTTGCAAAAGTGAATCAAGAATGCGATTGAGTAGAAAAGATGAAAAGGAAAACAAGAACTAAGATAGAACAAGTGGACTAGCAAGGGTGATGTATAATCCACCTTGGTTTGCACACTTGGGCAGTCTTCTTCCTTCAACTAAAATCACCTTCTTAGTTGAATTAAGAAGACCTAGAGACCCACTTGGAGTTGCCAACACCCAAGATACAACACTAGGAATTTTAGAGAGAGTTTGAGAGAGTTTTCACAACTCAAATCTGAATACACCTTCAACCTTCCTTCTTGGACAGCCCAATGCTCCCTTTTATAGTGTGGAGACCTTTAACAAGCAGCCAATTAAGGTACCAATCAGCCCTTACACGTTCAATAGGCATGGGGAGCCAAAAAGCAAAAGACAAAAGCTGAAAAGTACTTTTACAATGTGTCAGCAACTTTTCAGTGCACAAGTAGAAACTTTAAACAGCTATATCTCCTAGGTTTGTTGGCCAAATTTGCTACATTAGGGCTTGTTGGAAAGCTCAAGAAATCAGCTTTCCAGGGACTCCTCTTGCAGGTCAATTGGAGCATCCGTTTAGGAGATATGAGGCAAAATGTGCAGCATGTCCAATCTGTGGCAGATTCTGCTGCTTCTAGAAAAGTCTTCTATTGACTTATTTATTAAATACCTACCCTAGAACTCTTTATATGTCCTTGAAGCTGACATATTAAGGGTTCCAAAGAGTGGGTTTTCAGCCCATTAACCCATCTTTAGGTTTGGGTAATTAAGCTTGCAAAACCGAGTACATTCTGACCATGCTGGCAGTTTTGACACCTTGAGATTAAAGGCTGATTTGAACGACCAAGTGAAGTTCAAATTAGATGAAACTTGTCTTGTTGGAAAGCTAACATATTGAACTTCAAATCCATGTAAAAATATCAGACTTAAACCATGAAGATGCTTGATGAATTAAGCACACAAAAGCGGGTTAGCTGCTGGAATGAATCCTTGCCCTGCGGTTTTGCTTCTTAGACAAAATGGGGATGATTTATTCATCCTTTAGCCTTCAAAATATGATTACCTTTGTTGATTTTGAGTTTCCAAATTAAGTGGTATAGAGAGATCTCCATCAGTAAGTTTTTAAGAATTTGGGCTAAAGTGCAAATATGAAAAGTTTAAAGGCTAAAAAGAAAATATCAACAGTGAATGGTCTCCTAAAAATAGTTTCCATAGAATATTATCCCTTTTAAATATATTCTAATAATATGATCTCCTAGTTATGATTTTCATACAAAGTGGGGTATCTGGTAGTGATCTTTTACCTAATTATCTCCTTCACTATTGATTTGTTTGAAGGGAGTTCGAAGTGAGGTTAGGACGAGCTCTGGAATGTTTTTAAATACAGACGAGAGGAAGTATCCGAGGATAGAGGTATTATGTTTCTTTTGCTTGTCTTTTTGTTTATTTATTATGTGGAGGGGTGTTAAGGAGCTTTGCTCTGGGCATTAGGCTGATTATATCTGGATTCTTTTTTTGGGGGGGGGGGGTCCTATGTGTTATAGGATGTTGGCGAGTTACATGTAAGACTATGGAAACACCAATGCATTAGATTCTAGATTGGAATCATAATTCTATTTAGGTTTATCTTTTGCCTTTATTATTTCATTGTCCATGTTATATTGTTATCATGATGGCTGGCTTGTGGTGCCCCCTCCCTTTGTGCACCTCTTTCCAGTTTTTGCTTGCATCTTTTTCTTTTTGGCCCGAGGGTGCTTCGTTCACTTGTCAAGGCTAGTTGTAATTTAGTAGGTCATTTGATTGGTCCATTATGATGAAAGTTGGAAAACTGTCCAACTATTGACTTGCTTGGCACTATTGGAATTCAAAATTTCTCCTACAGCTTGACATGAAACACAGTTCACAGTCCTGTGTGGATTGCGGACCGTGACTCTGTGAAGTGCTATTAAAACCTTCTGGATATGCAGTTTTTGGATTGACCACTGCCTTAGTTGACCGCTTACCACGTTCTTTATGTATTTACCAAACTGATTTTTGGATTGGGTGATGGTTGGATAGTCTGTCATATTGTTTTTAGTATATTTACAAAATTAATTTTTGGACTTGCTTGTGTGCCCATCGGGGTCAGATTAGGGATGACAGTGGGTCCTAGATCCATTAGACCCGACCTAATTTAGAGGGTCTAGGTCCAAATGAAATGAGACCCAATGGGTCTTAAGTGGGTCTGGATCCAAGGGATGTGGGTTGGGTCTGGGTTTGGGTCTAAAGAATTCAGACCCAGACTTGACCCGAGACCTATTTAAGACTCATTTATTTATTTGAAAAAAAAAATGACAAATGCAATTGGTTAAAGTAATTTTAAACTAGTAAACCCTAAAGTCACTTTGCTTTCTATTGGTCATAAAGGAAGAACTATTTTGTTACGCTCGTTTAAAATTTGATGGACTATATTTTTGTGGTTTGTATGAAAATATTATTTTTGTTGTGTAAAACGTAAGTAAGAACACTTAACTATGGTACGTGCCACTCGAATGTTATTTTGTTAAATAGTATGCCTTCTAAATTCAATTGTTTGTCCTTACAATGTGTTAATTGGTGCTAGGATGTGGAAGAACTAATATTTAATGTGAAAAATAGCCCGTCATACTCTAGGTCTAGGTTCTATCTTTTCAGACCGAATAGGTCTGGGGCGGGTTTGGGTCTAGGTCCAAGAAATTTAAATGGGTCTGAGTTCAGATGGATCTGACCCAGATCTGACCCATTGCCATTCCTAGGTTAGAGGAATGAGGAATCATGGGTTTTTGCAGAAAAAATTATCTTTTTGTTTTTTTAGGAGCTCAGCAATTTGTGTCCGAAATCTATATAGCTGAAAAAGTCAAGTTTTAGCTTGGACTGTACAGACTAAAGTAGAATGCTTCTCTAAACTTACTCTGCTCAGTTTATGTGGAGTAGTAGTTAGTCTAGGGTTTTTAAATATAGAGTCAATT
>JACYFF010031956.1:44792908-44844915 GCA_017589665.1 Selenicereus undatus | reverse complement strand
TATGTGGAGTAGTAGTTAGTCTAGGGTTTTTAAATATAGAGTCAATTAAAACAACTCTCTCTATAGTTTTGCAATTGAGGGGTAAGACTGCTATATCAAACTTCCCTAAACTCCGCCTGGTGGCGGGATTTTGGAGTATTGAATTTGCATTTCGATTTGGTTTTTTGATAGAGAAGTGATTTTTCAAAAGTTGGCCAGGGTTAGTGGACTAGGTAGTCTAGTATGATCATATATCAGTTCTTGCTGTGGAATTCCCTGCTATCTACTGTTATATCTTGTCACTTTGAGCCATTGAAATGGTTGTTTCTTGTTGCTGATACAGAGTATAACTGCTTGTCTTTCACTGATGCTTTAAATAGCTGAAACTAATGTGCTTCTGGAATTTGTAAAGTTGGTCGCCTGCATAACAGGAAACTTGAGCATTCTCTAGTAAGCATTATAGTAACATCTATGCGTCAACTTGTTCAATGGGTTGTTATCTGGGTTTGGGTGAGGTTAATTGCGGGTCATTCAAACTGGGCCTATCCGGGGTTGGCATTGTTTTGGGTAATTTCATGATAGGGTATTTGTTTTGCTATTAATTTGACCAATTAGCACATCAGAAACATGCAATCCATGCTCGTCGAAGCTCTGAGGGTCTGCTGCTCTTTGTTTTGGGTCAGTTAAACCCGGGCTTATGCAAAATTATGTTGCCTTTCAGACTGGACCCAGTTTTGTTCGGTCGGATATGTGTGGTGATTAGTTTTACGGCCCTTAGTTACCCAATTTTGGGGTATCCCCTAGGATCCGCGATCCGGGATCTTTGTTCCAGTTCGGAGTTCGATCGCGACCGAATTCACTGAGGTTCGCGATCTGGGTCGTTAATTTTTGCCGATCCGCATGTGACATGGAGGTGCTGGAATTTCGCAAGCAAGACATAAAATTGCAGATAGCATAGCTCGACAATGGTGACAACGGTGAAGGTTGAGAGAAACCATAGAAGTTTTATTGCCATCTTCACTTCTTCTTTGTCTCTGCATCGCCATAACAGGACCAATTTGGAAGAACAAAATAATGGTGCTCCTGAAGGAAGGGAGAGACAGAGAGGGATGGCCTGTGTGGACTCTTTTCAAAAATGAGAGAGAGAGAGAGAGAGAGAGAGAGAGAGAGAGAAGTGTCTGGAGACGGCTGATCTTTCAATGCATGCAGTTTTAGTTTTCTTCAAATTTTTCTAGGCGTTGTAGAAGTAAACAAACATTGGAAATGGAGATACTATTAATTTTACTAATTTGAAGTGGGTTTTGACAGATGTATCTGCTGCACAAGTGGTAGAAGATTATGAGACTACCATACTGGTGCCTCTGTCTCTCCTTTGCATTATGTGGCTGTTGAAATTTGATGTCATTCTCATTTCTCCCTTTTTTATGCAGTCTCATTTCATCCGAAAAAAAGATTTAGTAATATTCTACACAGTGATCCAAACAAAATTTAACGGCGAATTACGACCCGTTTTAGTGTTCCGACTCAACCTACCTCCACGATCTGGGATCCTAGCAATTTTATTGCTACCCCAATTTGAAAGAAGATTTAGTAAATGGTTTGCAATCGTTTTCTTCTATAAACCTTTTTCACAAAACTGTTTGGTAGGTCTTATGGAATCAACCTCTCTATGGGCAGTAATACCGGTAGAGATAAGGTTGCCTACAGCTGGATCTCCTCAGACCCCGCGAAAGCGGGACCCACACTGGGAGTTGTTGTTGTTGCCAAACAACGATCTAAACAAAATTTAACGGTGAATTACGACCCCTTGTAGTGTTCCCACTTAACCTACCACCACGATCCGGGATCCTAGCAATTTTACTGCTACCCGAATTAGTTTCTTGATTAGTGTCGATCCCTGATCTTGGTAACTATGGTTTTGCCTAGTAAATCGGGTCAATCGTCCATTAGAAGATGTTTATGATGCCTGTAAGTGGGTTGTTGACATTTCTTTGTACAGGCAATAGAGAAACGGATTTCCGTCTATTCACAAGTACCAGTAGAAAATGGGGAGCTCATTCAAGTACTGAGGTGGGCTATTTAAAGTTACTAGATTTTATGCTGCTGCAATGACTCTTCTTCTTCTTCTTCTTCTTCTTCTTCTTTCTTGCTGAAGTGTTTTGAGGCCAACATCTGAGTAGCACAGGTACGAGAGGAGTCAGTTTTACAAACCCCACCATGACTACTTTTCTGATGAGGTAAGTCATGTCTGTCTTGGTTTGTCCAACTTCTTTCTCTGTTATCTGTGGATAGCTCAACCTTTTTTGTTTTTGTTTTTTAATCTACCAGTTCAATGTGAAGCGTGGTGGTCAAAGAATAGCGACAATGCTTATGTACTTGAGTGACAATGTTGAAGGCGGAGAAACATATTTCCCTCTGGTAAGCTTGCCCAAAAACCTGTTCTCAGACTTTTCTTATTTTCTTTATTCTTTGCACTTGAGATAGATAGATTTGTGGAGGTTGACAGGTTTGCATTGTCTTGCTTTTAGGTCCCCAATAATCTCCAGAGCAATAGTGCTATTTTACCTGCTCTCTAATTGTGTCAACCATAGTTACAAGGATCAGGGATCGATATTGACGGAGAAACGAATTTGGGGTTGCAATTTGTAAAATTGCTAGGATCCCGGATCGTGGGGGTACGTTGAGTGATAACGCTATTATGGGTCCTTAGTTTTAAAAGGCGTGAGGTGCATAAGGTCCTAAAGCGCAAGACACGAGGCAAAGGCGCATGCATCATGGATGCAAGGCGCACTTCTGTACAAATTTTTTTTAAAGTCTTCCACATTTCACGCAACATATTTTGAAGAAACAACTTCAATTAGTGCATTAAAAAGTAATTAGACGCCAATATAACTACAAATAACCTTAAGATATATTATCTTATCCTCGTAGTTTCTTAACGCACACATTTATCTTACAAGTATAGCACACCTGTGCAAAGAGAAGGCTGAGAAAAAGAAGAAAAAGAGGAAGATATAACTTCGCATCCTTGAGGGGCATCTCATCCCCTCTGAGGCCCTGTAGCCGCACGCCGAGACGCTCCTTAGGCTGACTTTTTTTAACTAAGTACGGGCCTTAATTCGCTGTTAAATTTTGTTTGGATCGCCGTTTAGAATATGGCTACATTGTTTTTTTGGGGGCGGGGGGGGGGGGGGATGAAATAAGGCTGCATTAAAAAGGGAGAAATGAGAATGACATTTCAAATTTCAACTGCCAATGCAAGGGAGAGACAGAGGGACCAGTGTGGCAGTGTCATAATCTTCTGCCACTTGTTCAGCGGGTGCATCCCAGTGTGGCAGTATCATAATGTGCATCTGTCAAATCCCCCTTCAAATTAGTGCAATTAATAGTATCTCTATTCCCAATGATGCTATGTGCAATTTTATTTCTTACTTGCTAAACTCCAGTACCTCCGTGCCCTATTCGGATTGGCAGAAATTAACAACCCAGATTGCGAACCTCAGCGAATTGGGTCGCGACTGAACTCCGAACTGGAACGAAGATCCCGGATTGCGGATCCATGGGTGTACCCCGAATTGGGTAACTAAGGTGTCAACCCGAATTTAAGTTGGACAATGTGTGACATAATCACATAACACAACAAAAGATACTACATATGTCTGAAGTATGACCAAAGTGGCAGGGATGAATTGGGAGAAGTAGCATACTAACTACCATGACCGTTTGTTCGTCAGTATTAGTCCTTTTTGTTGCCTTCCGGGTTTGCTGATTTGAGCCGGACGCAATTTTCTTTACTGGTAATGTGCGTTTTTATGATTTCGAATGTCAGGGAAGTAGTGTACTAACTGCTATGACCGTTTTGCTAGTCAGTATTAGTCCTTTTTGTTGCCTTCCGGGTTTGCTGATCTGAGCTGGATGAAATTTCCTTTACTAGTAATGTGCCTTTTTATGATCTCGAATGTCTTGACTCCTGCTTAGAGCGGTTGCTTTTAACCGGAATTCTAGAGCATGAGGAAATTTTGCTGATCCATTAACGTCTGTTTTACAGTCCATTTAGTTAGACAACGGGTCCATGTCACTGTCCAAATTCTAGACATCCCTTTTATCCTGAATTTACAATTTGGACAAGCTAGACAGTTGCTTTTGTTCATCACATCATATGTAAAGTTCTTGCAACATAGGCGTAATGGAATCAGTCCCTTCAAAAGTTGTGCTAATTTAGACTGCGTGTTTGATTCATATTTGCTATCTCCCAGGCTGGGTCAGGCGAATGTAGCTGTGGCGGGAAGATTGTACCGGGAATATCCGTAAAGCCAGTCAAAGGAGATGCTGTTCTGTTTTGGAGTATGGTAAGTTGCAATCACTGTCTAGATGGTAAACATATGATGAATCCCTAAATTTGCTGACATCTTTTACGACCTCGAATCATGGAGGGTCTTGATGGCCAACCTGACCCAAGGAGTGTACATGGTGGTTGTGAAGTGCGCTCTGGTGAGAAATGGTCTGCTACAAAATGGATGAGGCAGAGGGCCATCCCTTAACTTCCACAGGAGCTACATGGTTGGAGGCCCCATGTCAGTTGTTTTCCCTGATAAATCTTGGCTAGTTTAGTATACAGAAAATAGTTCTGAGGTACTGACTGATATATTTTTCAGATGACAGATTTAGATATTCAAGTGAGGGGATTGTAGCTTATGTAGACAAATTATGTATAGGAAACCACAGAATGAGTTTTCTTATCAGAAATGAGTGCTAAAGGATATACATGTTTAATTGGGTAATTACAGAAAGGCCAATTTTGTGAAATCTTTGCCTTTGGCTGCCCATTTTAGCGTGCTTTATTCTGGTTCCTTTGGGTTCCAACATGTACGACTAATACTCCAGGGCAATCCCTAGACATATGAGATGAGTTTCCTTTGGGTTCCAACATGTACAGACACCACCTTATGGCAAGCACAACACAACGGGATTCTCATTTTAAGTTGGACTTCACTTTTTTTGCATTGTCAAAACTTAAAATAATCAATGACTTCACCGTAGCTATTTTATTGTAAATACGAAGCGCATTAGTGCTTCTTGCATTTCCCTCCATGTGGTGCGCCCAACGCAAATGCACTTTAATGCTTTATAGTGAAGCAAGTGACCCTAAACACATGAGCTTGTGGCCTTTATTATGGCAGATGTTGGGGAGCGGGCCCTAGCAATAGACTTGGCAAAACTGACCTGAGACCCGAAATTCGAACCGAACGATCCGGACCCATACCCGACCCGACACCTGAAATATGCTCACCCGATAGAGGATCCGCAACTCAAATTGACCAGAACCGAACCATATCTGATCCGAATTTTTTTACAAAGTTGTTTGTTTTGACATGACGAGCGTATTTGACTAAAAATTGGTTGACTCGAAACCCACCTGAACAGAACCATATCCGACCCAAACCGAAATGTCATTTAATCCTAACATGACCCGACCCGAACTTGATCATACTCGTAACCGAGCCGAATAACCCATTTGTCAGGTTAAATTGGTTTAGAAGATCAGAAAAAAAGTTTTAGAATCTGTAATGGATGCAATTATAATATATTCCTTGATTCAAATGATTCTAAAAATTCACCACTAAAAAAATTCGTTTTTTTGACAGATTTTCGGCGAAATATGTTCCATCAGTTGATAGAAATGTCTCTTCCGGTGCAATTGCCATCTGCTGGAAATGTTACAAAATCCTACGAACTCTCCAACAAAAATCTAACTTTTTTTCATTAAAAGTCAGTTTTTTGAAGGAATGTTCTGAAGGAAAATTTCGTCGGAATTCAAACATTATTTTAAAATTTTCCGAAATAATTTTCGACGGAATATTGACTTCTATAAAAAAAAGTTAGATTCTGTTGGATTTTCCGACGGAAAATTCCGTTGAAAATTTTAAAAATATTTTTTAAATAATTTTCCAATGGATTTGTTGATGGGATATTTCGTTGAAAATTCGAATTTTGAATTTGCGATAGAATTCCGATGGAAAATTCCGTTCGAATCAAGTTATACAATATGGTGGTTCCAACCCTAAAACCCCACTTCGTAAATTTGATGGGTGAGAGAAGAGAGTGATAACTTTGCTTCTCATGGGCCGCCTTCTTATTATACCACCACCCTCCAAAACCCTCCTCTTTGTTCTCACACTTCGATTCTAAACACCATCGCAAACACCTCCACGTCCTTATCAATTCCTGTTCGCATCACCTACATCACCAACCACCAAGCCTCTGGCATAGATCACTGTCAGAGCCACCATATCACGTCACTCTAATTTTAATTTCTTTCTCTTGTTTTCGTATCAAATATTTCTAATTTTTTAGATTTGGTTTATAGTTTATGTATCAATTTGTTCTTGATTTGTAAGGAGCATGAAATTATTATTATGAATGTTAGAATTTAGTTTTTGGTCCATTAGTTTGTTCTTCATTGGTTTGATGTAAATCAAGTAAGAATTCATATTGTGGTAGAAAAAATAAATTAAATTGTTAGTTTGTTAATTGGTTTTTATTGTGAAAATAAACTTATTGTGAATTTTTAATTTTTGTTAACTCGTTTGTTGAACTTAGATTTTGTAGATATTAATAGTCTTTTTGATTTTAAAAAAAAATAATCAAATTTCCAACGAATTCCGGCCGATTTCGTCCGATGAAAGCCCATAATATGTTGAAATTTTGAATTAAAAATTAAAATTTTTTAAAATTCTAACAAATTATCCAATTCTGTTGGAATTGAACTTCAATTGGAAAGTGCTCAGACGGAATGTGTCGATCCGTCGGAACAGCTTTCCAATGGGCGTTATTGAATCTTCTATGGACCTTTCTTCTCTCCTATAATGCAACTATTTTGTTTAATAAATTAAAACTATATTTGAAATCAATTATGTAAATGTAACTCTCGAATAGTTCTTTGAATAAGTAGTTCTACTTGCAACTAATTATGTAGATTAGAAGTCATGTTGGAAGTGAGCTTAGGTTAGCATTTAGCTCAGAATGTTGACCAAACCTCCCTAATTGTACATATGGCATTAGCTTTACCTGTATTAACTTTCGCTTTAGTATACTTAAAGAAGCTAATGCTTTTCATAAAGGTTGTTTTGGTAATATTTTGAAAAGAATATTTCAGTTCACTTTCTTCTTCCTCTCATCAGCCATCCTCTCTTGGTAGGTGAGCAAATTGGTTCAAAATACGACCCTGGGTTAGCCATCCTCGACAACAATCTTTGCTCTGGACAAATTGTAACGCCCCAAAAGTATATAAATCACTGTTTGCATTTCTTTCATTAGTTCCCCCAATTAGAAATGATAACCCAAATGATTAGGCGTTACCGCTGTCCAACAAGGACAAGGCTTTGCTTGTACATGATAAACTTAGCCATAATAATCAATGTTTACCATCAAAGGCATTCACATCATCACAACCCATCAGACCATTTAGATAAATAAATATAGAAATTATTCTAACATCAAATCCATTCAAACATCTCAAGGATTACACAAAAATATAGAATTCTGAAAAAATATAAAGTCTCAATACCTAAATATATCACAATACGGTGTTATAAACATCTCAACGATAATACTCCACCATTCCATACAGACTTCCTCGGCTCACTTATCATCTTCAGCCGTCCTGCCTGCCCGAGGGTGATTCACTGAACACTTTCCTAAAACAAAACATGAAAACATTTCGAACTGTGAGCCGAAACTCAGTACATACATTCCTATATTGTTAAACATTCATGGAAAAACTGGTTGGACCCGTATTGCAATTCATTTTTAATTAAAAATAGGGAATGAGATGAATATGAAACTGCATTGTCAATTATTATCTGATAGCGAACCCTTAGAAACTGTTACGATATGAAGATAGGTGTATACCTACCAAGCTGATCAGGGAACCTGCCCTGAAGTTGCGCGGGTAACTGAAGGGCTATGCCCTGTAACTGATAACTGATGTGGTAACTAATTATGTGATAAATCACTAGTTAAACTAATTCATTAATGTACTTACCAAAACCTTATAATTTTGATAAATACATGCTCATTTCTAAAGATATAGACAATGAACGTACCTGAAATTTTTAAATGTAAGCTCATTAAATAATATTATGCACAAAAGTGGAAGGAATGATAGATTAGACCCTAATTCTGTACAAAATTATCGTTATAGGAACATACGATTAGCAAAAATATTTATTTCATAGCTAATAATTTAGTAAAAGGAAAGTAAAAGCATAACAGGGTTTAGAAAGAATGACTCATAACTTAGTCATCCGACCTCTGATCAAGACTCAAAACCCCAATATGTGAAGCTTAGGAAGTCCCAAAAATCTTTCATTTGGAACACCAAGCTTGATTCTCACAATAGAATTCCCAAAATGAGGCTAGAACACAAACATGTCAGTTTTGGTCAATTCTGCACAGTTTTGGTAAAACGACCATAGCTTTTTCCACAGACCTCGGATTAAGGAGATTCAAAAGGCATTTGAAAGCTAACACAACTGAACTATCTACCCACCAAAAATCATAATTTTTTAATGGCCCAATCATTACCAGTTTAATCGTGAAGTCTGTCATGTTTTTTGCAAATTTACAACCCTTACTATTTTAGCTTTTCCCTCTCTTTTTACACAAATTCTCAACTTAACCATTCCTTAAAAGCATGTAAACAAGCTTTGGGTCCATCCCAACATCATGTAAAATCACCACACTCAAATTCACTTCATAATCATATCCAAAAGAGATCACTTTTCAATCAAATTCACGCTCAAATTCACTTTTCAATCAAATACACACATAAACCAAGATTAAAGCTAGTTTAATCCAAACCATATATTATTTACCAAAGCCCTAGTTTATGTCCAACTTAGACTCACTCAACCTCATTTTAAATCATCAAAAACATTATCATAAACACCAATAGGGTAGAAGACGACCAAATCAAAGATAAAGCAATTAAAATCCAACAGCATGATTAAGGATTAGCCCTAACCCTAGCATAATCCAACCTCAACTCCACCATGATCAACACCAAAATAACTCTTATTTCTTATCAAAACATCATGACCAAAGATCACATATATCAAAACACGAATCAAACTAAAATAAAAAGCAAAACCAACAAGATTAAGTTTTAAGATTACTCACTTTGTTTGAAGATAAGTAGAGATGGAGGTTATGTTTACTGGTTTTGATGATGGAGGATGGTAGCTAGAGGTATTAGGATGTTAGGGGGGTTGGAAAACACCAGGGCTAGCCGGAAAACTGGATGGAAAACACCCAAATGCTGGCTGGGAGCTGCTGCTGTGGGGGGAGAGAGAGAGAGGAGAGAGAAAATGGAGTGTTGGATTGAGTTGTGTTTTGTTGACTAATCTAATTCTCTTGGCTAAGTTTTTAACTAGTAAAGTAACCTTTTTTTGGCTAACCATGGTTAAGATAAATCATGGCAATTAGTTAGATTAATAAGCAAACTTGTTGGGCTTCAAAACGGCCGAAATAAGTTGGGTTCGGGAATAAAATGCTTTATAACGATAATGTTTTTACGAAACTCAAAATTAAATCTTTGTAATCTTACGGAAAAAAAAATAAATTACTTAGCTTAAACTTGTTAGGGCCTACTATCAATTTTTCCAAAGTTTTCGTTAATCAATTAAATAAACAAATAAAATTCGAATTGCCAAGTGAGGGCCCAAATAAAATTTTTCCCACCGGGTTAAACAAATGTGATAAATGAATATGAGAAAAACAATTCATGAACAAGAGGTAATTAAATAAATAAACATAATTAAATAATTTAGGGTTGGGCTCTTATATCCTTCCCGCCCTTAAAGGGTTTCACCATCAAAACTTATGACTTTACCATGTAATGCAAGATTACCTCAAATAATTGTGGTATTTGGCTTTCATTTCCTCCTCTGTCTCTTCCAAGTAGCTTCTTGGGAGGTATGATTTGACCATAACACTTTGACTAGGGTATATGCTTATTGCGCAACTGCTTAATCCTGCGATCTAGAATTCGGATTGGTTGCTCTTCCTATACTAAATCCGCAGTGATTTCAATAGGTTCAGATACAATGGTGTGGTTTGGATCTAGGGTATACTTTCTAAGCTGAGAGATGTGATTTCATATGGTCCAATATGGTTCATATGGTCCTATACTAAATCCGCACGTGTTCCAGTTCTAATGGCAGATCCAAACAGTAAGGTACATGATTCAACTTTTCAATGATTTCATATGGTCCAATATATCTCGGACTCAATTTGCCTCGTACCCCGAACCTCTTGATACCCTTAGTTGGTGATACCTTCAGAAAAACTTTATCACCTACTTGAAACTCCAAGGGCCTCCTTCTCTTGTACGCATAACTCTTTTGCCAACTCTGGGCAACTTTAATATGCTTTCGAATCCTTCTTATTGTTTCCACGGTTTCTTGGATCATTTCAGGGCCTATAATCAATGCCTCATCCAAATCATTCCAATACAGTGGGGTTGTACATTTTCTCCCATATAGAACCTCAAATGGGGCCATTTTGATGGTGGACTGATAGTTATTGTTATAAGAAAACTCCATCAAAGGTAAATCATCTTCCCATGTCCCTTGGAACTCCAATACACAAGCTCTCACCATGTCCTCTAGAATTTGATTCACTCTTTCAGTTTGCCCCTCTGTCTCAGGGTGATAAGAGCTGCTAAAGTTCAATTTGCTCCCAAAGGCCTTTTGGAGTGCTTGCCAAAAACGGGTTGGGAATCTTTGATCCCTATCTAATGCTATATCTAAGGGGATTCCGTGTAGTCTGACCATCTCTTTAACATACAACTGGACTGGTTTTCAACTCCCTAGGGCATCTTTGATTGGCAGAAAATGGACCGACTTGATAAGCCGATCGACTATAACCCAGATAACATTCTTCTTCGACGCAGAAAGGGGGTAAACCCATAATAATGTCGATTGAGATCTTCCAAGTGGGAATCTCTAGGGGTCGCAATTCACCCACGGAATGCTGATGTTCTGCTTTAACTTTCTGTCAGGCTAGACACTTGTCTACATATTCTGCAACCTCCTTTTTCATGTTATTCCACCAGAAGTATTGCCTTAAATCTCTGTACATCTTGGTGCCTCCTACATGCACCGAGTAGCGTGTATTGTGAGCCTCCTCTAGGATCTGTTTCCTTAATTCCTCAATTCGGGGTACACATAGGCGGTTATGGAATCTTATGGTCCTATCCTTATGCACTACAAACCCGGGAGACTTTCCTTCCTCAAAAGTTTGATTTATCCCTTGGAGTTTAGGATTACTTTCTTGGTTCGCTCGCATTTCCTCAACTATGGAAGGCTATAAGATAAGTGCTGATAATTGAACATGTGTTTGCCAATGGGACACTAGTTGAATTCCCAAGTTCTCAAGTTCTTTCAAGAGACTCAACTGAGTAATCACCACAATATTTGAGCTATGTTGCGCTTTCCTACTCAGGGCATCTGCTACATCATTTGCTTTTCTTGGATGATATTGAATTTACAAATCATAATCCTTAAGCAGCTTAAGCCAATGCTGTTGCCTCAAGTTGAGCTCTTTCTGGGTGAAGATATACTTCAAACTTTGATGGTCAGCATAAATCTTGCATGGTACTCCATATAAGTAATGTCTCCAAATTTTCAGCGCAAAGACCACGACTGCTAACTCCAAGTCATGGGTAGGATAATTTTCCTCATAGGGCTTAAGCTGTTGAGATGCATAAGCTACTACCTTATCTTTTTGCATCAGAACACACCCCAATCCATTCTTTGAAGAATTACTATAAATGGTATACTTCTTACCTTCCATTAGTAGCGTTAGGATTGGGGCGGTAGTTAGTCGCTGCCTTAGCTCTTGAAATTTTTTTTCACACTTCTCTGTCCACTCAAATTTATTCATTTTCTTCAGCAGATTGGTCAGAGGTGAAGCTATTTTTGAAAAGTCCTTAACAAACCTTCGATAATAGCCTGTTAAACCCATAAAGCTTATAATCTCAGTGATGTTAGTAGGCCTTGACCATTCCGTGATTGCCTTCACTTTCTGGGGGTCAACTTTGATTCCTTCTTTTGTAACTACATGTCCCAAGAACACCACTTCTTCCAACCAAAACTCTCACTTCTTTAATTTGCCATAAAGTTGATGCTCTCTCAAGGTTTGTAACACCATCCTCAAATGATCAGCATGTTCATCTCTATCCTTAGAATAGATAAGAATGTCATCTATGAACACCACCACAAACTTGTCTAGGAAGGATCTGAAGACTCTGCTCATAAGATTTATGAAGGCTACAGGAGCATTGGTGAGGCCAAATGACATCACTGTAAACTCATAGTGACCATACCTAGTTCTAAACGTAGTCTTGGAAATGTCTTCAGGTTTAATCCTAAGTTGGTGGTACCCTGACCTCAAATCAATATGAGAGAAGACTCCTGCTCCTTGCAATTGATCAAACAAGTCATCGATTCATGGCAAAGGATATTTATTTTTGATGGTGATCTTGTTCAACTCCCTGTAGTCAATACACAACCTTAAAGTTCCATCCTTTTTCTTTACGAACAGCACTGGGGTTCCCCATGGTGCGCACTTGGCCTAATAAAGCCCTTCTGCAATAGCTAATCCAATTGAAACTTTAGTTCCTTGAGCTCAGTTGGGGTCATACGATATGGGGCTTTGGAATAGGTTGGGCATCAGGGACTAATTCAATTCCAAAATCAATTTCCCTCTGTGGGGGTAACCCTATTAACTCTTCAGGGAAAGCATCCTCAAATTCACATATTATAGGAATATTTCCAGCCTTCTCTTCTTTTGCTTGGATGTCAATAGCATAACACTAATATCCCATACACTCTTGACATAATAACTTACTTGCTTTCATAACAGAAATCTAGGGATACGATTTTTCCTCTCTCTGCTCATAGAAGAATACTTCTCTCCCTTTTTCATCTTTCAAAATAACTTTAAGATCCTCACAATTAATCTTAGCTCCAAAGGTGTGCAACCAATTCATTCCCAGTATGATGTCAAAATCAGAAAAATCAAATTGAATCAAATTCACAGGGAAGGTGGTTCCACCAATGGTAATGGGAAGAAGTTTATAGGAGATAGGGCATTCAATCACACAATCATTGGGTAGCTTGATCCTATAATTGGCTTTTGTCCTTCTATCTTGTAGGTTCAATTGCGTGGCAGATCGGGTGGATATAAATGAATGTGTAGCACCCGAATCAAATAATACACAAAATGACTTTGAATTTAAAAAGAGAGTTCTAGTGACTACCGTACCAGAGGTGGTAGCTTCCTTCTTACTCATTACATACGACCGTCTTACTGCTGCAGGCCTTGGTGGTGGGGCCCCTTGGCGAGGTGGGGCCAAGGGTTTTGCTGCCCCTTTTTCTACGGCCTTCAACTTTTGGGGGCATGCAGCCATAAGGTGTTCAGAGCTTCCACACCACATGCACTTATTAGTTCCTACTCGACATGCAGAAGTGATGTGATTTGTCCTTCCACATTTCGCACAGGGTGCTGCCGAGCCTACAAGATGGCTCTTGGGAGGAGCAGGAGAAGGTTTCTTCTGGTTCACACTCTCACTCGGAGTTGCTCGCTCGAACCCCTTTCTCTTTTGGTTGATTGGATTCAGTGCTCTCAACTCTGTCTTTACTCGCTCCACTTTAGCCGCTCGCTCATATAGTTTTTGGTAAGTCATAATTGGTTACCCAGCTAACTAATTCCGAATATAGAAAGCCAAACCCTCTTCAAACCTTCTCATCTTCAACCTTTCAGATGATACAAACTCAGGAACAAATCTAGATAATTTTATGAACTTACTGGCATACTGCATCACAGTCATGGTGCCACTCATTTTTAGCTCCATAAACTCTTTTTCCTTTTGCCTTTGGACCACAATTGGGTAGAATTTTGCCATCAACTCAGTCAGGAATTTATTCCAGGTGAATTCAGGCGCTACGAACTTATCCTTAACAGTATTCCACCAAATGTCAGCTTCACCGGTCACATAATACGTCCCAATGCTTATTTTCTTTTCTTCTGGCACTTCTATCATTGTAAAAATTTTCTCCATTCCCCTTATCCATTCTTCCAATACTACTAGATCATAAAATCCATCATAAACTTTAGGGTTGCATCGTGCTACCCTATCCGCTAATTTATATTCTTTAGAAGGGGTTTCAGTAGGTACTTGGGGAATCCGCTTCATCAATTCAGCTACTAAGATCGGCCAGTAGTTCAGGTCCCCAATGTTGTTAGCTAACTCAGAAGGGATTGGTGGCATTTGGGCAAAATTTGGTGGCACATGATGGGAGGCTTGATCACCCGATCCTTGGCCATGATCCAAGATTTCCTCTATATGAACCTCTTCATTGTGGTGCACTGATTCAGACATTTTGATTATACATTAAACGAGACAATTCAATCACTAGAATACTCAAACATATAAGATAAGCATGCCCAATATACACATTTAATATAACTCAAAGATTATTGAAAACAAACCTAAAGCTTCATTATATCATTTCATAATTGATTATTTACATACATAACTGCCTGTTTATATACATGATCAAGATAACATATTACATCTAACTGACTAGGGAAAGTCAGTTTTGACTTCTACCTCAACCCCAAATACTAACTAGCCCCAAGATACTAGGTCTGTCACACGACGAAAAAGAGATACGGACCATGTCATCATGGTCAGAGAGGATCTAGCTAACTATATACAATGTCATATCCTACACAAAATACATCCATCCAAACTAACCATGCTATAAACAAATAGGGCTCAAGAAGAAAACTATGAACAACAACCTCTAGAACCACCTAACGATCCCTAGATGGATTGCAATCCGGGTCGGACTCATCATTAGGCTCTTCGCTTGAATCGAAGATGCTAGTCGATGCCTTTGACTTGGCATCACCAACCTCCTACTCATCCTGTTGCTCTTATCAACCTGTTGCTCTACTATCATCTCGTCAATCTCTTGATCCCATTGTTTCTCTACCACCACCTCGTCAATGTCTTGATCCTCCTCGGGATCATCCTCCTCCTCCGGATGACCCTCGTCCTCAGAACTAACCACCACTATCTCTGGTGTATCAGGGATGTCTATCACCACTTGAGCCTCCCCAGGACTGTCAGGCATCAGTGGGGTACCTGGTGTAGGTGGGGAGGGTGGTCCCTGTGCCGGTGCTAGGGCTACAGGTGGGGGATGTGCCTGATGTAACGAGAAGACATGCTATAGAGTCTCCATGGTAATCCCCCTCTGCTCAAACTTCTCCTTCAATAACAACTCTGTAGCGATGGTAGTCCAAGCCCCCTGGGCCTGAAACCTAGGCCCGTCCCAACCTGGGTTCTTTGTTACCATATAGTGATGATAACGAAGCCTAAACTCCACCTACGGATGAATTGCGGGTAAGGACCATAGCAGTCTATGTGCACAAACCGTAATACCGTGAAACTCAGAGAAAGGGTCCAGTGCATGAGCCTCTATACTAGCATGCAGCAACGTGACATGAGCAGCCATAGATGCACCCGACATCATGTTAGCACCATAAGGGTCCATCTAACAAAGAAAAGACATATATGAGACGCATACATAATCATAATTAAGGAACATGCAAATGTAAGAAACCTGCATTTCTAATATTGTTACTGCACTTCTAATATCACTCTAGCAGTATACAAAGGCCCTCACCACCAACCATTCTCACCCTCTTATTTCTAAACTCCCTATTCCACAAAGAAAATCTCAACCTGCCTCTAATACCAAATCTGTAATGCCCCAAATGTACATAAATCACTGTTTGCATTTCTTTCATTAGTTTCCCCAATTAGAAATGATAACTCAAATGATTAGGTGTTACCACCGTCCAACAAGGATAAGGCTTTACTTGTACTTGATAAACTTAGCCATAACAATCAATGTTTACCATCAAAGGCATTCATATCATCACAACCCATCAGACCATTTAGATAAATATAGAAATTATTCTAAGATCAACTCCATTCAAACATCTCAAGGATTACACAAAAATATAGAATTCTAATAAAATATAGAGTCTCAATACCAAAATATATCACAATACGATGTTATAAACATCTCAACGATAATACACCAGCATTCTATATAGACTTTCCGCCTCACTTATCATCTGCAGTCGTTCTGCCCGCCTGAGGGCGATTCGCTGAACACTTTCCTAAAACAAAACATGAAAACATTTCAAACTGTGAGTCGAAACTCAGTACACATATTCCTGTATTGTTAAACATTCATGGAAAAACTGGTTGGGCCCATATTGCAATTCATTTTTTAATTAAGAACACGGAATGAGGTGAACATGAAACTGCGTTGTCAATTATTATCTGATAGTGAACCCCCTAGAAACTGTTACGATATGAAGATAGGTGTACACCTGCCAAGCTGATCGGGGAACCTGGCCTGAAGCCGCGTGGGTAACTGAAGGGTTATGCGCTGTAACTGATAACTGATGGGGTCATTAATTATGTGATAAATCACTGGTTAAATTGATTCATTGATGTACTTGCCAAAACATTATAATTTTGATGAATACGTGCTGATTTCTAAAGATACAGAAAATGAACGTACCTGGAATCTTTAAATGTAAGCTCACTGAATAATATTATGCACAAAACTGGAAGGAATATTATCGTTGTAGGAACACACGGTTAGTAAAAATATTTATTTCGTAGCTAATAATTTAGTAAATGGAAAGTTAGTCATAACTTAGTCATCCGACCTTTGATCGAAGCTCAAAACCCCAATATGTAAAGCTTAGGAAGTTCTAAAAATCTTTCATTTAGAACACCAAGCTTGATTCTCACAATACAATTCCCAAAATGAGGCTAGAACACAAACATGTCAGTTTTGATCGATTCTGCGCAGTTTCGGTAAAACGACCATAACTTTTTCCACAGACCTCGGATTAAGGAGATTCAAAAGGCATTTGAAAGCTAACAAAACTGAACTATTTACCCACCAAACATCATAGTTTTTTAACGGCCCAATCATTACCAGTTTAATTGTGAATTCTGTCCCGTTTTCTGCAAAATTACAGCCGTCACTATTTTAGTTTTTCCCTCTCTTTTTACACAAACCCTCAAATTAAACCATTCCTTAAAAGCATGTAAACAAGATTTGGGTCCATCCCAACATCATGCAAAGTCACCACACTCAAATTCACGTCATAATCATATCCAATAGAGATCACTTTTCAATCAAATACACACATAAACCAAGATTAAAGCTAGTTTAATCCAAACCATATATTATTTTCCAAAACCCTAGTTTATGTCCATCTTAGACTCACTCAACCTCATTTTAAATCATAAAAAACATCATCATAAACACCAATAGGGTAGAAGATGACCAAATCAAAGATAAAATAATTAAAATCCAACACTTTATCATCAAGCTTGCTTGATTAAGGATTAACCCTAACCCTACCATAATCTAACCTCAACTCCACCATGATCAACACCAAAATAACTCTTATTTCTTATCAAAATATCATGATCAAAGATCGTAGATATCAAAACATGAATCAAAACTAAAATAAAAAGTAAAACCAACAAGATTAAGTTTTAAGATTACTCACTTTGCTTGAAGATAAGTAGAGATGGAGGTGATGTTTACTGGATTTGATGATGGAGGATGGTAGCTAGAGGTATTAGGATGTTAGGGGGCTTGGAATCCACCAAGGCCGGGCGGAAAACACCCAGATGCTGGCTGGGAGCTGCTGCTGTGGGGAGAGGGAGAGAGGAGAGAGAAAATGGAGTTTTGGGTTGAGTTGTGTTTTGTTGACTAATCTAATTCTCTTGGCTGAGTTTTTAACTAGTAAAGTAACGTTTTTTTGGCTAACCATGGTTAAGATAAATCATGGTAATTAGTTAGATTAATAAGCAAACTTGTTGGGCTTCAAAACGGCCGAAATAAGTTGGGTTCGGGAATAAAATGCTTTGTAACGATAACTTTCTTATGAAACTCAAAATTAAATCTTTGTAATGTTACAGAAACAAAATAAATTACTTAGATTAAAATTTTTAGGGCCTACTGTCAATTTTTCCAAAGTTTTCGTTAATCAATTAAATAAACAAATAAAATTCGAATTGCCAAGTGAGGGCCCTATTAAAATTTTTCCCACTGGGGTAAATAAATGCAATAAATAAATATGAGAAAAAAATTCATGAACATGAGGTAATTAAGTAAATAAACATAATTAAATAATTTAGGGTTAGGCTTTTACACAAATACCCTATGTAAACCTGTTCATTCAGAAAGCAGACAGACTATGTGTCTTGTTTATATAGGTTCAAGTAAAATATAAGTTGTGATATTTTGGGTTCAAATAAAATGTGGACATGCCTGTTTTGATTTTCAGTTTCGGGTTGAACCAACAGGTTCTAAAGCATTTGTTTAATCAGTTATTTTTCTTTCATAAATTATATAAACTTAGCATATTTATTACTTAACAACATTATCCATAATTTATGAAAAAGTAAATTAATTGTATTTTTATAGAAGAATATTAAAATAGTCAAACTTCTCACCATGATATGAGCATCATGTAGGAGTGGCAACATGTTGGGTCCCACTAAGTTGATTAGGTCAACCGTTTAAACTAAGATCAATAAAGAGTCAGGTCAATAACGAAACAAGTTATAACTAGTCGGCCACGAAGAGCCAGATCAATATATTACAAATAATAATGATTTTTACCAAAGTATTTTAAACTTTTATTTATGCTTGTTTGCTTCCTTTTAAAATGAGTGAAATGAAGATTGACCAATGGTTGGTCCAATCTAGCCCATTTATTCACAAAGAAAAGCCCAACCTGACTTGACTTGCTTGACACAGCGCCGACCCTAGCATTATACTAGAAGTCTTGCCAGAATGAGAAGCAAATAAAAGAGTTAGATAAGTGTATGAAGTTACAATTATTTGTAATTATAATAATGAAATTAAAATTTAGATTATCCAGAGTAATATTATTCAAAATATGATTACTCATATTAATTTCACTGTAATTTAATGGCTCAATTAGTGCATTTTCATTATTTGTGTTTGATTTCATTAAGACCATAAATAATTTATTTAACACTATTTGATTAGCTTATTTGGATGCAATTTAGACTACTTACTCCCTCTATACCATTTTAATAGCTTGTCATTCCCTTTATGGATATCTCACATTAATTGCGTACTTTCTATATTTACATAACTAATTAAACTTTTTTTCTTTTATATCCCTCAAGAAAATAATTACAATTACTTACTGATGTTTGGAAAAATATAAATTTTTATATAGTTTCTATAAATATCTACATTCTCAAGGCTTATTTTTATTGGGTCATGTAACAAATTAATAATTGATACTTAGAAGTTAGATACATAAACATGTATAACACCAAAAAAACTAAGGGTATAGTTAACAATGATATTGTATTCGACTAAATCCTTAATATCTATATTTTGTCAAACCATGTAAATAATTTGGGATGGAGTATAATGTATGTATGATACTCCTTCTATCTTCGAATAATTGTCCTCCTTTTTATATTGTCTTGTCTCATTTTAACTCTCCTGCTTTCCTTTTTGTCATTACAGTTTAGTATGATTGTCCATTTTTCACTTAATTAAGATTGAATAGGCAGGCTCGATGTGGAAGGCACTAGTGTTCATTAGAAAGGGAGGAGATAGCCATGCAGCGTCTATCTAAATGATGCTATATAATGAATGACGATTATAATGAGAGATAAAGAAAATGAAAAATCAAATAATAGCATGGTAACATTCAACCAACATGCCACAAATACAAAAATGTTGTTTCTATTGTGTTGATCAAGTAGGTCAAGTGGGTTCAGGTTGGATTTCACTCGCTAATTTACATATTTTTGAATTCAATTTATTTTCGATTCAGGTGTGAAAATAGTGTTCAAAATCCAAAATAACATATTGTTTGGGCATGAAGTCCCAAATTTCAACATCTTTGTTAGTTGTCACTATGCTCCATCTCCAATAAGGGAGATCCCCACCTCCCCCCAAATGAACCAAAGTAGGAATCACAGTGGGGCGGATTTAGGAAGAGTTGATCCGTACCTCCATTCATATCTATTTTATAAAAAATAAACACATATCCATTGAATATTCGAAATTGGCATCCATACCCATACCCATTGGGTTTTTTGCAGGTTTTATTTAGGTACTCATAAAAAAATGAAAATTAGTATTCATATGGAACCCATATTCAAGTATGATGTGAATTTGGACCAATGAAACACTGAACAATTGTTATATTTTGGGAGCCTACTATAAGAAATGGTAAAATCAAGCAAACTGTTGAATTAGATTTAGGTAAAAAGGTTTGGGTTAAGAATAAACCAACAAAAATATAGACCAAAATTCATTTTCTTAAATCGCACGGGGGAATATTGGCCGGGTGAAGCCTACACCAAACTTGTCCCTTACCCGTATCCGTTTGTATACCGTTCGCCCTATGCCCATTTAAAATTCATTTTCACTCCTCATTTGGGTTTTCAATGGAACAAGTTTTTTTAGTTTTTAATGCATACGAGTTTTATTGCAATCCTTCACCAAATAGATCATCCAATCTAGTTCTGATATATAAAGGTCCAAAAGGCAATTGTCATAACCCACTAAATGCCCAAGAACATATCAAATAAGCTGTTAGGATTCAACAAGTTGGGGGTCAAATATAAGCTCAATAAAACGAAAGTCTACCAAAACTTTGAGAATAATCCCTAATGTGCATGACTTGTTAAAGAGGTAATGATCTAGCTAAGATCTTAAAATTATACAACAAACTGATAAAGATCTATTAGTCCGAATAAAATAACTGGGTAATCTATATCTAAAAGGTATGGAGTCCTAATGGAATTCCTCTAAAAGGACCATCCTAAAACCCATATATAAACAAGTCATGGCAAAAAACAAAGCTACGTCTACCAGATTTCCATAAGCTAGATGGTTGCTTACTATTCCCTTCTAAAGTTCTCCCTAACTTGAGTGTCAAAGGCTCTTAAATTGGATAACCCCCCCTTGATGCTTATTTTATGTAAATCTATCATCTCCCTGAAAGGTTATGGTGTTCAAATACTTCCCTGTTACCCTAAAAGGAGCAGCGCAAAGCTTGATTCAATAGGCTTCCCATAAGATCAATTAAATCTTATCTTTCCACTAGCTTTAAAAGCAACTTTGTTGAAAACAGAGGAACTCCACAATCGACGGCAGAACTAATGAAGCTGGCTCGAATAGGTCTGACAAAATATGTGGAAAGGTTCACTCACAAGAAATTCTTTGTAGAGGACATTAAGCAGATGTGGCCTTAGCTTCCTTCGCCGATGGGGTTAGGCATAAATGCCTATGTGAAATTCCATCATGGAATGGCTAGATACCCGGGAAGAGGCCCTGAAGATGGCATAAAGGTATATGCAGTTGGAGGCAATCATGAGAGGGACTAAGACTCCTAAAAAGGTGTCAAGGAGAACTGACAAAAAGGCCCATCAAATAGAAAATAGGAACCAAAGAAAGGACCTTTAAGAAAAAAGATTTCTTTAATACCTAAAAAAGTGAGATCTTAATGAGATTAGGGGGTCGTGTACATGTGGGTGATCCTAAGCCTCTTAGAAAGAGGCCCAACAACAAGAATAAGTGGTTTGAATTTCACAACGATTATTGCCATGATACGAAATACTATTGGGATTTGGATAAAGTAGTTAATGATCGACAAAGGGAAGCTAGACAAACACCTCAAGAGTAGGCCTTAAAAAAGGAGAAGACATCTAGATGAGAGGAATTGAGAAAACCATGACTCCCAAATTACACCCCCTAAAGGCACCACAAAGCTCATTTCAGGGGGACCACCCTTAGTCGGGTTACCAAACTATGCTTTGGAAAGTTATTTGTAGGTAAAGCAACCCCAAATTCGATATATGTGAACTCCCTTTCTTAGTGGTTTTTGAAGGTGCTAGAGTTATATCACAACCACAAAGTGATCCAATGGTTATCAAGTTGACAGTAGCCAATTATGAAATGAGTAGAATGCTGATACATACTAAGTGTCATGTTTTATGGTTGTTATGTCAAGCTTGGCTTATAGGAGAAACCATGTCTTCAAAACCATAACCCATTATGAGTTTAATAGGCCACGTCGCATATCCCATGGAATGATCATGTTGCCTTCCAAGGTGGGACCCCAGAAGGAAAAACCCGTTAAGTAATGGTGGACTGCATTATTATGGATACGCCTTCTGTCAACAATATAATTGTGTGACCACTCCTAAACTTTATGAGAGTAACACACTATACCTACAACCTGGAGATGTAGTACTTGCTGATAATGGATTGGTAGGAAGGAATGATGAGGATTAAAAGAGTGCAAGGGCATGCTGGATAGAAACCTTCAAGTAGGGGGGAGCATGTCTAACATGTATTTTGGGACCGATCAAACAGGTCTGATTCTAAAACCAAAACTGGTCAATTGGTTCCAACTGTGGTTCCTAATATTAAGGAATCGGTCCAATTGGTTCAGGTTTTGGTTCTTAAAATAAAATTCAAAATCGGAATTGAGAGCTAGTTATGACCAAAAAAAATGATAAATCATAATCTATAGTAGAGGCCTAATTCTTTTATTAATTTTTTATATAGTGAAATGTCCCAACCCTACCATCAATAAAGCCCAAATAAAAAACCTAAAAAAATTTCCCTCCCATATAAATTTATGTTAATTTGGTATGCTCGTTTCAAGTCAAAAATTATAATTTGCTATCTTGATTTTTTTTTTTTACTTTTGTCTAACAAATGGACATACGTAGCTTGCATTGCATAATATTAATTTACTGAAATTGTTACATTTAATTGGCATATGTTAGTTGGAAAGTGAGATTTTATTGTTTATGAGCCTTGAAATGAATCATGTTCTGTTGTGATTGATTTTTTCACAATAAATAAATACCAAATATATAAAATAGTAAATGCGTATATTGCATGGGTACTTGGAACAAGAACCAGAATTAGTGGTTACAGGTTCAACTCCCAAAATTGTGAACTGAAATTTGCGATTCTAGTACCAGTTCCCAAAATCAAGGAACTTGTTTGACTGGTTCCGGCCCAATTCCCAATTATAGGGGCAGGTACCTAGAATGTTTCACCCCTACATTGAATGCCACAGTCCCACACGTAGAATGTGAAGTGTAAGAGGTATCATAGTCCAAAAAAAAGAGAAGCATTGAAAAGGCCAGAGGTCAATGTGATCTTAGTTTCTGAACTTGACAACAGGGATGGTAATTGAACCATAGTCCAAAGCCTCAGGGTTAGTTACAAGAGATACCCTTGGCTTAGGATCAGTATAGGATTAGCCGATTAGTGCGATATGAAACGAACTTTCCAGGAAGTAATGATATCCATAATGAAGAAGTATACAGATGTGTTTGCTTATGCAACATAGCAGATGGTAGGTTTAGATCTTGAGACTGAGATCATGGGTCACAAGTTGGCCATGAATTCTTAGGCAAAGCCCATGAAGTAGAAAAGGAAACACTTTGCCCCTGACAGGAGTCAGACAGTATCACAAGAAGTCCAAAAGCTATTGGATGTAGGATTCATCAAGGAATACTATTATCGTGAGTGGTTGGAAAATTTGGTGATAGTGAAAAAGCCCAATGGTTCATAGAGGATATGTGTAAATTACACAGACCTAAACAGGGCCTGTCTTATAGATTACATCCTACTTTCAAAGAATGATCAATTGTTGAATTCAACCAGTGGTTATGGTTACCAAACATTCATGGATGCCCACTCTGATTTTCACCATATACCTAATTGGGTGATAAGGAGCATGAAGCTTTCATCACACACCAAGGGTTGTACTATTATAAGGCTATACCATTTGGGTCGAAAAACACCAGTGCTACATATAAGAGGTTGGTCAACAACCTCTTTCATGGGCAAATTCACAGAAACATGGAGGTGCACGTTGTTTATAGGATTGTCAAGTTTAGCACTTCTAGCTAACATCTTCTGGATTTGAAGGGGACTTTCAATGCTCTTAGAAGTTTTTGTAAGTTCTTCGGGTTTATGATCAATGAAAGAGGGATTGAAGGAATACTTGAAAAAGTAAAGGAGTTTCTAGGCATGCCCCATAGCTTTGAAGGAAGTTTGGAAACTGATTAGGTACACAGAAGCACTTAGGAGACTTGTTTCTAATTTAACACAAAAGTACCTCTCGTTCTTTAAGTGCATGAGGTCAATTAAAGGCTTCAAATGGATTGAAGAAGCACGAGAAGCTTTTGAATAACTTAAGTAGTATCTATCTGAGACACCTCCCCTATCCAACCCTAGCCTTAAAGAGGACCTTTATATGTATCTATTAGCATCATAAGTGGCTGTAAGTGCAATAATAGTAAGGCAAGAATATAGGAAGCATATTCTTGGCTACTTTGATAGTGATGTCTTGACAAGCCCAAAACTCAATTAGCCAAATATTGAAGAAACTGGTTGTCGCCATGATCACGACAAGAAGAAGGTTGAAACAATTTGAGGCATATCCAGTCAAGGTCTTGATAGATCAATAATTGAAGAAGATGCTGTAGAAGTATAACTATTTAGGGAGGATATTGCTCTGGGTAGTAGAGCTGTCATACATATTACACGCCTAGGGTGATGATCAAAGAAAAAGCTCTAACGAACTTCATAATCCTAACCCTCACTTTTTTTACATACTAGAAAAATGAAGTCAGGAGGAAATAATGGATAAAAGGCTAAATTGAGCAGAAGAAAACCCAATGTGGCACTAAATGTAAGATTTTCACTTGAAATTCTTAGATACCAAACATTATTACTTATTAAAAAAGGGTACAAAATATAAAAGCATCCTAAATCATAAAGAGACTGCACTACAGGCTTAAAAAAGCCATTTTTGTGAAAACAAATAAGTGAACGGAAGAAATCCTATGATTTTTGCACAGAATTCTGAGTTGTGAAAGACTTTTGGATAATCCTCCAAGTCCTTGATTTAATGAGGAAAATCCTAAGAATTTACTATTACAATAATTAGAGATTAGGGCGAAAAAGGAAACAACTGATAGAAATAATATAATAAAGACCAACATACGACACACATGTTGGAGCAAAAACAGAGAAGTGGTTCTTCATTAATTGCTTAAATTCCAATACATGTACATAAATTGTGAAGATTTACATTACATAAATAATAAAAATTAAGTACATAAGAATGAGAAGAAGAAAAAAGAAGGGAAGAAAAAGAAGAAGATCAAGACCTTCTACTGCCAAAGTGCCTCAAATACTCAAACTGTTTCAAGGGCCTAACAAAACCTTGACATAGCAAGCCATGATCGTGTTAAGAAATGCACAACCGTGCCAGGAGTGGCATTGCCATAAAGGAAAATCTCATTGTTTGACGCAAATTATGGTCAAAGTCTCCTTCATTCTCTTTCTTTATCTTGTCATTTTCTCCAGAGCTGGGTTGAAAATTCTTGCTGCCATCTTTCTCTCTCTTCTTCCTTTCTCCTTCTCTTATTGACCTCTAACTGGAGCCGTCTTCATCCTCTTCTAATTGATCCACCCTACAATGGATGATTCCTATATGGCTGGAAGAGGAGAAGGTGGAGCTGGAGAAAGATGAACATCTCTATCTAATGGAGGCCCTAGAGAAAGATTCATATTAGAGAGAAAGTGGGAGTCATCGTCCTCATTGTCTTCACCAGTAACAGCTCTGCTGGTCCCCTCTCCAAATCGCCGATAAAGATAAAATCCCAATCCATTGCCATCCTCTTAGGGTCCTCTTTAGCAGGCACCACAGAGGTTCCTGCCTCATCTTAAGCAGGAACAACCCCTAGGGATATAGATATAAGGGGAGGTTTAGGGGCAAGTAGATCAGGACAAGGACAAACAGAAGGATATCTTCGAGGAGCGGGTGGAACATCAACCAAAATTCAAAAAATCCTTAGGAGAGGCCTTGATACATGCAAGGGCAGTTTGTCTTAACAGGACCCCCGACCCTTTCTTGAGTAGTAATGAAGGGGCATCAGCTAGGATGCCCCACAATGCCATCAAAACTTTTCTTCTTGAAAGGGGGATGGACGAGAGAAAAATACGCGACATAATTTGGGTATACTATGCCCTGAAGTAAGATATGTCACCGGTGATAGTGGTCCTCAGGTGATTATAAACATTAACCTCCATGGCAAAGCCAAAGAGGCATAGATTGATGAGGGAATTGATCTAGAGCGGATGGCCCACATTATGCTCTTCTTTATGACAAAGTTGTCGCAAATGATAGAATTGGTCAGCACCCCCTTGAAAGGGTTTGGAGGGAAGGTAAGCATGTCCTGGCAGATCTAGTGGACCTATAATCTCTATTATTATAAGCCATTGATGTGTAAAAATGTTTAAGGAAAGGAATGAGGTTGAAAAGGGCATAAAAAGCTCCCCAAAAAGAAGATTGAAAAGTGGAACTGATAGACACTCATTTGAAAAGCTTAAAAAGGTTAAGAGATTTTTGGAAAAAAAAATTGAACCCAAAAATGGTAAATTTATGGCCAAGATTAGGGGAAAAATGCATTATTGGATTGGAAAGAAAGACCCCCAAGAGATGTAAAGTCCAGTTAAAAAATCTTCAAAAATTGCCTGCCATCGTTACCGATATGGAGAAATGAAGGGAAGGTGAAGTGACACACAATTAAGGAACGCTTAAGTCGCTACTGAGCAGGTATCCAAAACTTTCTCAAGGAAGGGAAAACGAAATTAGAAAGAGATTTAGAATCCCAAAGTAGGAGATTTAAAATCCTGCAATAGGAAAAATTTTGAAACAATTGGATAAAAATCCATTGGAAAAATCTTGGATGAGTTAGTTTGGGAAGGTCATATCAATGTAGTAACCTTGGGAAAGCCCTTAAGGTTTAGATAACTCATAGTTCCAAATGAAGAATTCCTAAAGAGACAAAGAGCCTAGGTCTCACAATAATTTAAGGCATGTTGGATTAAAATCCAACATCCCTCAAGAGGCAAATGAGTCAACTGGATAAAAGGTTTAAGAGGCATTAGACTATAATGCAATAAAAGACCAAGAAAGCGATTGACTAGATTAAATAAGCTATCAGGATTAAGTTGAGGTCCAAACATAAGGTCAATAAAACCTAATTCCACTAAAGCCTTGAGAATAATGCCTATGTGTATGGTTTGTTAAAAAGGGAAATATCTAGTAAAGATCCCCTAAATCTACACGGAACATTTTAAGATCTTTGAGTTCAAATAAAATTAAGAATAATCTATATCTAAAAGATATGAAATCCTAGTTAAATTCCTCTAAGAGATTCATCCTAAAACTCCTGTATAAATAAGTCATGACAAGAAACAATGGTAGGTCAATTAGATTTTCATGAGCTATATTGTGCTTATTATTCACTTCTAAATTCTCCCTAATTGAGTGTCGGAGGCTCTTGACGATAAGAAATGCCCGCTCTTTGATAGTTGATTCCCAGGAAATCCTTGGAAGGTGGCACACATTCTTTAAGATTTCCAACGAAGCCTAGAAATCCTACTTCATTCTAAAATAGGATTGATCACAGTTATCACCACAGCTACTTTCACCACCATTCTTATGTTTTACAGAAGGTGGAAGGTACAACTCTTTGATCATGCAGGACCTAAAAGTGGGGGTATCATTCAACTAGAAAATTACTTTCTACTTCTACTCTCAAGACAACAATGTAGATGGTTATTGAGCTTATAATAGTTCTAGGAGTGATGTCAGAGGTTAACAGGCCTTTATAGAGAGCATCATATCTTCTTTAGTGATGCCACTTTTTTTCCCAGAGCTGAGCGAGCATTATAAATTTATAATTAACAAAAAAACTCTAAATCTTAGCTTACAACTTTATAAATCTTAGCATTCTCATAGGTTTCATTGCTCAATTTGTCTAACTCATTCAATTGAAACCTACAGCTAGAAGCTGCTTATTTCATGTCAAAATTAAAATTTTTGGTAGTTTAAAAAGCATGGAGTTCTAATTCAAATGGCAAGTGATAAGACTTATTGAAAAGAAGCTGGTAAGGAGACATTCCTATAGGAATCTTATGGGCAGTATGATATGCCCAAAAAGCATAATCCAATATCAAAGTATAGTCTTTTCTATCAAGCCAAACCGTTTTCTCAATGATAGACTTGGTCTCATGATTAGACGTCTCAACTTGACCACTACTATGATGGTGATAAAGGGTAGCTACTCTGTAAGTCACATAATACTTTCTAAGCAAAGTGTCAAAAGACCAGGGACTGAAGCAAATACCTCCGTCACCTATAACAGATCTAGGGGTCCCATATTGATAGAAAATGTATTCTTTCACAAACTTTATCACCATCTTGGGGTGATTGGCCCTAATAGGCAGAGTGTCCACCCACATTGACACATAATCAATAAGAACTAGTACATAGACAAAGCAAAAGGATGGGGGAAAGGGACCTATACATCAATGTCCCACACATCAAATATCTCTATAATTGGAATTAGGGAAAGGGGCATCATATCGCGATGGGACAAGAACCTAAACGTTGACAACACTAACAAGCAAGAGAAATGGTGAGTATCATGAAATATAGTGGGTCAATAAAACCCACTATGTAGGACCTTAGCAGCTATCCTATGATCTCCAAAATGAACATCACAAGCATGAGAGTGACAAAAGGTCAGAATACTATGAATTTCACTCTCAAGAGCAGACCTATGAACCACTTGGCCAGGACAATGTTCGAAAAGATAAGGGTCTTCCTAGTAGTAATACCTTACTTATGACAAGAACCTAACTTTCTCTTATTTAGGCTAGTGAGGAGAAATCTTTCTAGTGGGAAGGTAATTCATAATGTGAGCAAACCAAGAGAGAGAGGCATGTGACATAGAAAATAGTTGCTCATCAGGAAAATGGTTAGAAAATCCAATTAAATCATCAGAATACTCAGTAAAAATCCTAGACAAGTGGTCTGCAAGTGAATTTTCAGAACCTTTTTTATCTTTTATCTCAATATTATACTCTTAGAGCAACAAAATCCATATAATGAGTTTAGTTTTGGTGTCATTGTTAGACAATCGAGGCTTCAATGCAGCATGGTTAGTAAACACAATCACTTTTGAGCATGAAATGTACGAATAAAATTTATCAAGTGTGAGTACCACAGCTAGAAACTCTTTTTAGTAGTAAAATAATTCTTTTGAGCATAAGTTAGAGATCCATTATCATAGTTAATGACATGAGATATTATATTCACCCTTGGACCCAAAATAGCCCCTATAGCAAAATTAGATTCATCACACATAATTTCAAAAGGAAGCAAAAAATCAGGAAAAGGCTTGGCACCAATAAAGTTCGAAGCTTTTCAAAAGCCTCCATACAAGACTCATCAAACATAAAAGGGGAATCCTTAGAAAGAAGGTTAGTAAGAGGCCTAGCCACTTTACTAAAATCCTTAATGAATCTCCTATAGAAACCAACATGACTAAGGAAAGATCTGACTTAATTTATAGAAGTAGGAACATGCTGATTAAAAATCAGATCAAGCTTGGCTTTATCAACCTCAATTTCCTTTTTAGACAACTTATAATCTAACACAATTCCTTCTTGGACCAAGAAATGACTCGTTTCCTAACTTAAGACAAGATTCACTTTTTCACATCTCTTCAGCACAGTGGACAAATTAGCAAGACGCACTGGACAAATTAGCAAGACGCACATCAATAGAGGAACCAAAAATACAAAAATCCTCCATAAACACCTCTATGAAATTATCAACATAATTGGAAAATATGACCATCGTACATCTTTGAAATGTAAAAGGCGTATTACGCAACTTGAATGACATCATTCTTTAGGCGAATGTATCCAATGGGTAAGTAAAAGTCATTTTCTCTTGGTCCTTAGGATAAATAGGTATTTGGTTGTATCATTTTCTTACTAATTTTCTAAAATTTCATCAATGAAGGTGAGGGAAAAATGGTCATTTCTAATTACGGAATTCAGCTTCCTTTAATTAATACACATTCTCTCCCCTGCACTGTCTAGTAGGAACTAGTTCACCTTCATTATTCTTAACTACAGTTATGCCTGATTTCTTAGGGACCACTTGAACAGGATTGACCTAATGGGTATTAGGAATTGGATAGATAATGCATGCATCTAAAAGCTTTACTAGGTCTTTCCACGCAACTTCTTTCATATGGGGTTTAGTTTACATTGCATTTGCCTAGCAGCTTTAGAATTATCCTATAAATGAATTATGTGCATGGAAATAGTTGGACTTATCCCTTTTAAACAAGCAACCGACACCAATAGCACCTTATGATTAGACAAGACACAAATCAACTCTTTCTCTTGATAATAAGACAAAAAAAGAAGATATTATGACAGGTAGGGTGTCTTTGGGGTGTAAAATCACATACTTGAGTGAGTCAGGGAGAGGTTTCAACTCAAGTTTAGAAGGAGAGAGAACAGAAGGTGGTATAGGACAACTAGCCAATGATGGGAGAGGCTCATAAGTGGACACCACCGAGGACAAATATTCAAGATGCGGAGCGGAGGCACATGTGGAATCCATCTCATCTATTAAACTCACAAAGTTAAACAACCCAAATCCTCATGGGAAACATAGGTTCCCAAAGGATCTTTGCTCTGAATAACAAATAAGGCCTCTTCAATTATTTCATTAATTACATCAACAAAGAAACATTTAGATTCATCTTCAAATAGAAGTTGAGAAGAAACTTTAAAAATATTAAGCCTAACCCTCATATTCATACCAGAGACATCCACAACTATCGACCTATAGTTAATGGTGGCATTAGTTGTGGCTATGACGTCCTAAGATCACAGAATGACTAGGGTCCATGTCCAGCACAACAAAGTCAACAAAATGTCTATGAAAATTTGAATGGTACATTTAGAAGGTTTCAATTCATCCAATCCTAACTCTAAGTAAATAGAATATGCTCAAATTAACACTAGAACCTAAATTTAAAAGTGTCTTTTCAATTCTATGATTACCAATATAACATAAAATAGTAGGAACAACAAGATCTTAGAATTTTGGTGGAGTGTTAAATTTTAAAATTGTGCTCACTTGTTCACTTAGAAAAACGTTTTTTATACTTTTCATCTTTAGATTTTGTTTTAAAAGTGTACATGTCTTTAAGGAGTTTAACATAAGTCAGGATCTATTTAATTGCTTCCAAAAGGGGGATATTGACCTTAACTTGCTTAAAGATCTCTAGAAAGTCATCTTTTTCCTTGTCTCTCTTAGAATGGAATGGTGCATCCAAAGCTTGACGGTAAGGCACCCTTGGCTAATGATAGGCTCGCAAGTGCACAATGGTGCTGTAGCAAATCGAGGTCAATCCCACAGAGATTAGGTTGATCTATTGGTTTATATTCCCTCAAGATATGATAAGCGAATCCAAACTTTAGATTGACAAAAGTACGAAAATAAGGAAACAACTATAGCTAATTCAAGGGGTTTTAATCTAACAACTTCTAATTCATTAATTTCAAATCAATTAAGGAGAAAACGCCTAGGAATTCATGTAGTTATGAAAGTTGATTGGATCAAAACGATGAACATGTGCTTTTCTCTAATCGGTTAATTTTGAGGAATTGCAATCTCTCTAACAATTTAGCCTATTGTTTCGAACTTAACCAAATTCGCCTAAACAAAGCAAAAATCGTTCTTTCAAATTAATTTGTCTTAATTCAAGTTAAACATCTTCGATTATACTCTAGTCCTCCTAACGTGCAAATCTCTCTTTCGAGACGATGTTATGTGAGGTTTTATCAAGCAGTCCAACAATCAAATGTCACCTTTCAGTTTTTCACCCGATTGTTTTAAGTGTGCAAGCAAACTTCGGCCAAAAATCTACTCACAACATGAATAACACTTGATAGAATGAAATCAAACCAATCATGAGGTAAACACAATTCCATAAGCTAAAACTTGATCCAACTATACTTTCATAAACTACTAAATCCCTAGATAAAAATTAACCTACTCACACATGATTAAATTAAACATCTAACTACTCTGAAATGATAAATCCAAAGAGAAAAGAGAAGAGAAGAGAGAAGGGTTTGCTCAGCTAAAATGCGTGCTTGAATCTTTTGATTATAGAACTCAATCCCGCTTCATTGCGAATATTCTTCTTCAACTTGCTCTCAACTCTCTCTAAAATCCTAATCTACTTGAAGAGAGGAAAAGGAAGGGAATGGGATGATGTGTTGAAATGAGGATGAGAGCCCCTTTTATAACAAAGCTGCTGGAAGTCGAACAACCACGCGTATAAATGACATTAAAAACTGCTTGGAAGTTAAAAAGTAGCAAGAAAATAAACTGCCTCGCAATAAATAGAGACACCATGGACTGTGGCATCTGCTGTGGGCAGACCATGGTGTCTACTGCCTCAGAGTTCTTCTTTTCTTCTCTTTCTTCCATAGGCATGGCAACTCAAGGGCATCCATGGGGAGTCGAAATAGACTCAACTAGGGTCAAACCAAGGACAAAGAGGTCCAGAATCCTGCAAAACACGGAAAAAAACCATACCCAGGCGTAAAATGGAAAAAAGGAGTATAAATTATCACATAAAGAATATAATTTTCCCTAAAAATGCTGCAAAATAATCCTAAAATGATGTATACATTAAGCACTTATCAAACTTCCCCATGCTTAAACCGTTGCTTGTCATTAAGCAAACACTAAATAAAACCGACAAGGAAGACACATCTTGGACTTAAAGCATAACAACCTCCTTTAAGTAGGTAGGTCATAGCACATCATAAACAAGAATAGCAATCAATGGCAACCCTCAAATAGTGTGTAAAACATTTCAAAATCAGAAGAAAGGGAATGTTTTCAAAAAAGTACATGGCCACAAGCTCGATATCAAACTTGATCACCCCTAAAGAACCACAAAGCTTGTCATGCAAGCATATGAAATTGAGTAGAGCCAAATGGACCGGTAGAACCTCACTTTGGGAAATGTGAAACACTCCCGCTTATGTGTTTGAAATAAAGTGTAGGTTCACTGAAGACGCATTCCAAAGATGCAATCTACCATATGCTTGACAAGACTCTCAAATTCTCCACCAGTAAAATGTACTACGCATAAGACAATCAAGAGGACTTTATTCGGGTTGTAATGTGGGCAAAAAGGGTTAAGGATAAAGAGTGGACAAATGCATTTCGGACATATATGGAGCTACTTATCCAAGCAACTAGGGAACAACCAATCAAAACACCAAGAAACCTTGAAGTTCACCAACACTCCAAACCTCAAAATACAATGAACATAGCCTAATGAACCGTGTAGAAAATGAGTTGACAAAGAAGGAATACAATCTATGAGCATATCCAATGCTAATCACGACGTTTTTTTTTGTTTTTTTTTTTATTTCCCCTTTTTTTCTTTTTGCTTTTTTTTCATGATTTTCACTTTTTTTTTCATTTTTTTAACATAACTTTTGTTTCTTCTTTTTTTGGGGTTTTTTTAGGAAATGAAATGAGAATTGCAATTACTGAAAGGCATAGGATCATGAATTATCAACTCACAACCTGATACATATACTCAATCCAAACAAAAGGGAATCAAAGAAAATGCTCAATGTCATCAATCCGTCAACAAGCCAACATACCAAAGCCACCTTAAACTCAATTATTCCCAAAACCACCCACTACATACTGGAAGTGATGTTCTAAAGACTTGGCTTAAAGGTTAGGAATATGTGTTTGGCTAAGTACTAATACAAATGGATCACAACAAAAACGAATATGCTTAAAGGGGCTAGTAAAAGGAATAAACATATAATACAGGGGGAGGCTTTTTGGCTATGAGGCTAAAATGACAAAATAAAGAATGCCTTTGCCATCTCATCAAATATACACATGCTAATGTGGTTTTGAACAAGACTCAAGGCAAGTTTTGGAGATGCAACATGGAAGATTCACACACACGAAAAAACATGATACTAAACATAATGAATTAGTCCAAATAAGGTTCAGAATCTCGCGGGATATCTACCAAAGTCTCATTAAGCTCATAAAATGACTCCCATATACAAATAATAGTGCTAAGGATTCCAAGGGATAACAAAGTTCTCAATCAAAACAACGGTCAAAACAAGAAATATTTATAAAAACCTTCAAAAATTTTCACACCAAAAGAGATTACACATCAAAAGTTACTCAAGCTCATGAAAGCTATTTTGCCTGAACAAAAGCATCATTGGAGGTTATCTCAAACCTGTCCTCACCATCTCTATATGCAAATCTAAAATGCAAACCTAAAAATCAACTAAATGCAACACGCAAACAAAAAGAAACTTAAAACTATATGCTCTAACATGTATGCAAACTAATAATTGAAATAACTGAAATAGAAAGTAACATGTGTGCAAACTAATAAGTGAAATAAAAAACATAGAAACTACCCTTCCTCTATGCTTAAATGAAGCATTATTATTCAAAGGAAAGAAAGTAAGAGAAGGGGAAACAAAAGAAAACAATCTCACTAGGTTAGGTGCAGAGTGCAGCTAAGCTATGCAGCCTCGCAAACGGGGCACATGGAGCATCAGCCACTCCATCACATTGTCAAGACTCGACCCTTTAAATTGGACATCGTCAAGGCATGAAGGAACTTATCAAACTACTGGGACCACAATTTACAAAATAAAAGGTAAGAGGCAATAATGAAAACCACACCAAAGAGTATAGGTATCCTCTTAACTTTATCAATGGCCATAGAAAAATCATAGGAAGGATTAAAGAATGTAGTCCACATGATTTTCCTAGGCAAGTCCTCTAGGTACATGTAATATGGATCAAGAGAGGCATTAAACCCACTAAAGCAACCTAGGGACACAAAATTATTGGCATTCCCACCATGCATATTGAACATGTTAACCTCATAGTCCAAATCAACATTAGCATCAAACATCATAGGATTTTCAATGGACGTGTCAATGTAATACTCAGGGGAAGGAGAGGGTAATGAACACAGAGGGGAAACATGAGAACGATCAAGGGGATTAGGGATAACACTATCATAAAAACCAAGGTTAGGAGACTCCTCATGCATAAACACATCACGTGACCCCTCCAAAGGAGTCTCATCTAGATCATGCACCTCATCTAAAATATCTTTTGACTTAATGGACGCATCAGCAACATCAAACCTAACAACTACCCCTAAAAGCTCACCAGCCTCAAGCCCCATGCATTGAGCTAAAGGGAAGGATGAATCATGTGTGGATAGGACAACAACAGTATTGTCCCAGGGTGATGCTAAGTAAGGTTGATCATAGCATGCATAATAAAGACACAGATTAGTTTCATGGTTAGAAGAGCTACACAAATCACACCGAAAAGGGGCATAATAAGGTCTACAATAGAATGCGGAAGGATTAGGAAATGAATATCTAGAAACACGACTAGCCTTTTCAAACTCAAATGAATCCTAAGCAATCCACTCAAGCAAAGAACATGCATCATCAATATTTTTACCATAAAAATCCCAATACCCTAAAAGAGTTCGAGTTTCACTATTCACACCCTCATCAATAATATCTAAAATTTCCTATTTAACCACATTGAGCAAGAAAAATATTTAATCGCTTAAAATACCTGCAAAATAATTCATGCTCGAATTGGGGAAAATGGAAAATTGCCATTGTTTTTTTTTAAAAAAATTTTGGGTTAATTTTCAAATTTTTTTATAGGTTTTTTTCCCCCTAAGAAAAATAAAAAGCTTAGTCAAATGTATCAGAAAAACCCAATATATAATGCTAGTCCACGAAAACGGCACTAAAAACTTGATACGGCCACAAGTGCACAGTGGTGTTGTAGAAAATCAAGGTCGATCGCACAAAGACTAGGTTGATCTATTGGGCTATATTCACTCAAGATATGCTAAGCGAATCCAATCTTTAGATTGATAAAAATACGAAGATAAGGAAACAACTATAACTATTTCAAGGGGTTTCAATTTAACGACTTCTAATTCACTAATTTTAAATCAGTTAAGGAGAAAACGCATAGGAATTCATGTAGTTATGAAAGTTGATTGGATCAAAATGATGAACATGTGCTTTTCTCTAATCGGTTAATTTCGAGGAATTGCAATCTCTCAAAAAATTTAGTCTATCCTTTTGAACTCAACCAAATTTGCCTAAACTAAGGAAAAGTTGTTCTTTCGAACTAATTTGTCTTAATCCAAGTTAAACATCTTCAAGTACACTCTAGTCCTCCTAACATGCAAATCTCTCTTTCGAGACGACGTTATGTTAGGTTTTATCAAGCAATCTAACAATCAAATGTCGCATTCTAGTTTTTCACCCGATTGTTTCAAGTATGCAAGCAAACTTTGGTCAAAAATCTACTCACAACATGAATAACACTTGATAGAACGAAATCAAACCAATCATGAGGTAAATACAACTCTATAAATTAAAACATGATCCAACTATACTTTCATAAACAACTAAATCCCTAGATAAAAACTAAACTTCTCACACATGATTAAATTAAAAATGATAAATCTAAAGAGAAAAGAGAAGAGAAGAGAGAAGAGTTTGCTTAGCGAAAATGCATGCTTGAATCTTTCGATTGCAGAACCCGATCCCGCTTCCACGCGAAGCTTCTTCTTCAACTTGCGCTCAACTCTCTCTAAAAAGCCTAATCTACATGAAGAGAGGAAAAGGAATGGAAGGGATGATGTGTTGAAATGAGGATGAGAGCCTCTTTTATAGTAAAGCTGTTAGAAGTCGAACAACCACACGTATAAATGACATTAAAAACTGCTTGGAAGTTGAAAAACCGTGAGAAAATAAACAGCTTCACAGGAAATAGAGACACCATGGACCATGGCATTCGCCACGGGCAGACCCTGGTGTCTACTGTCTTGGTGTTCTTCTGTTCTTCTCTTTCTTCCACAGGCATGGCAACTCAAGGACATCCATGGGGAGTCGAAATACACTCAACTAGGGTCAAAGTAAGGGCAAAGAGGTCCACAATCCTCTAAAACACAGAAAAGAACCATACCTAGGCGTAAAATGGGAAAAGGAGAATAAATTATCACATAAAGTGTATAATTTTCCCCAAAAATGTAGGAAAATGACCCTAAAATGATGTATACATTAAGCACTTATCAAACTCCCCCATGCTTAAACCGTTGCTTGTCCTCAAGCAAACACTAAATCAAACTGACAAAGGAGAAGCATCTAGGACTCAAAACATAACAACCTCCTTTAAGTAGGCAGGCCATAGCATATTATAAGCAAGAATAGAAATCAATGGCAACCTGCAAATAGTGCGCAAAATATTTCAAAATCAAAAGAAGGTGAATGTTTTCAAAAAAGTACATGACCACAAGCTCGATATCAAACTTGATCACTACAAAGAACCACAAAGCATGTCATACAAGCCAAATGGACCGGTAGAACCTCACTTTGGGAAATGTGGAACACTCCAGCTCATGTGTTTGAAATATAGCGTAGGTTCACTCAAGACTCATTCTAAAGATGCAATCTATTATATGCTTGAAAAGGCTCTCAAATTCTCCACCACTAAAATGCACTATGCATAAGACAATAAAGAGGGCTTTATTCTGGTTGTAATGTGGGCTAGAAGGGTTAAGAAAAAGGAGTGGACAAATGCATTTCAGACATATGTGGAGCTACTTAGCCAAGCAACTAGGGAGCAACCAATCAAAACACCAAGAAACCTTGAAGTTCACCAACGCTCCAAACCTCAAAATACAATGAACATGCCCTAATGAACCATGTAGGAGATGAGTTGACAAATAAGGAATACAAGCCATGAACATATCCAATGCCAATCACAGAGTTTTTTTTTCTATGTTTTTTTATTTCCCCTTTTTTTCTTTTTGCTTTTTTTTCATGGTTTTCTCTTTTTTTTTCCCATTTTTTAAACATAACTTTGTTTCTTCTTGTTTTTTTTTTGGGTTTTTTTAGGAAATGAAATGAAAATTACAATTACTAAAAGGCATATGATCATGAACTATCAACTCACAACCTAATACATATACTCAATCCAAGCAGGAGGGAATCAAAGCAAATGTTTAATGTTATCAATCCCTCAACAAGCCAACATACCACTGCCACCTGAAACTCAATTATTCCCAAAACCACCCACTACATACTTGAAGTGATGCTCTGAAGACTTGGCTTAAAGGTTAGGAATATGTGTTTGGCCAAGGACTAATATTAACGGATCAATACAAAAATGGATATAGGCTCAAAGGGGCAAGCAAAAGAAACAAACATATAATACAGGGGTAGGCTTTTTGGCTATGAGGCTAAAATGACCAAAGAAAGAAATGCCTCTATCATCTCATCAAATATACACATGCTAATGTGGTTTTGAACAAGACTCAAGGCAAGTTCTAGAGATGCAACAAGGAAGAGTCACACACATGAAAGAAACATGAGACCAAACAAAATGAATTAGTCCAAATAAGGCTCAAAATCTCATAGGATATCTACCAAAGTCTCATTAAGCTCATAAAATGACTCACATGTACAAACAATAGTGCGAAAGACTCCGAGGGATAACAAATTTTCAATTAAAACAAGGGTCAAAATAAGAAATATTTACAAAAGCCTTCAAAAATTTTCGCACCAAAAGGGATTACACATCAAAAGATACTCAAGCTCATGAAAGCTATTTTGCCTAAACAAAAGCAACATTTGAGGTTATTTCAAACCTGTCCTCACCATCTCTATATGCAAATCTAAAATGCAAACCTAAAAATCAACTAAATGCAACATGCAAACAAAAAGAACCCTAAAACTATATGCTATAACATGTATGCAAACTAATTACTGAAATAACTGAAATAGAAAGTAACATGTATGCAAACTAATAACTGAAATAGAAAACGTAGAAACTACCCTTCTCGCATGCTTAAATGAAGCATTATTATTTAAAGGAAAGAAAGTAAGAGAAGGGGGAACAAAAGAAAACAATCTCACCAAGTTAGGTGCAGAGTGCACCTAAGCTATGCAGCCTCGCAAACGGGGCACATGAACCATCAGCCACTCCATCACATTGTCAAGGCTCTGCCCTTTAAATCGGAGATCGTCAAGGCATGCAAGAGCTTATCAAACTCTTAGGACCACAATTCAGAAAATAAAAGGTAAGAGGCAATAATGAAAACCACACCAAAGAGTATAGGTATCCTCTTAACTTTATCAATGGCCATAAAAAAATAATAGGAAGGACTAAAGAATGTAGTCCCCGTGATTTTCCTAAGCAAGTCCTCTAGGTACATGTCATATGGATCAAGGAGGCATTAAATCCACTAAAGCAACCTAGGGACACAAAATTATTGGCATTCCCACCAAGCATATTGAACATGTTAACCTGATAGCCCAAATCAACATTAGCATCAAACAGCATAGGATTTTCAATGGGCGTGTCAATGTAATACTCAGGGGAAGGAGAGGGTAATGAACACGTAGGGGAAAGATGAGAATGATCAAGGGGATGAGGGATAACACTATCATAAAAACCAAGGCTAGGAGACTCCTCATGCATAAAAACATCACGTGACCCCTCCAAAGGAGTCTCATCTAGATCATGCACCTCATCTAAAATATCTTCTGACTTAATGGACGTATCAACAACATCAAACCTAGCAACTACCCCAAGAAGCTCACCAGCCTCAAGCCCCATGGACTAAGCTAAAGGGAAGGATGAATCATATGTGTATAGGACAACAACAGTATTGTCCTAGGGTGATGCTAAGTAAGGTTGATCATAGCATGCATAATAAAGACACAGATTAGTTTCATGGTTAGAAGAGCTACACAAATCACAACAAGCAGGGGCATAATAAGATCTACAATAGAATGCGCAAGGATCAGGAAATGAATATCTAGAAATACAACTAGCCTTTTCAAACTCAAATGAATCCCAAGCAATCCTCTCAAGCAAATAACATGCATCATCAATATTTTTACCATAAAAATCCCAATACCCTAAAGAGTTCAAATTTCACTATTCACACCATCGTCAAGAGTGTCTGAAATTTCCTATTTACCCACACAATAACCACATGGAGCAAGAAAAATATTTAATCGTTTAAAATACCTGCAAAATAATTCATGCTCGAATTAGGAAAAATGGAAAATTGCAATTGTTTTTTTATAAAAAATTTTCTTTGGTTAATTTTCAAAATTTTTTTTTGTAGGTTTTTTTTTCCTACGAAAGATAAAAAGCTTGGTCAAACATATCAGAAAAAATCCAATATTCAACCCTAGTCCCCCGCAACAGCGCCAAAAACTTTATACAACTACAAGCGCATGGTGGCGTTGTAGAAAATCAAGGTCGATCCCACAGAGACTAGGTTGATCTATTGGGCTATATTCCCGCAAGATATGCTAAGCGAATCCAATCTTTAGATTGATAAAAATACAAAGATAAGCAAACAACTATAATTGTTTTAAGGGGTTTCAATTTAACGACTTCTAATTCACTAATTTTAAATTAATTAAGGAGAAAACACCTCCTAGGAATTCATGTAGTTATGAATGTTGATTGGATCAAAATGATGAACATGCGGTGGTCTCTAATTGGTTAATTTCGAAGAATTGCAATCTCTCAAAAAATTTAGTCTATTCTTTCGAATTCAACCAAATTTGCCTAAACCAAACAAAAGTTGTTCTTTCGAACTAATTTGTCTTAATGCAAGTTAAACATCTTCGATTACACTGTAGTCCTCCTAACATGCAAATCTCTCTTTCGAGACGACGTTACATCAGGTTTTATCAAGCTCTCCAACAATCAAATGTCACCTTTCAGTTTTTCACCCAATTGTTTCAAGTATGCAAGCAAACTTTGGCCAAAATATACTCACAACCTGAATAACACTTGGTAGAACGAAATCAAACCAACCATGAGGTAAACACAATTCTATAAATTAAAACATGATCCAACTATACTTTTATAAACTACTAAATCCCTAGACAAAAATTAAACTACTCACACGTGATTAAATTAGAAATGATAAATCTAAAGAGAAAAGAGAAGAGTTTGCTCAACTAAAATGCGTGCTTGAATCTTTCGATTGCAGAACCTGATCCCTCTTCCTCGCGAATCTTCTTCTTCAACTTGCTCTCAACTATCTCTGAAGTCCTAATCTACTTGAAGAGAGGAAAAGGAATGGAATGGGATGATGTGTTGAAATGAGTATGAGAGCCCCTTTCATAACAAAGTTGCTCGAAGTCGAACAACCACGCGTATAAATGACATTAAAAATTGCTTGGAAGTTGAAAAGCAGCTAGAAAATAAACAGCCTCGCAAGAAATAGAGACACCACGGACCGTGGCATCCGCTATGGGCAGACTGTGGTGTCTACTGCCTCAGAGTTCTTTTGTTCTTCTCTTTCTTCCATAGGCATGGCAACTCAGGGGCATCCATGGGGAGTCGAAATACACTCAACTACGGTCAAAGCAAGGCAAAAAGGTCCAGAATCTTGCAAAATATAGAAAAGAACCATACTTAGGCATAAAATGGGAAAAGGAGAATAAATTATCACGTAAAGCGTATAATCTTCCCTAAAAATGCAGCAAAATGACCCTAAAATGATGTATACATTAAGCACTTATCAGCTGATAAGTCATAATAGGGTTAGACATAATAGGGTAAGGAATGGGTTATTTTCTTTCTCATTTTCAAGGTCAGTCTCAATGGTCTTTGGTCATTTCTGTTTATCATGTTCCTTTTCGCTCACTTTATAATCTATCTATTCTTTACCACCTAAGCACTATGGTAATTGTCAATTGTTCAAATTGTTATCCTTTAGGTTGTACATGTGATGACTTGGAGGTTTCCCTTCTTTCTTTTACATACAACTATGGCTAGTTGTCCAATTTGAGTTTCTAACTTACCTAGAGATTGTCGATGGGAATCAATGACATACATTTTAGACTTTGTTCCTTAGAACTTGGCGTCTACATTTTGCATAATGAAAGTGAAGACACTAAGACTACCTTCTCTAGTTCAGGACCGTAGATGGAGCTTTATAGGAAGTACAATGAGCATATATTTGGTTTTGAAGACCATGAGGGTAGATTTGCTAGACTGGGCTTGAGGATTGTTAACATTTTGAGACCTCTATGAAAAGTTAGGATGATTCCCTTAACCATGAGCATAACTATTAGACCAAGGACTATTGGTTGGAAGACATCCTTGGGCAGTATTTACTTGTTTAGCCACATAGTCAGACTTACTAACATAAGGACAATCAATATAAGCATGCATGGGACTAGCACAAATGGAACACAGGTCTTGCATAGAATAAGCATTAGACACTTTATTCATGCACAACAATTGATCAAATTTCTTAAGTAAAGCATCAACTTTACTAGAAAGGTCAATTGAATATGAAACCTCATAAATTCCCACTTTAGTTCCCAATTGGCTAAGCAAGTCAGAATGTGACGAGGTTGCATGCAATTGTGTATTTTCAGTCAAAAGCTTAAAAACCTCCCAAGCTTCTACAAGAAACTACTACAATAAGCTGCATCAAGCACCTGCCTATTGTGCTCATCAAAGCTAGACTACAAAAGTTTGGACAATTTGTCACATGCAGAGCTTATAATGAGGACAACTTCACGGTAAATCTTTAAATCTTTTCAAACTTTCATGCAATTTTATAAGAAAGTGGTTATAGTATGTCTTAAGGCAGTCAGTTTACCAATATAGAAAAGTTTTTTTAAGAATTCCTTTTGCATTTGATCCTAAGTGTTGATGTTTATCTTAGTATCCAATCAAGCCTTAGTTTATCTTTCGAGAAGAAAGGGAAGATACGAAAATAAGGAATATCATCAGAGATATTATTTCAGAAGATAGTAGAGCAAATCTCTAAAAATGCATCATTATGCTTAAAAGGGTTTTCAAACTCTAGCCCATAAAAAAATGGAAGCATTTGGACCAGGGATTGCTTAATCTCAAATGGTCCCATGACAACGGGAATACAGGTTCTTATATGTGAATCATAGGTGCCAGGAGTAAAGCACTCTTTAAGTTTCTTAGGAGTTGTGTTATGTTCTTTAGCCATCTTTTCTTAGTTTCAAGTTTCTTAGCTCTTATCCTCCTAAGAGAACATCAATTTCAGGATTTCATTCTTCAAGGTCTAAGAATAAGACCATCTACAATGTATATAACCCACATATAACAAAAGAGTAACACACTTTTTCCACAAGAATAACCAAGCAAAAACCAATAAAAATCCATTCTTTTATTTAATTAAAGAAAAAGAGAAAAGCAAAGAAAAACAATAAAAGAATAAAAGGAAAAATAAAATCAGAAATTACTAACTGTTCACATGCGACGGTACCAAAAACTTGATGTGGATTTTATGTTCAGCTTTAAAAACCTTTTTTACTTGCAAATGCACAAGGTTAATTGTAGACTAGTGAGTAAAGAGTGTCACTTTCATAAGGAGCAATAGCAATTTCACATTTAGTTTTCCAAATTGATTAAGACTAATCTAGGGAGGAGTTCAATTATCACATTAAATTGAAGAAACAAAAGAAATGTAATTGAGTGAAAAAAAGTAGAGAAAAATGAAATTAGAGAAACATCTACGATTTTAGATTTCACCAATGGTTTTAATATTAAATTACTAACTCAAATGGGGGATCAATTAGTCTGCTCTTCAACCTAAGCTACAAGCATTAGGCCATGAATTAAAAAGATGAATTATAATTATCATATGATATAACTTATCTAGTAGTTAGCATGAATTATTTATTTTAGACGTAACTCATCTAATTTCTAGCATAGATTCTTCAACTTTGATAGTTATAATTTTAAGCACAATTACACAATATCATATTAGCCTACAAGGACAAATATATAATTGAGATAGAAAATTAAACAATTGAAGTCAACATAAATAATAATATTAACAATATACATAATTAAGTTAGGATCAAATAAAAGCTCCAAATTGTGCAATATAAGAGACAAAAATAACCCAAAGGAAATTAGTAAAATAATATTATTAATCAAGGATCCAGCTTAGCCATAGATAAGTAAGTTAGTCAACCATAATTAGCAAAAATACCATCACAATTCATCTAGCAATGCTCTTGATTAGTGGTATATTTCACTTCCTACATTGAAACTTTGATACTCAATCACACAGAGCTATATAATTAAGCACAAACTCTTTACTTGACTCACAAATCATGTGAAAAGAGAAGAGAAAAATAGATAACAAAGCTTATTGTCTTCTAAACTCGTCAACCTAATTGGTTTTGTCTTACAAAGGCTATTTAAAAAAAATGGAAGATAGAAGATGAGAGAATGGAAGAAGGCTTGAATGAGTGAATGAGTGCATGATGAATTTGCACTAGCACCTGACCTTATTTCATAGTGTTGCCTCAGCTATCTACTACCTAGAATAAGTCACCCAACTTAATGCACTCACTTGTTTCACCCATTGAATTGATGCTTATGCTCAACAAGGTCATGCACTGCAATTATAGGCAAATTGACTCGCATGATAGTTACAGCCAAATGCAAGGCTTGGATTTTCAGATTGGGCTGCGCATGAGTAAGAAGACATGGTGAGCACGTGTGATTTTTTTCAAATGGGCTATGAGATATACAAAAAAAAAAAGCCTATGTGAGGAAAAGCAAACTGAGCGTGCCTTTGATAAAGAAAAAGCAATCGGGCTGCATAGTTGCTGGGCATGTGTGAGAGAAAAGATGGAGCGCACATGATGATGATGATGGCAGACAAGCTGCTGGGGTGGATGGAATAGGGAGATAGGCCCATGACACGAGGGGGAACAGAGAGAGAGTGTAATGAAGCAGACTACAAGCATGGAAAGTCAAATATGCCCAAACATAATAATGAGAAGAGAGAGAGAGAGAGAGAGAGAGAGAGAGAGAGAGAGATCATTTTTTTGGGATGGGCCTTTAACAAAGTCATTCAAATTACTTGGTTTCATTCCTAAATTCAAATATTCTTTCTCACCTAAAAATCATGTAGAATATGCATTACTCACCCATAAAAATACATTCCAAAGACGTAAAGTTGGTAAAATAGAGGGTAGAATTATACATCAAATATGAAGTGTGGTATCCCATGGTTTTCTAATGTTGATCTCAATAACACTTCTAGGTTTAACTATATCAAGTCCAACAATGACATTGTTTAATGTAAGCCTATCAGCAAGAAAAGCAGCTAGGTGTCCCAAATTACATTAGGAAGCTCAAGTTTCGTAAGAAGATGGGATTCTAGAATAAGTTCAAGGATTTGGGAAGGAAGGGATCCCTGATTGAGTCAAGGATGTAGGATAGACCAAGGTTGATTACTTCGATTAGGGGTTTAGGGTGGTAAAGAGCTAAGGTAGGGATTATGGTCAAAGGCTACGGAAAGGATAAACAGCTAGGCATGGTTGTGAGTGGAGACTTAGGTGTAGTTGTGGGTGGGTATGATTAAGGGTGTATGAGATTAGGACTTGTGCCAAAGCTCATGCTAAGATCGATGTTGGAGGTGGAGGATAGATGAGGCTATATCTTAGGCTAAGGCTTGCTAAAGAGGCCTAGTTATCCTATGTTAAGTGTTAGGAGTTTGCATGCTAACGGCCTAGAATTGGCTATGATGGCACGGTAATGTGAGATGAACTGGTGAGGTGTATGCATGATAGACCATGGGTTATAGACATATGACCCTACATGTGATGAGTGAATGAACTAAGTTGCATGTTATACAAACTCATGAATACGTCCTAGATGGATTAGGATACAAAACTACGTGAGCTATGATGTATGCATGATGCACTAAACTAGTGCATTATGTATGTATGATTGCCTATCTTATATGGATGATTATGCAACGTGGACTAACATGTGAATGATGGGCTATCTTAAATGCCTATGTAGACTATGATCATTATATGACATGTTTTTTTTACGTGGCCTAAAACATGCATTGCAAATTTCCAGTTGGGAGTCAAAATAAGAGGTTATTGGAGGAACCGGACCTACTGACAGTCGTTAGAGTGTAGCAACAACCATTGGAGTATTTCCTATAGTTTTTTTCGTTGGGTTCTTGGGTTCTTTTTTATTTTTTATTTATTTAAATTTTTATTTATTATTATTTTTATATAAGCCCATATAAATATGTACATGACTTTGTTTTATCTTATTTTTTTTGTAATCCTATGTAAAGATGCTGAGCTTATTTACAAGATGTCCCAAATTGTCTAATATGATTGCATTGATGATAGATATGTAGTACTATAAATATATACTTGGATGACATAAGTAGAAAGTAACAATGGATCACAAGTGTTCAGAATATGCACTAAGCACACACATGAAGTTTCCTACATATAGGTTCTAGCATTTGACAAGTGTTGAGTTACGCTTAGGATTTTGGTCAAAAGGGGCTTGTGACTAGAACATGCTCTCGCTCAGTGTGGAATGGGTTTAGATGATGCTCAGTTCCCTTAAAGCGCTACTAGAGAGGAGCATTACAGATGGGATAATCATTGAAGGCAATGTCTAACCGAATTGGATAGATAATGTATTTACATGATTCTCCGGGGCTAAAGATGAATGTTCAAAATCCTATAAGCCTCATGTGAGGGATCAAGCTTGTATGACATTGATATAACTTGAAGTGTAATGCAAGATCCTTAATGAGTGTATCATTTAATGTTTTAAGTGTTACTATTCAACTGTAACCCTTTCAAGTTTCGCTCTCTTAAGCATGATCCCCAATGGGTACCTCAAGGGCCCTGAACTTGACCTTCATGTGGGATTGTTCTTTTAGGTTTGTTTTAAGAAAGTTTAAGCTTGCAATACTAAGTAGACTCACCACTATATTTTAAGGAAAATATAAAAGCCTTTTGGAAACACAATTTATCAGAAAATATTCCCTATAATCCCAGATGGTGATTGACTTTATTCCGAGGCAACTAACCAATAGTTGGTTACGGAGGAAAAAAGGTACGAGCGATTGTAGGGACACTAGCTTGCTATATGAGAATTTCAAGATAAAAATATATGTTGTAAGTGTATGACTTTCATCATAGTACTGAGGGTCATCTCCTCAGGGATGACGGTGAAATTAGGCCACAATCAATTACATTATTTTAAGTAGAATTAAGCTATCCTAAGCAATAAAATGGACAAAATTAACTGCATTAATCTAAGCACAAGTCATGAATTAATAAAATCTAATTAAACTACAAATTAAATGACTAATTCCCTAAGATTTTGAACTAGATCATATGAATGTAACACTAAAAGCAAAATGAATAATACTAGAAGAAAATAAAAGGTAAACATGAAGGAAACTAAATTCATTAAACAAGCAAGAAATAGAACTAATTTGATTGTGTGAACTCCATAACCTACCTCAAAATAGAATACTCAAAAGATGAAGTTTGCCTAACCAAAGCACCAGTCACAAGCTCTCATCTTGTCCTACCTGATCCACTATACTCAGCTGGAACCCACAAAACACAGGATAACAGGGGAAGAGGATTGGAATCAGTCACTACCAAAATCAGAGTTTCTTTTTAAAATTGAGAACCATAGGCATCCCAGATGAAGGAAAAATGTGCTAAGAAAATGATGAAGAAATAGGGGATCAAATGAAGACTAGAACAAAAAATCAGAATAAGAGGAGAGAGGAGCAAGAACACGACATCTCTGCCCTTCCCACAACTGAGCCTCTAAGCTCACCAAATTAGCAGAAGCACCATTAACATGGCTTCAAACAAAGTAGAAGCAAAGGAGGGGAAAGATGAAGATGTAATGAAACACAACCCAGATGGCATTTTCATACAAATTCCATTGCGTAATATTGCAACCAAAGCTAAATGACATGAATCGAAAATAGAACACCAGAAGAAGATACAACAGCACATTCGAAGAACCAGAACATCAAATTGAACCCAAACTTACAAATTTCTAAGCCAAAGTCTGATAGACCAATAATTACAACTAATCAAAATCCTGTTACTAGAAATTCAAAGGCTAAAAATCAGATCTAGGAATCGAAAAATTGAGAAAAATTAACATTAAAGCTAACCCTAAATTCTACAAAGTGCTGAAATTAAATCTTAAATAAAACCTAAAAACCCTAAAATAAAGACCCCTCCATTTCACTGTTGCCTTTGATTAAATAATCCTTCCCCCTTCTTCTTGACCTTTCGATTTAGGTGACTTGTACAAGGGAAGTAGTAGTGATCTAGCATTGAGGGATCAACTTGGTGATGCTTAGGTGCACAAATGATGGTGGACATGGTGAGGATGTTGGTGGGTGTGGATGATGGTGGTATCACATGGTGTATAAAGATAGTGGAGCTGGCTCAAAGAGAGAGAGAAAGAGAACTGAGATTGGGGCGCTATTTCAGGGTTCTGATGATGGGGTAAGAGAGAGAAAGGAGTAGAGGAGGGGAAATTCTTAGACACAAACGTATGTATCTAGCATGGTACATACCTTGAAGTCGTGTAGTAAATGCACTCTCAATATGTTGTAATATATCTTTTTTTTTCTATAACAGTGTTTCTTTTTTGTTTTACAGTGTACCTTTTCCTTCTTGCAGTGTACCCTTTGTTTTTTGCAATGTATCTTTTCTTATCTGTAGTGTATCTTTTCTTTTTGGCAGTGTACCTTTTGTTCTCTACAATGTATCTTTTTGTAGTCGGTTGGGTTGAAAGAATTAAGAAAATGCTTGTTGGGTTGGGGAAAATGAAATAGAGGCTTAGCCAATTATATGACGCCTTTTATATAGGTGTGTATCTAGCTATGTACATGGGTATGTACCATAGAGTTACTGGTAAAGGGGGAGGGGGGTTCATGTGAAGTGTCCGTGAGGCGAGAGGGGGTTGGCAAGGTTTTTTAGCTTTTATTTATTTAATTTCCTCTTTTTTTCTTCGTTCTTTTGGTGAAGGATCAAGGGGGAGTGTGCTGTGGTATTGGGCTATTGGTTCAATCTTCAATTCACGGCCAAATTCTCCATTTCCACAAAATTTCTTCATTTTTTGATTCATTTGTAAGACCTACAAGATAATAAAAACTCAATTACAAATCTACAAATCATAATTATTAGGAGCTAAATTATGTGTAGAACTACTGTAAAAATTATCATAATTTAGGTGCAGACACCAACCTATAGATATCACCTATTCAACAATGGCACTTACTCAAGACGAATAGTGAAATCTAAATAATTCCATGCAATTGTTAGGTTTTATGCAATTATTGATCTTGTTTAGTGGTTAAGAATCAAAGACATTAACTTTATGATGATATCCTGAATTACATAACTTTAATTGCTGACCGCGAGAATAATTAAAAACCAAAGCCATAAACTCTGGGATCACTCTAATTATTTACATAGTTTTACAATTGAAAATGTACAAAATAAAAGAAGCAGTCAAGGTGGATCAAATAAGAACATGATAGGCAAGATTAATGATCAGAAAGAAAATAATGATTACCAATTTATTGTCTTTGTTTAATGCAAAGGATCACCTTAGTCCGATTAGCAATGCTAGTATTTAGGGATCCTTTGGTCTGCAATCAAGTGTATTGGTGATTGGACGCTAATCCTAAAAAGAATTTATTTTGGAAGACTTTTATTAGGAAAATTGAAGAAAGAGAGAAAATCAACAGAGGAAGGACTATATCCTTAACAAAGAAAATGGCATAGATGAAAAGCTTTTATCTCTAGAGTGAAAGAGAGAAAGAGAGAGAGAGAGAGAGAGAGAGAGAGAGAGAGAGAGAGAACAATGTGGCAGGGGAGAAGAGAAGAGATGTGGTGAATGTCTTTGAAAGAAGGTGGGACGACCCCTTTTTATATTAGTGTGGAGGATGAATCCTGCTCCAAGGCTTGTAGAAAAAGGAAAGTGAATCAATTTATGCCCTACGGAGCAAAAATGTGCTGTTACGAACCAACAGTAGAAAGACAAAGGCCAGCAGTAGGATGCTAGGCTTGGTAGTTTTCTAGGTCATTTTATTTTGGTCAAATATTTTTATCTAACATCTAATTGGAGCAATGTTTTTTTTGGTTAGGAAGCTTATATAGTCTAGTTTCTAATGAACCATGTTTCAAGTCAATTATAGTGAAAATGATATGATAAAGAGTGAAAAGGAATTTATTTCAGTGCATGTCCCAATATTTGGTGTACATCTACATTGTTGCTTATCATATTTCATCCTATAGTATGTATTTGGAATGCTCTTTCAATGAGGAATGCCCATAAAGTGGGATTATAAATGAGGTACAAATGGCCATTGGTCACTAAATTTTTATGAACTGGCCTAGTTTGGCCCTTATTTAACATTTTGGCTAACCTTTCAAAATATTTAAAATGCCCTTATAAAACCTTTATTTTGAAAACTGTTTTTGGGGTGAGGACCTTTAGTAACTGCTGGAGAGTTAAGTAATTGTCGTCATTGGACTGCCAATGCACGTAGCATGTAAATTGTTTTCATTCCATAATTAAGTATGCTTTAGGTTGTGTATAATATGACATAACATCTTAGACAGCATCGTAAAGCTCATTGCAATAGGACATTGGTAAAATTTATTTGTAAACCTTAGCTGATTAATTTTAGGTGCTAAAGTTATAAATGTAGCATTATCTTATTTAGTAAGCGAGCTATTAAAAAAGTCAAGGGCAACTTCACTTACCTAAACTTTGATTAAATGCCAAGCACTTTGAAGGAACTTACTTCCATAACAATCTAGGCATGATTTTTTGTGCCATCAGTATACCAGACTTTATCATTTACACTAGATAACCAATATGATGATTAACTATAGTGTCTGCTTTTCAAAGAGAAATTTCCCATATAAATAATACAACACTTGGCTTTATAAATCTTGCTTCTGGCTATCAATAATTAATAAAAATAATTGACCTAAGTGGATTCGATCTCTGTGTAATCCTAAGTAACAAGCCCGTCCTTATTTGCCTTAGATGAATAAGTTAGCTGACCATAGTTAACAAAAAGACCATCCCAATTGGTCTGCCCATACTCTCAATTAGTGGTATATTTCACTCCCTATGTTGAAACTTTGATAATCAATTATACAAAGCTATATAATTGAGCACAAACTCTCTTGTTGATTCACAAATTAGGTGAAAAGAGAAGAGAAAAATAGCCAATAAATTTTATTTTCTTCTAAACTCCTCAACTCAATTGGTTTTGTCTTACGAAGACTTTCTAAAAAAATGGACAATAGAAGATGAGAGAATGAAGGAATGTTTGGATGAGTTAAGGAGTGATGGATGATGAGTTTGCACTCACCCTTAGCCCTATTTCATAGTGCTGTCTCAACTCTCTGCTAGCTAGATAAGTCACCCAACTTAATGCACTCAACCATTTCACCCATTAAAAACTAGGATGTTGATGCCTATGCTTAGCTAGGTCATATGCTGCAATAGTGGGCAACTTCTCTCACATGATAATTACAGTCAAATTGCAAGGCTTAGAATTTTAGACTACGATGCGCATGAGTAGGAAACGTGGTGAACACATGTGATTTTCTTCAATTAGGCCATCAGATATACAAAAGAACAGGCGTACGAGAGGAATAACGGACTAAGTGTGCCTTTGATAAAGTAAAAGCAACCAAGCCACTGAGTTACGGGCATGTATTAGAGAAAAGATAGAGCATACATGATGATGATGATGGCAGGCAAGCAGCTAGGCTGGCTGGGGTAAGAAGACAGGCTCGTGATAGGAAAAGAGAGAAAGAGCCATAAAGTGGCTATGAGCTTAGAAAGTTGAAGCAGGTCCAAGTGTAACAATGAGATATGTGTGTATGTGTGTGTGTGTGTGTGTGTGTGTGTGTGTGTGTGTGTGTGTGTGT
>JACYFF010031956.1:44731048-44792898 GCA_017589665.1 Selenicereus undatus | reverse complement strand
GTGTGTGTGTGTGTGTGTGTGTGTGTGTGTGTGTGTGTGTGTGTGTGAGTGAGTGAGTGAGTGAGAGGGAGAGAGAGAGAGAGAGAGAGAGAGAGAGAGAGAGAGGTTAGTGATTTTTCTATTTTGGGCCATGAGTTGGCTTGTTTGTTGGCTGTTGCTAGGCATCATGCATGGGACTACAACTATGCTTTGGGCCTTCAACAAAGCCATTTAGATTACTTGGTTTCATTCCTAAATTTGAATATTCTTTTACACCAGAAAGTCATATAAAATGTTCATTATTCACCCATAGAAATACATTTCACAGACTTCAAATTGATAAAATAGAGGGTAGAATTATACATAAAATATGAAGTATCAGGGTTTCATAGGGTTTTCTAACGTTAACCTCAATAACACTTCTGGGAGAAACATGTTTTTTTCCTACAATGTAGAACTAAATCAAGTTAAATAATGGAACTATTTAATATATGCCTATATGCGAAGAAAGAAGCTTGGTGTCCATAATTACACTAGAAAGCTCAAGTTTGGTAAGAAGATAGGATTTTGGAATAAGTTTACAGATTTACGAAGGAAGGGATCCTTGACTGAATCAAGAATGTAGGATAGACCAAGGTTGATGACTTCGATTAGGGGTTTAGGGTGGTTGAGACCTAAGATAGGCATCATGGGTCAAAGGCTAAGGAAAGGACAAATGGTTAGGTATGGTTGTGGGTAGAGAGTTAGGTGTAGTTATGGGTGGGAATGATTAAGGGTATATGCGATTGGGACTTGTGCCAAAGCTCATGGTAAGATTGAGGTTGGAGGCAAAGGATAGATGAGACTAATGCTTGGGCTAAGGCTTACTGAAAAGGCCTAATTTCTTATGTTAGGGACTAGGAGTTTGCGTGCCAACGACCTAGAATTAGTTGTGATGGAATAGTGGGTTAGGCTTGATTCTAGGTTAGGGATGCAAATCTAATGGATCTACTCTGGATCGGACCATGCTTAATGGGACTTCCTAATATGCATGAGGACTTACCCTATATTAGATGAGATGTATTCAATTGGGGTTGTACTAAGTGGGGTATGATGCAAAAAGGTCCTATAATGAAGATGGATTGTCCTATGTTATGCAGACATTTATGTGGAAAGAGCTTATATAATAGACTAGGTAGTGCTTGCGAGATGAACTAGTGAGGTGTAAGCATGATAGACTATGGGTTATAGACATATGACCCGACTTGTGATGAGTGAATGAACTAAGATGGATGTTATATAAAGTCAGGAATATGCCCTAGATGGATTAGGATACAAACCTAGGTGAGCTATGATGTATACATGATGGACTAAACTAGTGCATGATGCATGCCTATCTTATATGGATGAAGATGCAATATGGACTAACATGTGAATGATGGGCTACCTTAAAGGCATGTATGGACTATGATCAGTATATGACATATTGTTTTTTTTATACATTGGCTGAAATATGCATTAAAAATTTCCACTTGAGAGTCAAAACAAGAGGCTATTGTAGGAACCGGGCCTAGTGGCAGGCATTAGATGGAGTAACAACCACTAGAGCATAGTGGCAGGGTGCTGGGTATGGCACCTGGGGATTTGCCGCCTAGAATGATTTCCTATAGTTTTTTTCATTGGCATCTCAACTTCTACTTTATTTATTTATTTTATTTAATTATTTAATTTTTTTTTCACATAAGCTCATTTTCAAAGCAGTTAAGATAATCGACTACAAGTGTATGATTTTTGTTTTGTTTTATTTTTTTATGCAATCCTATGTAAAGATGCTTAGCCTATATGAAAGATGTCCCAGATTGTCTAATATGAATGCATGGATGATAGATATGAGGTACTACAAATATGTACATGGATGACATAATCAGAAAGTAACAATGGATGATAAGTGTTCATAATATGGACTAAGCACACCCAGGAAATTTCCTAAGTATAGGTTCTATGTTTGATAAATATTGAGTTAGGCTTGGATTTTGGTCAAAAGGAGCCTATGCACCGAACATGGTCTCCCTCAGTGCGGGATGGGTTTAGATGATGATTAGTTCCTTTAAAGGGCTACTAGGGAGGAGTGTAAGTGTGATGATCCTTGAAGGTAATGTCTGACCAAATGGGATGGATGTCCATCTACATGATTCCCTGGGGCTAAAGGCGATTGTTCAAAATCCTATGCACCTTGTGGTAGGGATCGAGCTTTTATGACATTGATATAACCTCAAGTGCAATGTAATGTCTATAATGAGAATATGATTTGAATGTTTTAGACATTACTATTCAATTATAACCCTTTCAAATCTCACTGTCTTAAGCATGATCCTTAGGATCCCTAGTGGAGTCGCCACTAAAGGAACCATAACTCGAGGGCCCTGATCCCACCCTCCGTTTGTGATTGTCCTTTTAGGTTTGTTTTAGGGAAGTTTATGCTTGCAATATTGAGTAGACTCACCAATATGTTTTAAGGAAAACAAGAAATCCTTTTGCAAAAATAATTTTTAGAAAATATTCCCTAATATCGTAGATGGTGATTGACTTGATTCCGAGGCAAACAACCAAGAGTTGGTTTCAGAAGAAAAAAGGTGCGAGCGGTGGTAGGGGCACAAACCCTCCTATGGATGTCACCCACTCGAGTTATAAAAAGAATAGTGAAATCTAAATAATTCCATGCAGTTGTTGGGTTTCATGCAATTATTGATCTTGCTTAGTGGTGAAGAATCAAAGACATTAACTTTATGGTGAGCTCCTAAATTAGATAAGTTTAAATGCTGAAAGTAAGAATAATTAAAAAACAAAGCAATCAACTCTGTGATGGTTCTGATTATTTACATAGTTTTACCATTGAATATGTACAAAGCAAAATAAACAATTAAGGTGGATTAAATAAGAACATGATAGACCAGATTATAATCAGAAAGCAAACAAAGATTACAAATTCATTGTCTTTGTCTAATCCTTATGACTCAACTTAGTCCAATTACAATGCTAGTATTCAGGGATCCTTTGGTATGCAAATCAAGTGTATGGGTGATAGGAGGCTAATCCCAAAAAGAATTTATTTTGGAAGACTTTTGCTAGGAAAATTGGAGAAAGATACAAAATTGATGGAGGAAGGACTGTCTCCCTAACAAAGAAACTTATTAGACAAAAAGGCTTTTTCTCTAAAGACACACACACACACACACACACACACATACACACAGCAATGATAGAGGAAGGGCGATCTCTATAGTAGGGGAGAAGAGAAGAGATGTGGTGAATGTGTTTGAAAGAAGGTGGGAGGGCCCCCTTTGATATTAGTGTGGGGGAGGAACCCCCCTCCAAGGCTTGTAGAAAAAGGAAAGTCAATCAGTTTATGCCCAAGGGAGCAAAAAGGTGCTGTTAGGAACCAGTAGTTGAAAGAGCACAGCCAGCAGCAGGCCACTAGGCATGATAGTTTTTCAGGTCATTTTGTGTTGGTTAAATATTTTTCTTCTAATGTCTAATTAGATCAATTCTTTTTATGATAGGAAGTCGATAAAGCCTAGTTTCTAATGAACCAGATTTTAGGTGAATTATGGAGAAAATGATAGGACAAAAAGTGAAAGGCTGTTTATTTCTTCGGATGTCTTAACATCTGGTGTATATCACCTTTGTTACTTATCATATTTGAGCTTATAGTATGTATTTGGAAAGCTCTTTCAATGAGGAATGCATCTATATAGACTGAAATACCTTTTGTTCATAAAGTGGGAGTTATAAATGAGGTACACATGGTGATTAGTCATTGAGTTATCACGAAATGGCCTATTTTGGCCGTTATTTGACATTTTTACTAACCTTTCGACATATTTGAAATGCTCTTACAAAGCCTTTATTTTGAAAACTATTTTTTGAGACTATGAGGTTTGTTAGCTACTAGTCAGTTGAGTAAGTGTTGTCATTAGACCACCAATGTATGTAGCATGTAATTTGTTTTCATGCCATAATCAGTACACTTTAGGTTGTGTTCAATATGACATAGCATTGTAGATAGCTTTGTAAAGCACATTGCAACATGACATTGGCAAAAGTCATTTGTACACTTTAGTTGATCAATTTTAGGTGCCAAAGTTATGGATATCTTATTTAGTCAGTGAGGTACTAAAAAAGTCAAGGACAACTTCACTGTTCTAAACTTTGATCATATCCCAAGCACTTTGAAGGGACGTACTTCTATAACAATCTAGACCATGACTTTTTGTGCCAACAATATACAAGACTTTATCATTTATAGTGGGTAACTAAAATGGCTTGATTAATTTTATTCCTTGCTTTTCAAAGATGAAATTTCCCATCTAAATAATACAACATTTGACTTTATAAATCTTGCTTTTGGCTATCAATAATCTACAAAAATAATTCGCTAGAGTAGATTCAATCTCTACATCATCATAAGTGGCATGCCTTAGCCATAGTATACACAATTTTGCTTATGTATATCTTCTGCATAATTATTGCATGAAAATGTAGTATTCCTATCTCTACTTGTTTTTAGTCTTTTACATATACATTTCTTTCGCTGCATTTTGAAGATCAATGTGAGTAAAAATGTCAAGCTTCTTAGTTTTGAATAACTTATTTGTTCTTTGACATTGAAAGATTTGAATATGAATGTCGTATAGCTTGGCCTTTGCTTGCTCAATTTTGGCTTCTGTATGAGAAAAACTTGTTTGATAAAGCTCCTAAAGGGCCTATTTTACCTTCTTCATCTTCGTCACAACTTGATACATTTTTGTTCCCAATCCTTGAGAGCACTAATTATCCTTGATTACTTGCATTAGTAACAAAAAGAAGGCTTTGCATTAGTAACATTATGTTCACTTGCAAGCAATACACAATGATATAGAACACTGCTAGGAAATATAGCATGATCCATTGAGAGAAATGCAAAACCTAATGCTCATTAATATGCACCCTTTACAATCTATAAAAAAACCCTTTATCCCTCATTTTCTGCTTGTTCACCCAAGTGCAAAAGTAACCTTGGTATTTTATAGCTCGTAATTAATATTGAACAACGTAATTTTGAAAATCAATTATCTCTAGATGGCTCACCTTGGCTCTACCAATTCTTTCATCTTCACCGAGGACACAATTAAAGTTATTTGCAACTAGCCATTTAGTAATATTAGTTATTGATATTCTCCATGATCTCCAAAAGTATTCTCCTATTAACATCTCTATTTGATGTAGAGTAAGGCACCTTAGGGGGCTCCTATAATCCAAATCAAACTCAGGGTAATGTCTATGCCAAGGAGGTTCAAGGTACTCAAGCACTAGCCAATCAAATCCAAGCCTTATTATCATTTTCAAGTGTATAACTAAGTACAGTATTTGACAACACCATTTTTCTTGTTGTTCTAAAGGTTTCCTATGGGAAAATCCTACTTTGTTGGACTCCCCAAGATGTCTATATTTTCTTGAACAAATTAGTTTAGGCCTAAGTCTAAGGCATTTTGCTCAAACAACACTAAAAGTGAACACGCACATTATTGACTCAATTCTCCTTAGTTTTGTTATCTAGGTTAGTTCACCACCTGAAACCTAATTTAGGCTAATATTTTTCTTTAGGATGTTATCCAACATTCTAAGGTACTATAACATGAAGGGAATAAAGGCTAAATGATAAGTCCTTGAAATGCACTCTATTTTGTGGTCATTTTGTGCCAATTTTAGGGAGAATTATGTGTTTTATGATATATTATGCACTCCTTTTTCTGTTTTATGCTCGGGTATGGTTCTTTTCTGTGTTTTGCAATTTTTTAGGCCATTTAACCCCAAATTTGACCATAAACCACTGCAGCTTGATCCCCCACAGACACCTCCGAGTTGCTATGCCCATTGAAGTAAGAAAGAACAGAAGAATATCGAGACAGAGCTCACCAGGGACAGTCTGTGGTGAAGGCCAAGGGCCGTGGTGAGACCATAACTGCAAGTCTGTTCGTTGTACTTCATCGTATGGCTGAGGTTGATCGAGTTTTTCTTTAAATAGGGCTATTTCATCGCAGATTTAGGAGAGACACAGCTAAAAAGAGCTCTTACACTTTTTTCCATTTTTTCCCATTTTCTAAGTTTAGTTTTAGATTTCTAGTTAGTTTCGAGTATAAGTTGTGAAGAAGTGCTTGCTGTTTGGAGCCCTTGCAAAGTTGAAAACCCTTGAAGGATCTCTAATTGCACTAAGTTTTCGTCTCTCAAATTTTGTTTAGTTGTTGTTATTTTATGAATGTGTGAGTAGTTTACTCAATCTAGGGATTGTTAGCCAAATATTGACGTTGGGATCTCTCATTTTTATTTAGTTATCCTTATTCTTGATTGGAATTGGTTGAATTATGTCTTGTATGTGAAATTGTTGTGGATGAATTTTGGCTAAATTTACTTGCTAATTCTAAATAGTTAAGTGAAGGATTGAAAGGTGAAACTTGCTATTTGATCGGCAAGATAGAACTTGACTCAGTAATGCTCAAAAAAGATTCGCTTGTCAAGAGGAACTTTAGCCATCAAAAATCCATAATTTGGACTAAAGAAGGACATTTGAAAGAATGACAATTGGTTAGTTTAGGCAATTCAGTTTATTTCGAAAGAAAAAATTAAATTCTAAATGTGATTGCACCCCCTTCAATCTCTCATTATAGATCAACTGCATGTTATTTCCATTGATCCAGATCTTTGCTAGGTGAAATAAATCCCTAGATGCTTTAAATTGATTGAATTTTTTAATTAGATTATAGCACGTTCAAACTCTCAATTGAAATTTGCTTGGTTAGCACTTTTATAGGACAAAACTCAATAGACTATAATTGGTCTTTATGGTAACGATATCTTTTCCAAACTACAAGACCCGTGCACTTGCGGGCATAGGTCAAGTTTTTGCCGCTGTTACTGGGGACCAAATTTGTGGATATTGAGTTAGCCCTTAGAAATTGACTAAGTATTTTGTCATTCTTTCTTTTCCTTTATATTTTTTATTTGCTTTGGTAGTTTTGTTGGTAATGTTGCAGATTTATCCTTTATATGGGAAGTCCCTTTCCGTTCGAATTTGACCCAAAAATCAAAAAGACTTTTCGGTTTAGGAGGAAGAAATTAAGGGTAGAAGAGTAAAGACTAAAGGCCCAAGCAGCTTATTTGTCGATGGCAATAATAGGAGGTGACCAAAGAAGGACACTTTGAGATTTTGTTACCTCGGGAGTCCAAGGCACTTCCTCAAGCATCGCTCGGCCAACCATAGAAGTGAACAATTTTGAGCTCAAACCAGCCCTTATATTAATGCTGCAGCAATCCCAGTTCGGAGGCACCCCGTTAGAAGATCCAAACTTACACCTCTCAGCCTTTTTAGAGTTGTGTGACACGTTAAAGCTCATTGCAATGTCTACCAATGCCGTCCACTTGCGCCTATTTCCCTTTTTAATTAAGCATAAGGCGAGGACGTGGCTTCATTCGTTGCCTCCAAGATGCATCACGACATGGGACGAGCTCACAAAAGTTTTTCTTGCCAAGTTCTTTCCTTCGAGTAAGATGGCAAGCCTACGAAATCAAATCACTACCTTCTCTCAAAAGGACTATGAGACGCTCTATGAAGCCTGGGAGTGATTCAAGCACCTTTTACGATTATGCTGTCACCATGGTCGTCAAAGGTGGATAATCGTGCAGACATTCTATAGGGAGTCACCCATCCATTAAGATCTATTGCGGTAGTAGGAGGTACTCTTGTGAACAAAATTGAAGATGAAGCATATAATCTTATAGAATAGATGACTCTTAACAATCTAATGGTCGTTTGAGAGAGACCAACCCAAGCTGGTTAGAGGTAAGCTAGAGTTAGATGCTATTTCTATGCTTTCTTTTAAAGTTGATGCTATGTCTAAAAATTAGAGCGCTTGAACGTTAATTCTGTAAGTTCAAGTACCCCTTCCCCATCATGTCATATACGTGGGTTAGATGATCATTTGACCGTGCATTGTCAATTGGGTAGTCCTTTTGCCCAAGATGTAAGTGATCATGTCAACTATGCAAACAACTATAACCCTAGATCAACAAATGACCCTTTCTCTAGCATGTATAATATTAGTTGAAGAAATCACTCCAATTTCTCCTATAGGTTTAATGCCTCACCCCTTGGATTTCAAAGACCATCCTATCCTCAATAGTACCTCAAAAATCTAACTTAGAAACTATCATGGAGAATGTGCTTTTGGCCCAACAAAAGCAAGATGAGTACAATAAGCAATTGGCTTCTAAGGTTGATGTGCTTACCACTCACAATAAGATGTTGGAAGCTCAAATGGCTCAACAAGCTACATCTTCATCTACAACTCTAGGCTAATTTCCCAGTAAGAATGAACTTAGCCCTAGGGAACAATGTAATGTCATGACTTTAAGAGGGGGTAAGCAACTTAAGGGACCTAAGGAGGTTGGTCAATAGGAATATTCACTTTGTGGAAATGATGAGGTTGCTAAGAGAGAAGCACCTATTTCTTCTAATGAGGTTTTAGGTGATGATACTTCTAATAATATTCCTGATTACCCCAACAAAATCTCCCGAAAGCCCTATGTACCACCTTTATCGTTCCCTTAACAAATGACAAAGGCTAAACTTGACCAACAATTTGGGAAGTTTCTAGAGTTCCTTAAGAAATTGTACATTAACATTCCATTCACTGATGCCTTATCACAAATGCCTTCTTATGCTAAATTTTTGAAGGAGATTTTATCAAACAAAAGAAAGCTAGAAGAGCAAGAAATAGTGGCATTGACTGAAGAATGGAGTGCCTTATGTGATAAGGAATAAGTTAATAGATCGTACCTTATGTGATTTAGGATCTAGTATAAGTTTAACGCCTTCTCTCTTTACAAGAAGTTGGAACTAGCAGAAATGAGACCCACCACCATCTCTTTACAATTGGCGAACCGTTATGTAAGGTACCCCGTAGGTATTTTAGAGGATGACGCCATTAAAGTAGGAGACTTATATGTGCCCGTAGATTTTGTGATCCTTGAAATGTAAGAGGGTATGAGCAACCCTATCATTCTTAGGAGGCCATTCTTGGCCATTGCTGGGTGTCGTATAGATGTTAAAAACGACAAATTGTCTTTTGATGTGGATGATGAACATATGGAATTCAACTTGATTAAAGCTTCTAAATTTCTTTCTATCTTTGGTGAGTGTCATTGGATTGATGTAGTGTATATTTTGGTACAAAAAACCATTTCTAATAATGATTCTCATTATCCACTTGAGTATTGTTTATTAAATGATGGTACTACCCGAGATGAAAACCTGGAAGTAGCAATATGTGCGCAATTCTTGGTAGCGTCTCCACTCGTTATCCTAACTTTTGCCACAATGGAATCGCTAATACATGACGAAGCATCCTTGATAGATGAGGAACGTGCCCCCGAGGTAGAACTAAAACCTCTTCCTTCATCTTTTAGGTATGAGTTTCTTGTCCCAAATTCTACATATCCTGTGATTGTGAATGTGAGTTTAAATGTATGTCAAGTTGACTCTTTGCTAAGAATACATAGATTGCATCATAAGACCATGGGATATACTCTTAATGACCTCAAAGGAATTCACCGTCATGTTTGTTTGCATCATATTTTGATAGAAGATGACTATAAACCCTCAATTCAACACCAAAGGAGATTGAACCCTAATATGTAAGATGCGGTAAAGAAAGAAATTTCAAAACTGTTTGAGGTTGGCATTATCTACCCAATCTCTGATAGTAAGCGGTAAGCCCGATCTATGTTGTCCCTAAAAAGAGGGGAACGACGATTGTAAAAAATGAAAATAATGAACTTATTATACCTACTAGAACAGTTACTGGTTGGCGTATGGCCACAGATTATAGAAAATTGAATAAAGTCATCCGAAAGGACCATTTTGCCCTCCCTTTCATCGACCAAATGCTCGAGAGGCTGGAAAAGAACTCTTATTTTTGCTACTTAGATGGCTATTTAGGACTCTTTCAAATCCTTATTAAACCTAATAACCAAGAAAAGACTACCTTTACTTGTCCATACAGTACATTTGCGTGTAGGAGAATGCCATGTGGGTTGTGTAACGCCTCCGCCACATTTCAACCATGCATGATGGCTATTTTTATTTTATTTTATTGAGGACATGATGGTAGTTTTTATAGATGATTTTTCTATATATGGTACAACTTTTGACCAATGCTTGAATAATTTGTCTAAAGTCCACAAAGGTGTGAAGATATGAATTTGGTCTTGAATTGAAAAAAGTGTCATTTTATGGTACATGAGGGGGTTGTTTTAGGTCATATTATTTCAAATAAAGGCAATGAAGTTGACAAGGCCAAGGTAGAGGTAATTGAGAAATTACTGCACCTTCTTCTATAAAGGGTCTAAGAAGTTTTCTTAGACATGTTGGTTTCTACCGATGGTTCATAAAAGATTTTTCGAAAATTGTAGAACCTCTCACCCATTTGCTTGTCAAAGATGTGCCCTTTGAATTTAATGAAGAGTGTTTAAGCGTCTATCACAGGTTAAAGGAGTCTTTGATTTCTGCCCTAATTATGCAGGCCATGCATTGGGAGTTACTTTTTGAGGTCATGTGCGATGCCAGCGACTATGTAGTAGGAGCAATTTTGGGAGATAGAAAGGATAATAAGCCTTTTGCCATCTACTATACAAGCCGAACTTTGGATTATGCTCAAATGAATTACGCCACAACTGAGAAAGAGTTCCTAACTGTTGTGTTCACCTTATATAAATTCTGTTCGCATTTGATCAATTATAAGGTGATCATTTTTACTGATCATGCCGCATTGAAACATCTCTTGAAAAAGTCTGACTCTAAGCCCCATCTCATTCACTGGGTGCTTCTTCTCCAAGAGTTTGATTTGGAAAATAGGGAGAAAACAGGTCATAAAAATGTAGTTGTGAACTACTTATCTCGCTTAGGTCCCAAGGCCACACCAATAGAAGAACTTCCCATAGACGACTCTTTTCCATATGACCAACTCCTCACAATATCTCACTAGGTGGTTTACTGATTTGGTAAATTTTCAAGTGTATGCAATTATGCCAGCCAGGTTATGTTAACAACAACATAAGAGACTCCTTTCTGATGCGAAATATTATGTGTGGGGAGAGTCTTTGCTCTACAAGCTGTGTGAAGATGGACTATATAAGAGTTGTTTGTCGGAAGATGAGGTTCCTAGTGTCCTCCACCATTGCCATGCCACAACTTATGGTGGACACTTTGGACCTGGCAAGACTATAGTGAAGGTGCTTGAAACCGATTTCTATTGGCCCACTCTCTTTAAAGATGTTAGAACCGTCATCATGGGTTGTGATAGATGCCAATGGTCAGGGAACATTTCCAAGAGACATGAGAGGCCTCAAAGTGGGATTCTTGAGGTAGAAGTTTTTGACGTTTGGGGAATTGACTTTATGGGAGTATTTCATTCTTCTCACAATAATCTTTATATCCTCGTGGTGGTTGATTATGTTTCTGAGTGGGTAGAAGCTATTGCCTCTCTTACTAATGATTCCAAGGTGGTAGTTAAGTTTCTTAAAAGGAACATATTTACAAGGTTTGGGGTTGGTCTCAAAAGCTTGAGTGATAATGGGACTCATTTTTGGCAACAAGCCACTTGAGTCCCTCTGAAAGAAGCATGGGTTTTTCATAAACTTGTTATGCCCTATCATCCGCAAAACCAGTGGTCAAGTTGAGTTGTCTAATCGAGAGTTGAAAAGCATTTTGGAAAAAACGGTCGATCGGTTCCAAAAGGGTTGGTCTAAAAAGCTTGACGATGCACTTTGGGCTTACCAGACTGCTTGCAAAACACCTCTCGGTACTACTCCATACCACTTAGTTTTCAAAAAAGCTTGCCATTTGCCAATTGAGTTAGAACACAAGGCGTATTGGGCAGTTAGAACTCCAAACTTCGATCTTAAGGCGGCTGGTGAGAAGTGGCCTCTTTAGTTGAATGAGTTAGATGAGTTACATCTAGAGGCCTATGAAAGCTCGCGAATTTATAAGGAAAGGACCAAGCACTGGCATGACAAGCATACTATGAAGAACAGATTTGAGGTAGGTGCTTCCGTCTTGTTGTTTAATTCTAAGTTGCGGTTATTTCTGGGCAAGTTGAGATCTAGGTGGTCGGCCCCACTTAAAGTTATAAAAGTCTTCCCTCATTGAGCAGTAGAAGTTTGGAGCGAGACAACAGGTACGTTTAAGGTAAATAGGCAGCGTCTTAAACCTTATTATATGGGGGAGTTATTTTTGTTCTTACATGTTTGTGGTTGTATATATGTGTCTTGTAGATGTGTGAAAGTTTGCGGTTTTTTTAGGTTGTGCGTTTAGTTTTTTTTTTTTAGTTTGCATTTTTAGTTGATCATTTAGTTTTTTAGTTTTCTTTATTCATTTTAGTTTTCTTTTGACATTTTCTTTAGTCTTTAGTTCCATATTAGGCTTAACAAAAAAAAAAACCCAACCAAAACAAAAGACAAAAGAGAAAAACATACCCAAAAAGCAAAAAAAAATCAGTCTATAAGTCCTCCATCGATGAGTCTTTAGACTAAGTGGCTTTCTTCTGCTTATTTTGGCCCTTTTTGTTAGGCCCATTTGTGAATAAAATTCTTGTTCATGAGTTTTTGAACTATGCTTCATGTTTTTACTATCAAGTTAGATATGATTGATTACTTAATGGTTCTTGGCATGAGTATTTGGCATATGAAATTTAATAAGCTAGATGAGCTCTGTCATGTGAGATTTTGAGCTTGAATAGACTAATTCATCATTTTAGTCTCATATTTCCTATCATGTGTGACTCTTCCTAGATTTCAAGTTTCTAGAACTTACTTTGACTCTTGTTCAAGATCACATTTAGCATGCACATTTAGGCAACATGATTGAGGCATTCTTTGACTTTGTGAGCTACATTGACCAAATAGCCACCCTTATATGAATGATTTATCCCTTGCTACCCCTTTAAGCCTTTACCGTGTTTATTAATGAAAACCTATATTACCATCTTTGGCCACACACACGTCTTACCCTTTCTAACCAAGACTGTAGAGTTTGATAGTTGATTGGGAGTAGTTTGTCGATAACAACATTTTATGGATATTGTGGTTTGATTGGATGTGATAAGAGATTCATGTTCTATTTTCCCTTCAAATTCTATTGGGTTATGTTTTGTGAGTTGCAAGTGCATAGTTTCCTTTGCCATGATCCCCCTCTTTGACCAAAAAAAAAATTAATGAAAAAAAAACAACAAACCACACCAAAGGTGTGTAAAAAAATGTGTGTTAGAAAAAAAAAGAAAAGAGGAAGCAAAGAAAACACAAAGAAGAAGGAAAAAATGATGGGAAAAAAAAGGATTTGGCATTGTTTTTTTTTTAAAAAAAAATTTAAGTACTTTCTCCTATGATGTCAATTAGGGATGTCAACGATATTTTGAGATGTATAGGCTAGATGAATATGTTTTAGTTGGGAGATAATGGTTTATGGTCTTACTCTTTGGCTTTTAACTCCACAAATTCAAAAATGTTTGTTCCCTCCTTTCCTTTACCCATTTGCCCCGTTACAACCCTTAAAAAGTCCTCATGATTGCCTCGTGTGTTTTTCGTTGTAGTGGTAACAAATTATAGAGTCTTATCAACCTTCTGGTTGATTTGGATCTATGGAATGAGATTTGAGATAATCACATTTTTACTTCAAACACATGAGTGATGAGTGTCTCATCCCTAAAGTAAGGTTCTACTGGTTCTTCTAGCTTTACTTATTGTAATTTGCCAATATGATTATTTAAGTTGATATGAGTGATTGATTAAATATTTTGATGTGATGGTTCTTACTTTATTTCAAAAATTTCCTTCTCCTACCTGTTTGTAAAAGTTTTTTAACCACTTTTGGGCTAAACGTCTTGGATTGATTTGGCTATTGATGTTGCTACTGATGTCTGCTTGAGGAGCTCATTTGTTTTTAGCCTCAATTTCATAGTTGCTTAGGAACAACCAATGGTTTAAGCATGAGGAAGTTTGATAAGTCCTTGAAATGCACTCTATTTTGAGGTCATTTTGTTCCATTTTTAGGTAGAATTATGTGTTTTATGATATATTATGCACTTCTTTTTTTGTTTTACGCTCAAATATGGTTTTTTTTTGTTTTGCAAATTTTTGGACCATTTTACCCCAAATTTGAGCGTAAATGAGTGTAGCTTGACCCCCCCACGGACAACCCCAAGCCACCATGCCCGTGGAAGGAAGAAAGAACAAAAGAATATCAAGGAAGAGCTCACCAGGGACAGTCCGTGGTGAGACCTTAACTGCAAGCCTGTTCATTTTCCTTTGTCATGTGGCTGAGGTTGATCGAGTTCTTCTTTAAATAAGGCCCTTTCGCAACAGATTTGGGAGAGACACAGCAAAAGACAACTCTTACTCTCTAGTTTTTCCATTATTTTCCATTTTTAAGTTTAGTTTTAGATTTCTAGTTAGTTTTAAGTATAAGCTGTGAAGAAGCGCTTGCTTTTTGGAGCCCTTGCAAGGTTGGGAAACCCTTGAAGGATCTGCAATTGCGCTAAGTTTTCTTGTCTCAAACTTATTTTAGTTGTTATTTTAAGTATGTGTGAGTAGTTTTCTTAATCTAGGGATTGTTAGCCAACTATTGACGTTGGAATATCTCATTTTTGTTTGGTTGTGCTTGTTCTTGATTAGAGTTGGTTGAATTCTATCTTGTTTGTGAAATTGTTGTGGGTGAATTTTGGCCAAATTCACTTGCTAATTTTAAATAGCTAAGTGAAGGAGTGAAAGGTGAAACTTGCTATTTGATCGACAATATAGGAGCAGACTTAGCAATAGTTTAGAAAGATTTGCTTGTAAGAGGACCTTTAGCCATAAAAAATCCATAACTTAGACTAAACAAGAATATTTGAAAGAATGACAATTGGTTAATTTAGGCAATTTAGTTTATTTCGAAAGAAAAGATTGAATTTTAAATGCAATTGCTCCCCTTTGAATATGCTATTATAGATCAAGTGCATGTTATATTCCATTGATCCACATCTTCACTAGGTGAAACAAATCTCTAGATGTTTTAAATTGATTGAATTTTCCAATTGGATTATGGCTTCGTTCAAACTCTTAATTGAAATTTGCTTGCATAGCACTTTTACAGGACAAAATGCAATATACTACAATTGGTCTCTCTGGGAACACTATCTTTCCTAACTACAACACCTGTACAGTTGTGGGCATAGGTCACTAAATCAATGTCTTAATGGAGATTCAGTTGACTAAAGTTGACTTATGCAGGATTGGCCCTATTCTGACCAGTTTTTGAAATTAGATCGGTTCTTAAACAAGACCTAATTTAGAGCGAATATTTTTTTAAAGACGTGATTCGACATCCTAGGGTATCTTGAAATTCAAACAAATCAAGGCCAAGTCAAGTTCTTTTAAGTGATTCAACTCTCACAAGTTGATTGTTGCAGTTTTGGTCGTTTCTGACCTGGTTTTGGTATTTTAGTGGATTTTGCTACCAAAACCTGAATTAGGGGATTTTTTTTTGGTTTTGAGTGTTTACTGACATCATTAGGAATCTATTCATACTAAAAAATTAGGTCCAAATTAAGTTTAAGATTAAGAACATCTTTCCTCAAGTGTAGTGCTTAATCGGATCAATTAGGCCCTAAAGAGCCTGTTGGACTTTGTGATGTTATTTTCTCTCCATGGGGGGGTATAGTGGGATGTGTTGTCGGTTCCTTGAGACCATGGATGGCCAAAAAACATATTCATGAACATTTTGCATCTTTAAGAGCAAGTTGATCAATCATCCAAGGGAGAGATTGCAAGTTGGATTTCTAGTGGCTAGCCATAAAGTGCTTTACAATGGCAGCCTTTTCTCTCTCTTCCAAGTGCAAGTGGCTCACTAATTATGTTTACTACATGTTCAAGCTTGCATTTAATGTAATTACAAAGTATATTATGTAGACTCATTATTACAATTAGTTTAGCTAGGTTTTCTGCTTGTATTCAGGTTTACTTAAGCTAGATTTCCTAAGTGTGAAGGTACCTTCTCCCTTTGGCAGCAAGGCTAGGATGAGTATATGTCCTCCTTTGGTTGGTTTTGTAAACACGCGTGCTGAATGAAAAGCTTAGTTTCATGTTTTTCGACCTCTCTTTCTCTCAAATCTCTCTTAATCAATATAACTATGTTGTTAATTATGTGGTTTCCTTTAATCTAAGCTTGGTGGTTTAGCCTTTATAGTTTAGAGGGTAGATTCTTCCTTAACTTGGGTAGTTACTGTGATTTTAACCCTTGTACATCCATTCTTATTGTTGTTTATTCCATTGTTGATGTTGACTCAAACTCCAAAACAAATTGAAGGAACGATTTTGCTTGAGTTTTGAATGAGGTCATACATCACTATTTCAAACATAACACAAAGAAAAAGATTCTTGTTTTGAACTTACATGCTTCACTTGAGCATGAATATTTTTTATGTACCAAAATTACTAAAACATCAAATAGTCAAATCTCCAAATAAATCAAATATAGCTTCTCATATCCAGTAGCCCTAGTAATACGAGTTCATCGTCAAGAAGAAATAAATTTCTTCCTACTTTGAGGTGACGTTCATGCCATGGATCAAGTTAGGGATGAAATAGTTGAAATAATGTCATTCCCTACAATGTGTCTATTTTAGTAATTGAATGACATTGAAACTTAAACTTGAATGAAATTTGGTATTGCTATAAGTTTATATTTCTACAATTTTCATTTTACAGTCTTTCTTTATACCAGCTAAAAAACATAAATAAGTTCACCATGTGTGATTATCAGGTTATATTTTTTAGAAAAATATTATGTTCTTTATACTGTTGTTCCAATCCCATTTTTATCTTCCTAAATACTCAAAACACATTTTTTAAGAAAAACTAATTAATGTTGTTATTAATGAATTTATTAATGGGTTAACTTCCTATATTGACTACCTTTATAAATTAGCACTTGAACGTTAGCACTATTTCCAATCCATCATTGGATGATGGAAATATTATAAATTACATCTCAATTTTTGAGGTAAAAGATTTGTGACAAAAAAGAGTCTAATTGAGGAAGAAAAATAATGAATAATGAGCAGAGGCAGTAATATTTTACTAATAAATAATTTTTTGAAAGAAAACTTTATGCTCTGGTCTAATTTACTAATCACAAAATATATTTGAGATAATGAATTATAAACATGCCCAATACTAATCATTCGGAAGTTGCTATGTTATTTTTAGAATACTTAGCATTTCGAGTAACATTTCAAAAAAAAATAGTAAATTTACCTTTGTTTTTTCAAAAATAGAATTTTAGTGTTTAAAGTAAGGACTTTAGTACTTGTGGTAACTACTAAATAAATAAGTCAATTGCTCGCTCTCTCTTGGGATTTAACGTGTTCAAATGTATTAATTTTGATTGGCTATCTCCCTTTAATAGGGAGGCAAGTTTCAAAACCTAAAGAACAGAAAATGCTCCCTCTTTTGTTTCGGTTGCACTCACTTAGTTGTTTATGTTGGTCATGTCCTGGCTAAAATGAGGTTTACATAGTGGGATATGTTGGCTAAACATTTTTTCCCTCACAAACATGTTGAGTTTAGCCCACAATGCTTGTGAAATAACTTATGTTGTTCACCTCATTATAGCGATTGTTGCCAACTATTTTCTTGGAGAGTGTTTTTTATAGTCTTCAAAAGACTGTATGTAATTGGTTGGCCTAGCGAGATGTCTAGTTGTCATAGAGTGGGTCAGATCATATTCTCTAATCTAGTGCAAAAGCTTATATTTTCATTTCAGGATTAATTCCTCCCTCAAGTTAGCTTGCCTAAGTAGTATTCAACAACGTCCTTAAAGTCTTTTGCATATTTCCAACGTTAAGATATCTTCAGGAATTCTTCTATAAATTTGAGAGTCGTGTATAAGACCAATCATCTTTGCCTTAGTTCAAATTTCTTAGTGTTCTCTCTATTCTTATTTCGTTGATTTCTCATCTAGAGCTTTGTGCTTCTATTTATGGATCCATTCGATTCTTCAGAGTAGTGTGTTGAGGGTGGTCCTCTCCTTCTAACCACTCGAACTGGTGAAAAATGGCTATGCACATGTCATTGGGAAGAAATGATGTATTCCACTATTAAGGGGTAGGATATCAAACATGCGACTCATATAATTGACTTTCAAGCCTTACTCTTTTGTAACTATTGGAGAACCGTGAAGATAGATTTGACCCTAACTTCAAGACTATTAAGTACAACCTTATCATTGGGATTGTCTTGCATCTAATGGATTACACCTTCCATTCATTTTGACCCCCGTCTATCTCCACCTACCATAGGGCTATTAGCCCAAAGCCTATATGACATCCCACTAACTTTTTTATTTGATTGGAGAACTAACGATCAAGATTTGACTAGGCCCTTAAGAGGTGCCATACTTTGTTGTTGATAACTAGTTGATCCACTAGTAGTTGTGCTCATATAGAAGTTGATCTTTTCCCTCAATGATTTGGCTATAAAGGTACGGAAGGCCCTGCCGGAGTGAGGGGTGCCCATGAGGTGTTAAATGATGATTTCACCATCACTAGGAAGGGCTTCTCCATTGGGGTCATTAATTAGTTGTGAAATGATGATTTCATAATGATAAAGGGGGATGCTTTTATCGTTCATCAAGCTTTGAACCTCTAATGACAAAGACAAAAAAGCGTTCCCCTAGGCTATTTACCGTTTTTGTGCTCAAACGTATCATTTATAGGGGTAAGCAAGTAAAGAAAGTGATAGTGAATGGTGGGATAGTTACCCTTTAGTTATGTTTCTTAGGTGTCACGGTGGGTTTGTCGTTGCTTTCCCTATGTTGGTAACTAGTATTTTGTTCATAACTCCTTATTTCTCTTGTAACTTGTACTAGTAATGAAGGCATGGTTTTGAGAACCTGATTGTCATGTATATTAGACCGTTTATTAAGATGTAAAATTCATATGACTAGTTTTCTTAATGTGTTTCTACTTGTTTGGGATTATATATACTACAATTGTAGCTCTAAATCATTGGAGAAATTTTTTTTCTAATATTCAATGCGTAAGGGGATATCTTTATTATCCTCCTCCTGCACCTCATGATTTTCCAACCAATCTACAAGAGCCATGCCCTAGTTTAAACTTACAAATTGTTCAAGTTGAAGGTGAATGATTGGGTATTACTGAATTTGCCTAAATTACCTTCTCCTACACAAATACCATGATGTTTGGCCTAACCACTCCTAAAGTAGAGCCTAACACCATAGAAAATGAACCGTGGGCCACATTTGAGTGTTGGTTTGATCTGGTGCCATACTGACCAATCTATGGCAAAGCATGGCAATTGACAACTCATATGGTTATGTGTATTTTTACTCTCACTTTACCTATATTTGAAGTTTTTGAGATATATCTTTAGTAAAAATAAATGCATATTTAATGTGTTTGAAGGTGCAGAGCAAGATACAAAATTAGGAGTAAACTTGGTCAAGTGAAGGTGAAATGGCTCTAAATTTTCAGCATGATTTGTTAAAGCTTTGGAAAATTTAGTTTTCCAGGATTCCACAAATTGGACCTGACCCGTGCCGCTGAGTCCAGCCCAATGAAGCAAAATTACAGCTATCCTGCTCCTGTTTCTCTCTTTTCTCCTCTACCTAGCCCGAAGTGGGCCTACTCTTGCTTTCACCCTATGGCCCTTAACAACACCTAGCACTCTCTCTCTCTCTCTCTCTCGCATGGGGCTTGTTCTACTCCCAGCATAGCTATTTCCTTCTTCTTTTTGTTTCGCAACCCAAAATGAGCATGTTTTTATTAAAAGAAGTGGCGCCCCATCAGCGACTCTCTCTTCTCCTACTCTCCTCTCACTCACACATTGGGCCTCGTCTGGCTTCTTGTGTGGCCCATCATTCAGCACCAACCGAACAACATGCGAAGCACTAATAATGTACATTATTGTTACTCGGCGTGATTTCCATGCCCAACAAAATCATGTCGTTAATCTAAACCTGGCAGACCTAGTCGTCTACCTCATTTGGCAGATTTTGTGGGGATTAAGTGAAATAAGCACTGTAAAACCTGGAGAAGAAAAGGCATCAAATCCACTATCAATAGCAAGGCATAACCAACAAAAAGCATAAGCAATTATTCATCCGATTCTTCATTTATTATTCCTCCATTACTCCTATTCTCATTAGTAGAGAGAATTTGTACCAGCAGAAATCTTTTGGGTTGAAAGAATTAGAAGAAAATAAGCTATTTTAGCTATTGTTCTCTTATCTTTCATCTCATTGGTGATCCTAATTAGAGAGCTTGATCTTTGATTGTGCGAATTTTATGTAACAAAAACATCAAAGTTTAGTTATAGGATTGAAATATACAATCAATTGAAAGATCGGCTAGGTTGTTTATCTAGGATCGAGATGGATCCTTGACTTACTTTATTGATTTTACTAATTTTCATTGGGGTTAATATTATTGTCTCGCTTTTAATTGAATATGTGAATTATCTTAATCATTTATACATATTGTTTTTCAATTGATCAATTTGCTATCTCATTTATTTATATCAGACCTTGTAGGCTAATATAATGATTATACAATTGTTCTTAAAATTTTGGATGTTAATTCATTAAACAATAATAGAACTTGGATGATTTATGTCTAACTCGAATAATTCATGGTGATCGCTAGTTGAGTTTATTTATTAGTGGTTGTAATTCACTTTTCTAATCTATTGGCCATAAGATTGTAGCTTGAGAGTTTGTGAAGAGAGTTATTAGCCCTCAATTGAAATTAGTAATTTGACATTAAAGTTCTTTGTGATATCCAAGTCGTAGTGTTTCTCTAAATGGATATCTATTTACTTGTTTATTAAGATTTATTTCTGTCTTGTTCCCATCTCTTCTTTCTGCTGTTATTATTGTCTCTCTCCTCATCTAAACTTATTTTGTTAATTAATTAAGAAAAGTAAGTTCAAAATTACTATCGTTATTTGTGGGATACGACCTTGAAGTACTCGCTTTGCTATAGCCATCTTGTGCACTTGTAAGTAAGTTGGGTTTCTAAAACTACTGAAATCCACGTGACGTTTTTGAGGCCATTGCCGGGGAGCGATTAGTGATTTTTGATTTTATTTTCTATTTATTCTCTTTGTTTACTTGTTTTCTTTATTTATTTATTTTTACTTTTTTCTTTCTCTCCGTAACCCTCATCTATTTATTTTTGTTATTATTGTTCGTTATTTATTTTCTCTTCCCCATTTCCTCCTCATCTAACAATTTTTGTTATTTATCTCTTTCCTCCTTGTTCATTCCCAATCTAACCACATTATTTTTGTTATTTTATTTTATTTTATTTATTCTAGTTATTTCCCTTTAGTACCATTCAATCCCTCTCTATTTTATTTCACTTATTATTCTCTTACATTTTATTTTATTTTCATTTTTGTTCAATTTTTTTATTTCACTCTTTCATTATTACTTTTTTTCCTTTCTTCTTATTTCATTTTGTGGTTACTATGGTGGTGTTTCAAACTACTCGCTTAATTGCATGTGGTTTTACATGCTTGGTAAAAACTGTTTGTTTTTAGACCTTGAGGAATACAATCCTGAAATTGAGTGTACTTTAAATAAGATAACAGAAAAGAAACACGACTCTATGATAAAGATGACTGAAGAAAAAACCCCATCGAAACAACTTAAGGAGTATCTCATTCCTGCCACTTATGATTCACCTATGAGTACCCTTATGCCTGTTATTATGGGACCATTTGAGATAAAACATTCCCTAATCCAAATGCTCCTATTCTTTTACGGGATAGAGTCTAAAAATCCTTTGAAGCATGTTGATACATGCTGGAAATCTGTTCCATTATCTTCTTAAATAATTTCTAACAGTACCTTTCGATTGTGGCCTTTTCCTTTCTCTTTGAAAGAGAAAGCTAAGGTTTGGTTGGATCGTAAGTCAAATATCGTCACTTGGGAACAAATGCAAAAGGAATTCTTAAAAAATTTTTTCTCCATTGGTAAACTGGCTGCATTAAGTTGTGCCATAACCACTTTCTCACAAAATAAAAATGAACAATGGCATGAAAGTTGGGACATATATAAAGAGTTGTTGTGACATGGTCCCTCAATGGCAACTCGTTCAGAGTTTCTATTATGGTTTACATGGGCACAAGAGGTAGATGGTGGATGTATTATGCGGTGGTAGTTTTTTTTATACAACACCCCTGAAAAAGCTGGGGAGATGTATGAACATTTGGGTAAGAATTGACATTTACATGCTACTTCCTAATGTTCTGAGCTGCCTAGACAATTGGGAAGGAAAGGAGGGATTTATGACTTTTAACATTTGATTGACCTTTCTAATAAAGTTGATGGTTTATCTAATAAATTTGATCAATTGTTGTGCATGAACAAAATGGCTAATTCTTTGTGCATATTTGTGCTAGTCTTATGTATACTTCTTTTGACTGCCTTCTATTGGTAAATTGATGTCATGATTAAACAAGTGAATGTTGCCCAAGGATTTCCTCTAACCTTTAATCCTTACTCCAATACTTATAACCATGGTTAGAAGAATCATCCTAATGTTTTCTTGGAGGTCTCAAATTGTGGATAACTCACAAGCCCAGACATGTAGACCTACATCTCCCAGTTTTCAAAACCAAAGGTATGCCCATCAACCACCTCCACCACGTCCAACTGTGAGCTCAAAATTGGATAAGGTAGTCTCTAGCCATGATACTGTTATTTCTACTTTCCAAAAATGTGAATACTAAGGTCCAAGGAATTGAGTCCAAAATGCATATTATAGATTGCTACTCACAATCTATAGTTAAGTTAGAAACCCAACTTGGGTGCTATTAGTAAAAGAGAAGAAGAAAAACTTCCAAGCTAGCCCATAGAGAATCCCAAAAGCCAACAATTTGAACAATTGAAAGTTACGATGGTTCTTCGGGGAGGTAAGGAAGTAGACAACAAAGTGAGTGAGACGAAACATGATAAAGACGAAAGACCAAAGGCTAATGAGACTGACCATGAAATTGAGAGTGACTCATCCCCTTCCTCTATTGTATTTGACCCCATTTTGACATGCAAGCCAAGGGTTGCTTACTGTCAAGCTTTGGATGCACCCTTCCTTCTAGGAAAGATAAACAAAGAGAAGACATTCTAGAGGCATTTAAGAAAGTTAAGGATAATCTAACTGTTAAGTTCATGAGTATTCTACCACAAGAGGGAGGTGAATTGTGGTGTCTGATTTTCGCGTTGTAAATAACAAACACCCTTGTGACTTGTTTGCAGAGGGTGTTCTCAAATATTGCAAATGCGAAAATCACCAAGATAAATGCGGAAAATAAAGCACACACAATTTTTACGTGGAAAACACCTCTAGCCCAACTGAGGTACGAAAAACCACGACCTACCTCATGTAGGATTTAACCACTTCACTAAATCGGGCTTAACTCGTTACAAATGTAACACACCTTGTTACAACTTGCAACCACGTAACCTCCTTCTCTAAGACAGGTTACACCACGTCCAAATCTGACCAGATTGGACACGTCCAAAGTCCACACGACTAGGACACACACACTCACTCACTTTCGACTGATCTAGGGTCAAAGTCAACAAACACCTTACTGGGGGTGCTTCTTACTAAGCAGATGTAAGGTACAATGAAAATCCTATTATGCCAATATATTGAAAGCTCAGTTTAAACACAACTTGTGTCGGTCTTTCTTTTCTCAAGTGTAGCTCGAAAAATTCTTCTCACTAGAAAAACCACTTTTGAAATTTTCCTTTTTGCGTATGTTGTGTGTTTCTCGTTTTTTTCTCTCTTACTTTCTTGTCTCATTCAATGGGAGTGAAAAAACTGAGATTTTATACACAAAAATCCAACGGTCAAGACCAAAGAATCAGCTAAGTATGGAAAACGATTTTCAAGCAAAGATACTCCCCAACGGCTAGGGATAAACTTTTCCCAAAGTATAAGAGATTTGTTATCTTAAGGGATAACCCTTATCTTCCCATAGCCGTGAAGAAGATTCAAAAGGCAACCAGAAATCTTCAGCTTTTGAAATTTTATCATATCCGAAAATATAGGCAAAGGGAATCTTTTAGTTTTGGCAAATCTCCCAAAACCTATTTTCGCAAATCTCCCATAATATTTTCAAGAAATATCCTTTCCAGAAAAATAGCAATCTTGGAGTTTAAAGAAAGTATTCTGGAGATCTTGGCCAACCGAAATAAATTTTCAAAGATAACCGGGTATGGCCACTTCAGTTCAGAAACACCCTAGGCACCCTATTTGCAGGGTTGTTCGCAACTGGTGTTCTGAAGCACTTAGCGCAAATACCGATTCAAGAGGTGTTTAAAAAGCGTTTTCAATATTGGCATATTAACAAGAGTCTAAATAAATAAAACCTATATACCTAAGACTTCTTGTTTTGAACCAGTCATCTTGTTCAAGATTTTTAGAGCTGTTGTGAACACCAAGGCCACCTTGTTTGCTGGGGTTGTTCTTTGCATTGCTAGAGTTCAGGAACATGCCTTACAATCAACTGTCGAGATGGCGTTCTTGACTTAATATAGAATCACTAATTAAAACCTATTTTGAAGACTTGTTCTCACATGTAGCAAACTAGTTAATACAATAAAGATTACAAACACCAGTTAGGCCTGTTTGGAGATCGTGTTTGGAGCAACATTACTTGGATAAATTTTTACACTTGGATTTGTTATCATCAAAACTTAAATATAATAACTCAACACTAACCCTTTTGGAGGCAATAAAACAAATCGATGCTTATACAAAAGTTCCCTTGGGAACCTGCCTTTCCCTTAGGGATTTAAGGTTATTTGACTTAGGAAGTACAATAGGTGAGTTGGAGTCTACTCTTGACTGCATACCTCACCTTGAGTCTTCCTCTTGGGTGTCCACTTATGAGCCTCCTCTTCCCCCTTTGGCTAGTTCTCCTATGCCACCTTTTATTGTTTCCCATGTAAACTTGAGTTGTAACCTCTCCCTCACTCACTCAAGTCCGTGTTTCCAGCCCCCAAAATGATCCTACCCTGCCATTATCTCTTGTCTCTTATCCTGTGATCAAGAGAAAGAGTTAATGTGTGTCTTATTTAAACACAAGGGTGCTATGTGGTGGTCAGTTGCTGATTTGAAAGGAACTAGTCCTACTATTTGCATGCATAGAATTCACTTAGAGGATGATGCTAAATCTGTTAGGCAAATGCAACGTATATTGAACTTCGACATGAAAAACCTTATCCAGACTGAGGTGGTAAAACTTTTAGACGTAGGTATTATCTACCCTATCTCTAACAGTTAGTGGCTCAGTCCAGTCCAAGTGGTCCCTTAGAAATCTACATAAATATGGTGCCAAATAATGATGGTGAACTAGCTCATACTAAACAGACGATGGGGTGGGGGTGGTATTGATTACATAAAGCTTAATGCTATCACTAGAAAGGACCATTTTCACCTGCCCTTCATTAATCAAAATTTGGAAACATTAGCTGGATGAAGTTTTCCCAGTTTCTTAGAAGGGTAGCCTTAATGTAGATTTCATGTTTAGTTTTAAAAAACTTTTTTACTTGCAAGCGCACAAGGCTAATTGTAGACTAGCGAGTATAGGGGTGTCGACCCCATGAGAAACAGTAGTGATTTTAAATTTTAACTTTTCCAATTGTAAAGAATAAGTCAATTGAGGACTCTAATTATTAATGTGAATTAAAGGAACAGAAGAAAAGCAAATGTGTCAAGTAGAGAGAAATTAGATCAGAGAATGATCTCGGACTTTGAATTTCACCATTGATGCAAATATTGAATTACTAATTCAAATAGGGGTTCAATTTGTCTCTTGTTCAACATAAGCTACAAGCATTAGACCATAAATTAAAAAGATGATTATAATTATCTTTTGAGATTATTTATTTAGTAGTTCAGCACGAATCATTCTTTTTAGATATAAATCATCTAATTTCTAGCATATATTATTCAATTTTAACAATTATAAATTTAAGCCCAATTTCATAATATTACATTAGCCTACAAGGTATAATATTCCCTTGAGATAGCAAGTTAAATTACTGAAATCAACATGGATAAACAATAGTATTAATTTGCATGAATAGATTAGGATTAAGCATAAACTCAAAATTATGTAATTCTTAAGACAAAAATGACCCCAAAAGAAATTAAAAAAACAATATTGTTGTCAAGGATCCATCTCAATCATAGATAGAGAAGTTTAGTCGGCCATAGTTAGTGAAAACACCATTGAAATTGGTATATTCAATTTCATATACCCAAACTTCAGTACTCAATTACACAAAATGATATAATTAAGCAGAACTTGTCAAATTAGACTTTCAAATCAGATGAGAAGAGAAGAGAAAAATAGCTAACAAAGCTTATTTTCCATCTGAACTTCTCAACCCAAATGATTTGTCTGACAAAGACTCTCTCTAAAAAATTGAAAGATGGAAGATAGGAGAATGAGAGAATGCTTGGACAGTTGGATGACTGAGTGAGTGAATGGATGAATGGATGATGGAATGCCCTGACCCATGACCTCTTTTTATAGTGGAAACCCAACCCCTCTTGGTTCCCCAAAATTAATGAAAATTAATTTCAATTAATTATTGGTGGTTATATTGCATGAAAAAGGGCTAGTATCAAGCTAACAATTAATCAAAAATAATTAGCTTTAACTATGTTACTTAGGGTTGCCCATAAAAACCAAGTCTTGGCTGCTTGGAGCTGCTGAGTTGTTGGGTGCCGATAGGGTGGCGACTTGGGCTGCGGCTAAGGATGGGAAGACAGGCCCATTATGGGTTGGAGAAAAGAAGGGGGGGAAACCTACTGGGAGACCATGGCAGGTTGGGCCATGAAATAGAATGGGCCACAACCACTGAAAAAACAGGCTCAATTAGAGGGAGAAAGAGAGAGAAAGGGGGGTGTAAATTGGGCATGTGCTGGGCCGCAAAACACAAGCAGAAGAATAGGCCCATGCGAGATGATTGAGGAAGGGAGAAGTTGTTGGGAACTTAGGCTCTTGATTGATCACCACTTGAGCTGTAGGAAGCTAAAAGAGATGAGCACAGACCTTACTAGGAGAGATCTAAGGGAGTGCTGATGTTGTTGGACATTTGGATTAGGGCTTGTTCACTGAGCCGAATAACGGACACTTGAGAAAATCGTGTCAATTCCATCATTTTGTACTAATATTTTTCACCTGAAATTTATACAAAATATGCATTATTTTGTCATAAAATACATCTCAACAACTTTAAAAATTAGTAAATTGGGAGTAAAATATAGGTATAAAATATGCGTCATCAACTCCCCCACACCAAAACTTTTCTAGTTCTTGAGCTAAGAATAATGATAACATATATATCCATTTAGCTCATCAACTAGAACAAGATTAGGGAAGAAATCAACTATCCAACTACATTCGCCTACTTAAATTATATGGGTCAATTTACCACCAACCCACAACTCATCATTAAACATTTCTAACTTCAACTAAGTCACTAGGCCAAAATTCAAGTAAATTAAACACTTAATGAAATCATGTAGCAAAACGTAAGTACAAAATTTCACCCACATGACGAAAACCACAAGAATGTCTTTAAAATCAAGTCCCCAATTCAATCAACTTATCAGTCTTTTTCTTTCCTCTTTTTTTGGGTTTTCTATTTGAACTTTTTTCAAAAGTTACTTGATTCCATGTGTTTTCTTGAGTGGATGAAGATATGAAGAAAGATAACACTCAGAGAAGCACTCAATACATATTCAGGAAATTTACTTAATTTATTGATTCAAAAGTCAATGGGGAACTCAATACTAATTGGATACTCATAATGACATTAAAAATGGCAATTACATCTCAAACTTAAAATTGGTCACATAGTGACATTAGCACAGCAAAAACTTTTGGCCTTCAACTAGTCAGCTCTAGAAATAATTTCAAATAAGCATTGGTCACATGAATCAAATCCACATAATAAGAATAGAACATACATAATCAAAATACTCAAGCTCTTCCTAAAATCAAATTCACCCAAGTTTTCAAGCTCAAATTTTCCTTAAAAATTTTCATTTTCATTTTGCCTTTCCTCCACACCTGAACCTTACATTGTCCTCAACATAAAAAAACAATAGTAAAGAGAGAAATGGAGAAAAGGTCAAAACAACCTAACAGCATGAGGAAATCATTTCTATATAACCCCAACAACTTAGCTTCAAAAATACATTCACAACCATCACCAACCACAAAAGCCAAAAAACAAGTGAAGCATCACACTAAAAAACACAAGCACACCAAAAAAAAGGAAAATAAAAAAAGAGATTCGAACTCTTTAAAAAGATTGGATTGCTTCCCAATAAGTTGTAAGGTTTATGTCTTGAGCTAGACAAGGTCTTATCCACCAATCGTAGTAAACTGGGTCTACTAGATTGATAGATTCAATCAAACCAGGCTCAAGATCATGAGTCAACAAGTTTCAAACATTGGCCATTGGCCATAAGAACTAGACCATCTTAGGGATCCAAAATTTGGGTTGCCCTAGAGGGAAACACTTATTAGACAACAAAAGGACCATGCTATCTAGATCTTAATTTGCCAGGAAATTGCTTGAGCTTGGAGTGAAAAAGCCAACCCTTCTAATTAAGTTCAAAAGATTTACAAGAAATCATTTTACCATGAAAAGCTTTATTTTGTCTTCATAAATCTTAGCATTCTCATATGTGTCATTATGCAATACATTCAACTCATTCAATTGAAGCCTATGATTAGAAATTGCTTAGTTTATATCAAAATTAACATATTTAATAGTCCAAAAAGCACGGTGTTCTAATTCAACTGGCAAGTAACAAGTCTTACTAAAAAGCAACCGATAAGGAGTCATTCCAATGAGAGTGTTAAAAGCAGTACGATAAGCCCATAGAGCATCATGGAATCTCAAATATTAGTCTTTCCTATCGGGTCGAACCGTTTTTTCAAGTATAGACTTGATCTCACGATTAGACACCTCAACTGGACCACCGTTATAAGGATGATATAGGATAACTACTTTGTGAGTCACAAAATATTTTCTAAGTAAAGCCTCGAAAGACTAAAGGCAAAAGTGACTACCTCTATCACTAATAAGAGCTCTAGGGGTCCCATATGGACAAAATATGACCTCTTTCACAAACGTGACCACAACTTTATGGTCATTCGTTCTAGTAGCTTGAGCTTCCACCCACTTCGACATGTAATCAACAGTAACCAATAAGTGTACAAATCCAAAAGATAAGGGAAAGGGACCCATGAAACCAATACCGCACACATCAAGTATCTCAACAATCAGAATAAGGGAAAGGGCAATCATATCACAACAAGATAGGGAACCTGTACGTTCACAACGCTCACACACAAGATAGAAATGGTGAGCATCTCTCAATAGAGTGGGCCAAAAGAATCCACTTTGTAGGACTTTTAGCAGCTTTCGTACGACCTCCAAAGTGACCACCACAAGCATAAGAGTGACAAAAGGTCAGAATACTATGAATTTCACTCTTAGGGACAAATCTACGTACTAGTTCATCTGGACAATGTTTGAAAAGATTAGGGTCTTCCTAATAATAATGTCTTGTGAGAAGAATCCAACCTTTTCTTGTTTGGACCAGTGAGGAGGAATCTTCCCAGCAGCAAGGTACTTTACAATGCGAGCAAACCGAGGGAGAGGAGCATGTGACACAACAAACAACCGCTCATCAAGAAAATGGTCAAAAAATCCAACTGAGTCATCAGTATACTGAGTAAAGATTCTATAAAAGTGGTCTATAACTCAATTTTCAAAACCTTTCCCATCTTTTATCTCAATACAAACTCTTGGAGCCGCACAATCTATCTTATGAGTCTTAGTTTGGTGTCATTCTTGGCCAATAAGTGTTTTAATGCAGCATGGTCAGGAAAGACAATCACTTTTGAGCACAGGAGATATGGACAAAATTTATTTAGTGCAAATACCATAACTAACAACTCTTTTTTAGTGGAGAAATAATTCCTTTGAGCATTAGTTGGAGTTTGACTAGCATAGTAAATGACATGAGGCTTTTTATTCACCCTTTGAGCCAAAACAACCCCAATAGCAAAATTAGATGCATCACACATAATTTGAAATGGATAAGAAAAATAAGAGGGATGCATAATAGGGACTGACATTGATAAAGAACCAAGCTTTTCAAAAGCTGTCACATAAGACTCATCAATCACAAAAGGAGCATCTTTAGTAACGAGATTAGTAAGTAGGTAAGCCACTTTGCTAAAATTCTTAATAAATCTCCCATAGAAATAAACATGACCAGGGAATGATCTGACTTGCTTTACCGAAGAAGGCACAAGCACATCATAAATCATATCAACCTTGGCTTTATCAACCTCAATCCTCTTTTTAGACACTTTATGTCCCAACACAATCCCTTCTTGGACTATGAAATGACTCTTTTTCCAACTCAAGACCAAATTCACTTCTTCACGTCTTTTCAGCACAATGCATAGATTGGTAAGACACATATCAATGGAAGAACCAAAAACAGAGAAATTATCCATAACCACCTCCATGAAATTGTCAATACAATTAGAAAATATAGCCATCATATATCTTTGGAATGTGGAAGGTGCATTACACAGCATGAAAGGCATCCTTCGATAGGCGAATAAACTTCATGGGCATGTAAGGTGGTGTTCTCTTGCTCCACAGGATAGAAAGGTATTTGATTATAACCAGAATACCAATCTCAAAAGTAATAAAAACTTTGTCTAGTTAATTTTTCCAAAAATTTGATCAAGGAAAGGGAGGGGAAAATGGTCTTTCCTGGTTACAGAACTCAGCTTTCTATAATCAACGCAGCCTCCACCCCTGTGGTCTGTCTAGTAGCAATAATTTCGCCTTCATTATTTTTAGCCACAGTTATGCTAGATTTCTTAGGGACTACTTGAACTAGAGTGACCCATTGACTATCAGAAGTAGGGTAAAATAATGCCTACATCTAAAAACTTTACTACCTCTTTCTGAACAACTTCTTCCATGTAGGGTTCAATCTACGTTGCATTTGCCTAACAAGCGTGGCATCGTCCTCTCAATTAATTCTATGCATGCAAATAGTAGGACTGATATGTTTCAAATCAGCAACCCTCCATCCAATAGCAACCTTTTGATCAAATAAGACACGAATCAACTCTTCCTCCTAATCACAAGATAAAAGAGAAGATATAATGATTGGTAGGGTCTCTTTAGGGCCTAGAAATAGATACTTACATTAATGAGGGAGAGGTTTCAGCTCAAGCTTGAGCGAAGATGCAACAGAAGGTGGCATAGGAGAACTATTCAAAGGTGGGAGAGGTTCGTAAGTGGACACCCAAGAGGAAGACTCAAGTTGAGTAGTAGAATCTAGATTAGAATCCATCTTATGTATTGTACTTCCTAAATCAAACAATCCCAAATCTTCATGTGAAAGATAGGTTCCTAAGGGATCGTTACTCAGAATAGCAGGTAAAACTTCTTTAATTATTTTATCAATCACGTTAATAAAGAAGCATTTAGATTCATCTTCAAACACAAGTTGAGAAGAAGCTTTAAAAATGTTAAGCCTAGCCCTCATGTTCATGACCAAGACATCCATCACTTCCAACCTATAGTTAATAGTGGCATTAGCTTTGGCTAGGTAAGGACGTTCTAAAATAAGAGGGATATGCTTATAAGCATGACTGGGGTCCATATCTAACACAACAAAGTTAACAAGAAAGAATACTTTATCAATTTGAACCAAGACATCATCTATTTCCCCTAGGAGTCCTAACTGACCTATCAGCAAGCTGAAGGGTACAATTGAAAGGCTTCAGTTCACCTAATCCCAAACTAAGTAAATAGAATATGGTATGAAATTAACACTAAAACCCAAATTCAAGAATGCCCTTTCAATTTTATGATTGCCAATATAACGTGAAATGGTAGGAACACCATGATCATTGACCTTAGGTGGAGTTTCACATTTTAAAATCGAGCTCACTTGTTCACTTACAGAACCTTTTTAGACTTGTCATCTTGAGATTTCCTTTTAAAAGTGCACATGTCTTTCAAGAACTTAGTATAAGCTAGAATCTATCTAATTGCTTCCAAGAGGGGAAGATTAACCTCGACTTGCTTAAAGGTCTCTAAGATGTTATCTCTTTGCATGTCTTTATTAGAAGGGAATGATGCCTCTAAAGCTTGAGGGTAGGGGCATTAATGGCGTTATGTCACAGTTGGCCTTATGCCTCGACTTGCTTAAAAGTGCACACCTATATGTCACAGTTGGGTCAGACACAAGGGAAGGGTATGAGTTATTTTCCCTTTCAGCTTCAAGGTCACTCCTAATGGCCTTAAGTCTTTCCTCTTTATCATGTTCCTTCTCACTCACCTTGTTATCTGCTACTTTACCACTCCTAAGAACTATTATAGCTTTCAATTGTTTAAATTGTTGGCCTTTAGGGTTTTGTATGGGATGACTTAGAAGTTTTCTATGTTCTCTTTTACGTACAGCAATGGTTAGTTGCCCTAGTTGGGTTTCTAACTTAGCTATAGATTGTGAGTGATAGTCAACAATATGCATTTTAGATTCCATTCCTTGGACCTTAGAATCAACATTTTGCATAGTAGAAGTCAAGATACCAAAAGTAGAAATTACATTGTCTATATTAGAGCTCCAAGATGGAGCTTGATGGGAAGAAGAAGGAACAAATCTCTGGTTTTGGAAACCAGGACAGTAGGTCTAACAGATTGGGCTTGAGGATTCTCAACATTTTGAAACCTTCATGAGAAATTAGGATGATTCCCCTAAGCATGATTATAGGTATTAGAATAGGATTATTAGATGGAGGAAATCCTTGGGTAGTATTTACTTGTTCAGTCACACAGACAAACTTACCACTATAAGGACAATTAATAGAGGCATGCATGAGACTAGCACAAATTGAACACACACCCTGCATAGAAGGGGTATTAAACACTTTGTTCATGCACAACTATTGATTACATTTTTTAGTTAAAGCGTCAACTTTACTAGAAAGTTCAATTGAATGAGAAACCTCATAAATCCCCCCTTTACTTCTTAATTGCCTAGGCAAATCAAAATGTGAGAAAGTATCATGCAAGTTTGAATTTTCAGTCAAATGTTCAAACAATTTTCAAGCTTCTTCGTGAGTTTTATACAAAAAGCTACCACCATATGAAGCATCAACCATTTGCCTATTATGCTTATCTAAGCCAGAATAAAAACTCTAGACAAGTTGCCACATTTGGACCTTATGGTGAGGACAACTGTGCAATAACTTTTCAAACCTTTCCCAACTTTCATGCAATTGCCCATTTTTATTTTGTGAGAAAGTAGTTATTGCACATTTTAAGACAGTCAGTTTACTAATAGAGAAAAGCTTTTTCAAGAATTCCATTTTCATTTGATCCCAAGTGGTGATATTTGTCTTAGTATCCAACCAAGCTTTAGCTTCATCTTTCAATGAGAAAGGGAAAAGCTGTAAATGAAGAGCATCATCGACAATATTATTCAAAAACACAGTGAAACAAATCTCTAGAAATGCATCAACACGCTTAAAATGATTTTCAGGCTCTAGCCTATAAAACGACACGAACATTTGGATAAGGGGATGTTTAATCTCAAATGGCCCCATAGCAGTATGCATGCGAGTTCTTGTATGTGAATCATAGGTGGCTAGAGTAAAATACTTCTTAAGTTGCTTAGGTGGTGGGGTTTGTTCTTAATCCCTCTTTTTCTTAGATTCACATTTCTTAACTCTTATCTTACCAAGAAAACGTTCAATTTTAGGATTGTATTCTTCATTTTTTAAGAATAAAGAACATCTACCATGCATATACTCATAAGCAACCAAAAGATTACTATGAGGTCACCACCACAATAACCACTAAATGAAATAAGAGAAAAAGAAAAAGAAAATAAAATAAAATAACAAAAAAAGAAAGATCAATAGGAAGGAGGAGAAAAATGAAAAATAAAATAAAATAAAAAGAGAGTAAATGGAATAAAAGCGATGGAGATTGTTAGATTAGATAAAAAAAAAAGAAGAAATAACAGAGTTAGATTAGATTATATTGGATTAGGAGGAATGGGCAAAATAGTTAGATTAGAAGGGAATGGGATCAACAAAAATAAAATGGTTAGATTAGGAGAAATTGGGGAACAAAAAAATAAAATAAATAAAATTTGGTTGCGGGTAATAGGGGAGAAGAGTAAACAAATAAAAAGAACAAAGGGAAGTGGAAATTCAAAAACCGTATTTCGTTCCCCAGCAACGACACCAAAAATTTGATGTGGATTTTGAGTTTAGTTTAAAAAACCTTTTTTAATTACAAGTGCACAAGGTTGATTATAGACTAGCGAGCATAGGGGTGTTGATCTCACAAGAAACAATAGTGATTTTAAATTTCAACTTTTTCAATTATAAAGAATAAGTCAATTCAGGAATTTAAATATCAATGTGAATTAAAGGAACAAAAGACAAGCAAATGTGTCAAGTAGAGAGATATAAGATTAGAGAATGATGTAGGGCTTTGGATTTCACCATTGATGCAAATATTGAATTACTAATTCAAGTGGAGGTTTAATTTGTCTCTTGCTCAGCCTAAGCTGGAAGCATTCGACCATAAATTAAAAAGATGATTATAATTATCAAATGAGACTATTGATCTAGTGGTTTAGCATGAATCATTCTTTGTAGACATAACTCATCTAATTTCTAGCATAAATTATTCAATTTTAACAATTATAAATTTAAGCCAAGTTGCATAACGTTATATTAGCTTACAAGGTCTAATATTAATTTGAGATAGCAAATTAAACTATTGAAATCAACATGAATAAACAATAGTACTAATTTGCATGAATAGATTCAGAGCATATATAAACTCAAAATTATGCAATTAAAGAAACAAAAATAACTTCCTAGATAGACTAATTTAGCCTGCCATAGTTAGTGAAACCACCATTAAAGTTGGTATATTTCACTTCCTATACCCAAACCTTGGCACTCAATTACACAAATAATACAATTAAGCACAACCTCTCAATTTTGACTCACAAATGAGATGAGAAGAAAAGAGAAGAGAAAAATAGCATATTTTCCTTATAAACTTCTCAACCCAAATGATTTTGTCTTACGAAGACTCTCTCTAGAAAAGTGAAAGATAGAAGATGGGAGGATGAGAGAATGCTTGAACGCTTCGATCAGTGGGTGAGTGAATGGATGAATGGATGATGGAATGCCCTGGTCCATGACCTCTTTTTATACTGGAAACCCAACCCCTCTTGGTGCCCAGAAACTAATGAAAATTAATTTCAATTAATTATTGGTTGTTATATTGCTTGAAAAAGGGCCACTCTTAAGCTAACAATTAATCAAAAATAACTAGCTTTGACTACGTTACTTAGGGTTGCTCACAAAAACCAGGTCTTGGCTCCTTGGAGCTACTGGGTTGTTGGGTGCTGATGGGTTGGCGACTTGGGCCGCGATTGAGGATGGGAAGACAGACCCCTTATAGGTTGGAGAAAAGAAGGGGGGAGAGAGCTAATGGGAGGCTATGGTAGGTTGGGCCACAAAGTTGAATGGGCCACAACTGCTGAAAAAACAGGCCCAATTGGAGGGCGAAAGAGAGAGAATGGGGGGGCGTAAATTGGGCATATGCTGGGCTGCAAAACACAAGCAGAAGAATAGGCCCATGCAAGAGGAGTAAGAAAGGGCGAATCAAGTGGATACCTGGGCTCTTGATTGATAACCATTTGAGCTACAGGAAGCTAAAACAGATAGGCCCAGACATTGCCAGGAGAGAGCTGAGAGGGTGTGCTAATGCTGTCGGACATTTGGATTAGGGCTTGTTCACTCGGCCGAATAATGGACACTTGAGAAAATCGTGTCAATTGCATCATTTTGTACTCATATTTTACCTAAAATTTATACAAAATGTGCATTATCTTCTCATATAATACATCTTAATGACTTTAAAAATTGGTAAAATAGGAGTAAAATATAGGTATAAAATGTGAGTTATCAAAGCTGGTTGCAATCAAATACTTGTTCATACTAAGGACCAAGAGAAAACCACTTTTACATGCCCTTTGGATAAATTTGCCTATAAAAGGATGCCCTTTGGGTTGTGTAACGGACCTTCCACATTCCAAAGATGCACGATAGCCATATTTTTTTATTATATTAATAATTTTGTGGAGTTGTTTATGGATAATTTCTCTGATTTCTATTCTTCATTTGGTGAGTGTCTTGTAAATTTATCCACTGTGCTGCAAAGATGTGAGGAAGTGAATCTTATCCCGAGTTAGGAAAGAGTCATTTTATGGTCCAAGAAGGGATTATGTTAGGTCATAGAGTGTCTAAGAAAGGAATTGAGGTTCATAAGTCCAAGGTTAGTCTGATCTCTAATCTGTCTATTCCCACTTTCATGAAACAGATTAGATCTTTCTTTGGTCATACTAGATTTTATATGAGATTTATTAAAGATTTTAGCAAAGTGGCTTAGCCATTTACTAAAATCTCCTCTACAAATAATCCTTTTGTGTTTAATGAATCAAGCGTGGAGGCTTTTGAAATGCTTTGATCAATGTTGGTGTTAGCCCCTATTGTGTAGCCCCTTAGTGTTTCTCTTCCTTTTGAGATTATGTGCGAAGCATCTGACTTTGCTGTTAGGGGTTGTTTTGGGTCAAAGGGTGAATACAATTTCTCATGTCATTCACTATGCTAGTATAATCCTAACCTATGCTCAAAAGAATTATTCCACTAATAAAAAGAAGTGGCTAGCTGTAGTTTTTGCACTTGATAAATTCCGTTCATACCTTCTGTGTTCAAAAGGGATTGTATTTACAAATCATGCTGCACAAAGACATCTCTTGGCCAAAAATGACACCAAACCTATACCTATTAGATGGATTTTGTTGCTTCAAGAATTTAACCTTCACATTAAAGATAAGAGGGCTTTTCAAAATTTGGTGTGTAGACCATTTGTCTAGGATCTTTACTGAGTATAGTAATAACTTAGTTGGATACTCTGACCATTTTCCTGATGAATGACTAGTTGTTGTGTCACATACACCTCTCCCTTGGTTTGCTTATATTGTGAACTACATTGCTACTTGAAGGATTCCTCACCCCTGGTCTAAACAAGAGAAAGATATGTTCTTCTCACAAGTAAGACATTACTACTGTGAAGATCCCTACTTTTTTACATTGTTCAAATCAAGTGGTTTGCACATGTGTCCTTAAGAGTGAGAGTGAAATTCATAATGTACTGAGCTGTTGTTACTCTTATGCTTGTGGTGGTGACTTTGGAGATTGTAGGATAACTGTTAAAGTCCTGCAATGTGGGTTCTTCTAGCCCACTTTGTTTAGAGATGCTGTCCATTTTTGTCTTGCAAGTGAGCGCTGTCAGCGTACGGGTGTCCTGTCCCATCATGATATGATGCTCCTTTCCCCTATTCTGATTGTTGATATACTTGATGTGTAGGGCATTGCTTTCATAGGTCCATTTCCCCCATCTTTTGTCTTTATTTACATGTTGCAGTTGATTATGAGTCACAGTGGGTGAACGCTCTAGCTATTAGGACCAATTACCATTAGGTTGTAGTCACATTTGTAAAGGAGTACATTTTTTTTGATATGGACCCCTATAGCTCTTATTAGTGAAGCGGTTAGTCATTTTTGTCATCGACTTTTTGAGTCTTTGCTTAGAAAATATGCTATGACTCATAAAATAGCTACTCCCTATCACCCTAAGATTAGCGGTCAAGTTGAAGTGCCTAATCGTGTGATCAAGTCCATGCTTGATGAAACGATTTGGCCAAATGGAAAGGATTGGTCTTTATGATTATTGATACTCTTTGGGGCTATCATACTGCCTATAAGACTCCTATAGGGATGTCTCCTTTTCGATTCCTATTCGATAAGCCTTGTCACTTGCCAGTTGAGTTAGGACACCGTGCTTTTTGGGCTATTAAAGGTTTCAATTTTGATATAGAACAAGCAGGTTCTAATATTAGGCTTCTATGAAATGAATTAGATAAATTGCGTAATGAAGCCTATGAAAATGCTAAGATTTATAAAGCTAAAATCAAAGCTTTTCATGACAAACTGATTTCTAGAAAAATCTTTTGAACCTAATCAGAAGGTTTGACTTTTTAATTCTTAGCTCAGGCTATTTCTTAGTAAGTTGAGATCTGGATGGGATGGTCCTTTTCTTGTCCAACAAGTGTTTCCTTCTAGGGCTATCAAAATTTTGGACCCCCCAGGATGGCGGTGTTCTTACTATTGATGGTCAATGTTTGAAACCTGCTTTGACTAACAAAATTGAGTCTGGTTTAATTAAATCGATCAATTCATTGACCTAGTCTATTATCATTAGTGGAGGAGGGCATTGTTTGGTTAAAGATAATAAACTTAGTACGTATTGGGGCAATCCAATCTTTTTACGTGAGTTTGAGTCAATTTTTTTCATTTCATTTCATTTTGCCTTATTTCTTTCTATTTTTTATCAAGATCCATTTGTATTCTAGATGTGATACTTCACTAACTTTTGGCCTTTGTGATTAGTGAGGGGTTTTCAAGCCGTGTCTGGAGATGGCTTCTTGGGTATGAGTACAAGTACTTTCCGCATCCCAGCAGATTGTATTATTCTTTTCTCCATCTTTCTCTTTACTATTATTTTTTATGTCAAAGACAATGTAAGGTTTAGGTTGGGGGGGGGGGAGTGGGCATATCAAAATTTGAAGGAAAATTGAACATTGAAAATTTTGGGTGAACATGATTTTGGGAAGTGATTAGATAGTTGAGTATATGTGTTCTGCTGTCGTTATGTTGATGTGATTCATGTGGCCCATGCCAACTTGAGAATGCTTTTAGTTTTAGCGAGTTAATGGCCGAAATGCTGGTCGTGGTCTTCTTAACCTATGGCTGATTTTATGCTTGAAGTGCACCCATTGTTGATTTCATAATGGGTATACATAAGAGCTTAGTTTCCCATTTGCCTTTCTAAATTATTGAATGTGATATGAATTCAATTCAATTAAACTAAGTTCTAATTCTAGTAATAATGATCGGGTTCTATCTTTATTCAAATCTTTAATTTCCAGAATGTGTACTAACTATTTCTCCGGGTGAGACTTGAAAGGAAAAAAAATTAATAAATTGGATTGGCATTGGGGACTTAATTTTAAAGATACTATTGTGATTTTTGTTATGTGGGGTGAAGTCATATGCTCACGATTTGCGACCTGTTTGACATTGAGTACTTAATTCGCTTTAGTCTTGGCCCATTACCTTGGTTAAATTTGGAGATGTTTGATAATAGTTCGTGGGTTCATAGTAAGCCAATCACTATGATTTAGAGTTAGCATATATGGTTGGACTTAACTTCTCTAATCTTGTACTACTCAGTGGGCTGAATGAATATATGCATTCTTTGCTCGAGGACTATCAACATTTTGGTACGGGGGAGTTGATAACTCATATTATTATGTGTATTTCTACTCCTATTTTACCTATTTTTAAAGTCTATGACATATATATTCAGTAAAAATAAATGCATATTGTACGTCTTAGAAGGTGTGGAGCAAGATACAAAATGAAGAGCAAACTCGGTCATGTGAAGATGGAATGACTCAAAATTTTGCGTGTGATTTGTAAGAGCTTTGGGAGATTTGGTTTTTCAGGATCCCACAAATAGGACGTAGCTCGTGCTGCTAAATTTGGCCTACCAAAGCAAAATTACAGCTAGCCTACTCGTTCTTTTCTCTCTTCTCCTTTGCCCAGGGCGAAGTGGGCCTGATGTTGCTTTCAGCCCATGGCTCAGAGCAACGCTTAGCCGCTCTTTCTCTTGATTGGCCATGTCCTGCTCCTAGTACTTGGTGCGGCCCAACACAGTTGTTTCCTTCTTCTTTCTGTTCCACAACTCGAAATGGGCCTATTTTTGTTAAAAGAAGTAGCACCCCAGTAGTGGTTCGCTCTTTTGCTTCTTCATCTTTACTCACACGTTGGGCCTGGTCTGGGTCCTTGCACAACCCATAGTTAAACACCAACCAAACAACAAGCCAATTGCTAATTATGTAGATTCTTATGGTCCAACATGATTTCCGTGCTTAACAAAATCCGGTCGTCAATCCAAACCTGCCAAACTTGGTCAACTAGTCAATTTGGCATATTTTGTGGTGATTAAGTCAACATAAAAATTGGAGAAGAAAAGGTGTAAAGTCCACTATAAATAGCAAGGTGAGGGCAGCAACAACCATCAGTAATTATTCATCCATTCTTTATTTTTTGTTCTTCCATTACCCTCATTTCTCATTATAGAGAGAATTTATACTAGGCAAAATATTTTGGGTTGAAAGAAGTATAAGAAAATAAGCTATTTTGGTTATTATTCTCTTCTATTTCTTCTCATTTCTGAGTCCAAATAGAGAGCTTGATCTTTAATTGTATGAATTTTGTGTGATGAAAACACCAAAGTTTAGTTATAGGGATCGAAATATACCATCAATTGAAATATAAATAGTATAATTTCATTGATATTTTCTCTGCGTATAATTGACTTGGTTGTTTGTCTATGATCGAGATGGATCTTTGACTTACTTGATTGATTTTCGTAATTTCTATTGTGTATAATATTGTTGTCTCGTCTTATTGCATAATTGGAGTTTAATCACTTTTAGTTTATTATGTGAATTATCTGGATTCTTTATACATGTTGTTTTATAATGGATTAATTTGCTATCTTATTTATTTATACTGGATGTTGTTGGCTATTACAACAGTTATGCATTTGTGCTTAAAATTTTGGTTGTTAATTTATTAAATAATACTAGAAATTGAATGATTTATGTCTAACTCGAACAATTCATGCTAGTTTATTCGTCTTCGCTTTATTAAGGGCTATAATTCACTTTTCAAATCTATTGGCCTCAAGTTTGTAGGTTGAGTATTTGTGAAGAGACTAATTAAACCCCAATTCAATTTAGTAATCCGACGTTAAAGTTCTTGGTGAAATCAAAGTTCTAGTGTTTCTCTAAATTGATCTCCCTTTACTTATTGAATAACATTTATTTGTCTCTTATTCTCATTCTTTTCTTCCTATTATTATTATTTTCACTCTCGTCATGTAAACTTATTCTGCTAATTGGGAAAAGTAAATTCAAAATTACTATAGTTCTTCGTGGGACATGACCCCGGAGTACTTACTTTGCTATAATCATCTTGTGCACTTGTAAGTAAGTTGGGTTTTTAAAACTACTGAAATCCACATCAGCAATGAGTCTTAATTGTTTGGCAATGTCCATACTCAATCAATTCTAGGGCCCCTCTAGAGCCCCTATTGCTTTAAAGGAACAATGATTAGTAATATGGGCCCACCAAAGGGCTTTAGGCCCTTCAGCTATGTGTTAGATTCAATCTTAGTGGGGTCATTCTCTATATGTAGGAAGACTATTCATTAAGTAGGAGAAGGCCACTCAATAGTTTGACTAGACTACTCAGTAAGTATGAATACAATATTCAGTAGGACATGTTTAGGAGGACATGCTAGAACAAGTTACCACCACTCACTTTTTATATAAATAGTGGCTCTAAAGAGTAGGTTATTTGTACGTTTGAGAAGCTCTCCAATTATTTGTATAAATTTCCTTTTCTCTTCTCCCTTTCTCATCATAGGTTCCAACTTCTACAAATAGATCAAGATGGTCCTTTTCTCTTACCCTTGAGTTCAATATACCTTCTAGCCCATATGGATACTATTGGAGTCTTCCATGAAATAAGCAAACACTAACTTCATGCTTAGAGATAGAGTAAAGAACAAATTTCTTTCAGTCTACCTTTTTAGTCATCTTGATATTAACTGGGAGAATCTCATGAAATAAACAAACACTAACTTTATGCTTAGAACAAAGTAAACTAAAAATTTACGTACTTCATTCTAATGTGGCAAATATTTTTTGAAGTTATATAAGAGTTCTATTGTCTTTTTCAAGACCAAATGGAGGGTGGCCATTGCAATTGCACCCACTTTTGCGGATTAGTGAACATGCATGATACGATGTGAATGTTGAGCAAAATTTCAACAAAATACTTAAGTGTACAATACCACTACCCTAGATGTAAAAACATGCATTGGTTTATCATTTTTAAGCATGATTCTATTTTAGAGGATGAACCTAATTAATTACTTCTCCTTCTCTACATGTTATGGATGACAAACTTTTATTTGTTTTATTAAAAATGGATGAGATTTTAATTATTTGGGCCAATATTTTTTCAGGTGTCTTAAATAAATTTCTTAATGTTGAGTCAGCCCTTTAGCTTAATTGCATTAGATAACAATCGTATATGCACCTTATAGGAAATGTGGTACTACACATACACATTCTTCATGTGCAAACCAAAGAGACAAAATTTTATTTTGATTAGAACTTGGTTTGAGTCATGACTTATAATGGGCTATCTATGCGCCCAATTTATAAAGTATCAATCTAACTAGAGTTCTCCTAACTTTATTTAACTTTATATATCATGAGTTGATTTGATTATGTACTTTATTTAAAGTCATAACTTACAATGGGCTATCTGTGCACCCTTTTTATAAACTATCAATCTAACTAGAGTTCTCCTAACTTTGTTTAACTTTATATATCTTGAGTTGATTTGATTATGTACTTCATTTGGCTTAAAATAATAATGACTTGCTTTATAATTTTTCTTATACCAAAATTTTAAAGTGCGTATTTCTTCGGACTTTAACAATCTATTTGGTCTTTATAAAGTAACTTGGAAATAGCAAAATTTGAGAACTTAAATTATTTCTCTTGTCTGAGGTGAACAAAAGAGGAAGGACAAAGATAAGGGGGAAACTTGGAGAAACGTTGAGACAATATAAAACAAAATATTTTTCCTTTAAAAGGTGAGGAAAATGCTAAAAATATCTGAGAGGCCTGTCCAAGTGCTCTAACTCACCCTTTGAAGAACCTAGTTTTGTCATTGCAACTCTCCTTGCCCTATCTCTCTCCTCGCAATCTTCAACTTCTATAGTATTCACCGTCGGCACTGTCTCTCCTTTCGTAACTCTCTCTATCTCCCTTCTTATGGCACAATCTAACTTAAATGTGATGCTTTTTGTTGTGTATTGTTCCTTAATTTATCCTATTATTGGTATATTTTTGTTGGATTTTGCTTTATTTGTGTTGGATTTTCGGTTCATCTTTTCTAATTACAAAAAATGGGTTTGAATTTTGATTGCACTTTTGATCTCTTGTATATTTTTCATTTTATTTTTGTGGGAAATATCTAGGTCTTCAATTACACAGATGAATAAAAATGTGACATCTTTTGTTATTTTTTTAGGTGGTTGAGTTTGGAATTTGTTGCCATTAGAGATCTATTAAACATCTAAGTTTTTTGTTTAGCATAACTTCTTAGCTATATTGGTAGTATGTTGAAATTTGGGATTTGTTGTAGTTTTCTGAAAATATGGTTGGTTTTTGATGTGACACTTGATTACGTAACCTTTGTTCACATGTCTTAGTTTAGATAGTTATTTGTATGCCAAGTGAATTTGCATTTGAGTACTTCATTGATGCCAAGTAATTTAAAGATGAATTTTAAGTTTAGTGTCTGCAACGCATACTCAATGGCCAATTCGTTTCATGGATTTTCATCATGTAATGTAGTGTGAAAACTACAATTGTCATCTTACTGTCCTATAGTGAATAATAGAATTTGGCTAACTTTGATAGGTGTTGCTGGCTAATGTAATGGGTTTCTTATCATTGTCTATGAATCATCAATGGTGTCCAACGAATTAGAGAACACCTCACTCTCTTATAGGGATTGCTCCAAGTTGCTTCCTGCTCCTCCTCTAAGCTCTTGACCTATGAAGAATTGTCTATAAGAGAAATTCAAAATATATAGCTATTATTCGATCGGTTAGGGATAAATTAAAGATTAAGATGGGATTTTTAGACTAGCAAAGCTTGTTTAATCCAACATATAGTGTTGACAATGCATCTGATCAGGTACTCTCTTTATGCTTGATCGTTTGTTGTCGTAACTATAAGGCTTGTGTTTCTATGCATCTTTTTTTTTATTGAATATCATTGAAGGTGCCTCGGCCTAGGGCCCAATCCTAACCCTCATGGGGAGCGATTGTTCTTCCAGTTTTGTTTTAAGAAAGTTTGAGTTTACAATATTGAGTAAATTTGCCACCGTTACTTAAGGAACATATGAAAACCTGTTAGAAAATATTCTAGAAAACAGTCCCCCTGATCCTTAATGGGGATTCACTTGATTTCAATTAGGTCAGTGACCCATCAGAGAATATCCTTTTGGCCAAATGATGAAGATGAACAATGACCAACAAAAGAAGAATATCTTGAAGAATTAAAGTGTAACTCAAACCAAAGATCAAACCCAAAAGCAAAATAATTTTTGAGGATTTTGATTTAGACAAACTAGAATTAGCAACAATTGAAAGAGGTTATATTTAAGATAAAGGTTAAGCCAGCACCTAAACTAAGCAAGTCATCATACAATATTATAAGTTTTAAGCACCAAAGATTCAAAGAAAGGGAGGACTCAAAATCACCACTCTCCAAGAGAGACAAAGAAAATGAGAATTTGTAAACCAACAAGCTTTTTCATTCAATAATCCAATATTTCATGCTTCAAAATATAACAAGGAATCAAGCCGTTACATAGTGGGATGCCCTCCCTTCCAAGCTTTGTACCTACTACTAGAAGTACAAAGAAAACAATCAATGAAATTCTGGCAAGTTGTACAATTAAAAGAGGGCCCACTAGATAAATACTAGGCTAGAATTTTTCGCACATGTACTACATTGGTGGCATCCTCCACGTTCTCAAATGGATGAATTTGGGGGAGATATTTCTAGGAGATGCTTATAGAGTGTCTAATAACTTTCAGTTAAATCGAAACCCCTAAATCATCCATTTTTGGCCTTATTGAGCTCTTAATTAAAACTGGGTGTTTCCAAACCTACAAGGATCCTTCTTCGGTTCTGAAAGTGGTCCATAGCTTGCTGGAAAATAAACAACCGGAGCTATCCATCCATATGTAGTTTACCAAAATTCGATCCTGTTTTAGCATTCAAAATGCCTCTAGAATTGAAGTACAAATCTTAACTGAAACTGGGAAAATGAATAAAAAGCTTGAGAGAGTAATTGCCCAAGCTCCTTATTTATGGCTACCAATGGCCTTGACAGCCAAACAAACTTACATAGACCTTTATTTAAGAACCCATGTGGGTATAGGCCTAGGAGGATATCTCCTGGATGCTCAATTTCCTTGAGTAACTATGGGAGCCCCTGATACAGCTGCAACCGCACGGTGGCATTGTAGCAATCAAGGTCAATCCCACAGAGACTAGGTTGATCTATTGGGCTATATCCCCTTAAGATATGCTAAGCAAAATTCTAATACAAGTGGTTTTGATTAACAACTGCAAATAAACTTTTCTAAATCAAATATGGGAAAAATGCCTAGGAATTTTCGTAGTTATGAAAGGGAATTGAATCAAAATGATAAGTATGTGCCTTTCTCTAATTGGTTAATTTTGAGGAATTGCAATCTATACAGAAATTCAGTCTATTCTTTTGAAATCAACTAAATTTGTCTAAACTAAGCAAAGGTCGCTGTTACAAGCTAATTTGACTTAATCCAAGTTTAAAGTCTTCGATTACTTACTAGCCCTCCTAACATATAAATCTCTCTTTCGAGACGAAGTTATGCTAAGTCTATTCAAGCAGTCCAACAATCAAATATCGTCTTTTGAATGTTCACTCAATTGTTTCAAGTGTGCTAGTAAATTCTGGCCAAAAATCAACTCACAACATGTCAAACACTTGATAGAATGAAATCAAATCAATCATGAAAATAAGCACAATTGAATAGATTAAGACATGATCCAACTACACCTCCATAAACTACTAAATCCCTAGACAAAATTAAACTACTCACACATAATCAAAGATTTAAACAACTAATACTCTAAAATGATAAATCTAAATAGGAAAGAGAAGAAAAGAGAGAAGAATTGTTCAGCCAAAAATTGCGATTGAATCTGTAGTACAAACCCAGAATGGAATCCTTGCAAGTCTTCACTTCAACTCTCTCTCTCTCTCTCCTTCTAATCTAATCTAAATTAATCTACTTGAAGAGAGGAATGGAGTATGAGATGAGATGATGGGGATTGCTCTTTCAGCTGCCGAGGGAGGCCCTATTTAAAGGAAAACCAAATCAATCTCAACCACACGATGAGAGAAAATGAACATATAGCAGTTACAGGTTCACCACGAACCATGGGGTTTACCACGATCTTATCATGGTTTGCGCTCTACGATCGTGGCATAACATGGATGACCATGGGGGAGGTCAAAACACAGCCTATTGAAGGGCAAATACTGGGTAAAAAGACTAAAAATCATGCAAAACACATCAAATAACCATACCCAAGCATAAATCAAGAATAGGAGTATAAATAACAACTTAAAGCACAATATTCTCCTAAAAATGACGCAAAATAGCCTTAGAATGATATACATATTGAGCACTTATCACCTCCCTGCCTCGAACCCATGGCATGTTGGAGAACCCTGGTAGTTGCTTGCTTTGCATCAAAAACCCCATCTTGAGAAGGATTTTTCCTCAAATCCTTGCCTTTCATGAGCTTATTAAAGGTCTTGATAGTCGCATCCATTGGGCTTAAAGAGACCACACACAAGATTGGCCCAATTCACTTAACTCAACACCTGAAGATCCTTTACTTGGAAAAGGGTTCCCAATTATGAGTACACACATGAAAACAACACCACTGACATGAGAGGGTATTGGAGTAATAGGGTATAAAGGGTTTACTTCCTCACTTGTATTTAGCTTGATGATTAGTAAGGCAATTTGAGGCTTGCTCTTACTACCGGCACAACCCATAACATGCTATATTATTGTAGAAGATTTTCTCACTTCCCTTCCCTGGCTTGATTTTATGAGGTTTAGGTGGAGGTAAAGGAGTCACTGTAAGGATACACTCGTTGTGCTTGACTGAATAAGTGCTAGGTCAACCATCATAAATTACATGGTTATCATATAACTGAGGTCTACTAAGTAACAAGTGACATGCATCCATAAGGAAGACATCACATAAAACTTCAGCATTATAAGGACAAATGGAGAATGAAATGGGAGCTTGTTTAAAGCAGTGACCTTATTATTTGGCTTTAACCATTGAAGTAGTATGAAATATGATGGTCATTGATAGAGATATAAAGCTTGGCCAAATCGGTATAACTACCACTATTTATGATTAGGTCACAAACCTTACCTCCAATGGTGTGTATTGAAATAAAAATTTATTCCCTTTAGTTTGCTTCATATGGAACCTTTGTGATATATAGAGACCTCTTAATCAACAACAATTCACCCATATTCGGAGTGACCAAATTAAGCACTTCATTTCCTACCTCTTTTTCAATAGATTCTTCCTTAATTGCTCAAATCTATCTTGCCCCCTAATGGTAAGGGCCTTTTCATTAGGATAATTAAAATTTCCCAAAACCATGACACTTGAAACATTTCTTGCCTTCCAATCTCTTAGGTCGCTCACTAGTAATTTTTTACCCTTGTTAAGAGCCTTGACTTGTGGGGCTAGGGTTTCAATTCCAATTTGAGTAGAGGGGCTTTTAGTAAGGGACGTGAAAGGACTTCATACCCTAAAGCTGCTTCTCAACTTTAATTACATGATTACACACATCATCAAAGGGAAAGAAGGGTTGGAGTTGTACCTAGTTAACAATGTTAAGAGATAATCCCTTAGTAAACCCCGTAAATTTGAGCTTGGGCTCTTCATCCAAACCAACCCTCATTTGAAGTTGTTCAAACTCCCTAATATACTCTTTCACCTGAAGATTCTCTTGGCTAAGGCAGGTGATCTTGAGGTAGAGCTCTTTCCTATAAGAGGGTGGTAGGAACCTCTTGTCCTTGTGCTTCTCGAGCTTGGACGATGTCTTGATGTTAGACTAAACTTCCCTTACTCTATTCCTTTTCAAATGCTCATACCAAAGAGACGAATACCCTTTTGTCTTGGGAATAACCAATTTGAAGGATTCTACTTCATTATAGTCCTTGCATTTAGAGATCCTTTCAATGGCTTACACCCAATCAAATAGTTCTCTAGGTTAATGTTATCAATAAATTTCGATACCTTAACTTAAGAACCATAATGGCATCCCTTCAATGCCTTTTTCTTCTAGCTCCTATATCCTCATCATTGTAATCTTCATGAGATGGCAAATAGACAATGTCAATGGGGTTAACATCAAGCCCCTGATGGTAATGGTTTCGTTTCCTCGATCCTTTTGCTTGTTCAAGCTCCCTTATGAGTTTTCTCACTTGTTTTTGAAGTTTAACAATGGTCCTATCTCTGCTCATCTAATGGGCTTTGCTCAAGAGGAATTCCCTTAGGATGAGAAGGATCTCCTTTATTAGCCAAGATTAGCAGTGGATGAGATTGGAAAGAGGGGAAAAATGTTGAAAACAAAGGCGGCACAATAGTACTGATAATAGCACAAGCAGGAAACGAGAGTTTAGAGGGTGGCATGTGCGTGTTGGGTGGCATGGGATGGCCTTGCCAAATTTATGGGTGAAAATTCTAAGTTCGGCAATGTGGCATAGGTATGCGAAGGAGCACTGGGGGGGGGGGAAGGAGCTGCCAAATGTTTGGTTGGGGGGTTTTTTTATGATTTTTCAGAAGGCTTTCTTCATAGAGTTTGGGTTTATGTTTTGGCTAGGTTTATGTTTTAGCTATTTTTAGGATTCTTTGTGAACTAAATAAGGATATGTAGAGAATAAGATCTAAAGAATGAAAATAGTTGAGAAAATGACATAAGCAAATCAAACACAAAGACTAAAGGTTTTGATATTTACCTAACATGGGTGAACGTTTTGCTATGATACCAAATGACCCATGCGAGGATACTCTTTGGCCAAATAATAGCTTTGGTCTTAGTGATGATTCCCAAAATGATAAAGATGAGCAACAACGCACGAAAGAGGAACACCTTAAAGAACTAGAATGCAACTCTAAGGAAAGATCAAACCCAAAAGTCAAATACTTTTTTGAGGATTTTAATTTGTGGAAACTAGAAACAAAAACAATCAAAAGTGACATATGTTTAGGATAAAGACTAAGTGACCATCAATCAAGCCACGATCCAATCTTATAAAGACTAATAACACAACATTGAAATAAGGTAGGACTTAAAAGCACCACTCTACAAGAGAGATAACGAAAATGAGATTTTGTACAACAACAAGCTTTTTTATCCAGTAATCTAATCTTCCAAGTCCCAAAATATTACAAATAATCAAACCATTATATAGTAGGGTGCCCTCCTTTCCAAGCCTTGTACTAACCAATAGAATTACAAAGAAAACAATGAACAAAACTCTAGCTAGTTGTATAACTAAAAGGGGAATTACTAGATAAATACTATTATGGAATTTGTTACACATTACCTTGGTGGCATCCTCCATCCACCATCCTAAATGGATGAATTTGGAAGATACATTGTTGAGCGAAGCTTTTAGAACTGTCTAACAATTTCCCATGAAAGCTTAACCCCTAAATCATTCATTTGCTAGCGCAGTTAAGCCCTTAATTAAAACTATGCATTTCTAGACATACACTAACCCTTCTTCGATTAAAGCACCATATCTCACTTAATACTTAGAATTGAAGGTGATTTATATCTTATTGAATGATAGACATTCGAGACTATCCATCTATGTATTGTTTACCAAAATTGAAGCCTGTTTGACCATTTAAAATGGAGCTAGAAATTGATTTAAAAGCCCTAATCGAAACTAGGAAAATGAATAAGTGGCTTTGGAGAATAATTATCTAAGCTCCTTATTCATCGCAATTAATTACCTTGACACCCATCTAAGCTTACTTGGACCCTTATACAAGGCCCAAAGTGGGTATAGGCCTAGAAGGATCTTCCCCTTATGCTCCATGTCATTAAGTAATTAAGTGAGCCTCATGCCTTGAACCCGTGGCATGTTGGAGAACCTTGGTGTTGGTGGCTTGCTCCGCATTGATCAGGGGGTGATGGCATGACCGCTAGTAGGGACTTAAATTCGCTAATTGGTGTTGCCCATTCAACAATGGGCTCTATAACATTAAACTCTAAATAATCCTCGCAAAGTCATCTTTCGTGCTAATTTTCCTTATTTAGTGATTTAGCATCAAAGAATTATGGGCGATATCCTAGATAAAGTCATGTTGCATGCTACTTGTAAGAAAAAGAAAGCTAGGAAAGCAATAAAATTAGGAGATTACTCGGATTAATCACATTATTTCACATATGATACAAAGGCTAGACTTCAACAAAGAGTCACAACAAGACCAAGCAAAATAGTCAAGGTAATCCGATTACTATTTTATTTATAAATTGGTGCGTAGGATTCCAGAATCGAGCCCTAGATTCAATGTCTTTCAAAGATGATATATAACAATATGATTTGGCTCATAATTGAACACACAAATTTAACTTTCTTTTTGTGTTTTTGGGTTTTTAAAGGGCTATGAATGGGATAAAGGTCAAGCCACCACCCAAGTTAGAAATTTCATGCTCCAACTTATATAGGCAACACACCAAAATTGATTTAAAGGATTCACTCACTAAATTAGCTCACATTGAGATAGTTTAGTAAGATTGCAAGGCAGAAAGTTACAGTAAGCAAACTTGGTTCATTTTCATTCATTATGTTTGTCTACAAAGATTAAGGAAGGAGATCTTATAACATAAGTACAAGGTTCTATAACAAGTTAAAAAGGTTCATCCATGCTTAGAAAACCTCTAATCAACCTCAAATAAAGTTAATAACCAACTGAAAGTTTACCCAAACTAATTACATCAATGAGTCTAGCTAACACGAACTGTACATTCATCAAATACATGCTTAAAGGTATACAAATACATTAAGAAAGTAAAAACACATTCTTAAGGTTAAAAGCTGGGGGTTGTCAAATGTTGATGTGGAGCAACTCCCGATCTTGGGCCTTTTCTCACTGGTGAGGGTCATGAACCAAGTTAGCCCAATATTGATCCTAAGTCAAGGACTAGGTCCCCCTTGGTCAATATTGACTTGGGGCCCTTAAGAACGTCCAAGTAGGGTTAGGAAAGGTGGTTGGGCATATAGTAGCCATAAATAGGGAGTTAAGCACTTGATCCTCCAAAATCCACTTTATTAGTTCATTTTCAATTTCTGGGTAGAATAATTTGCTTCATTTCTAGCTCAATATTAACTGAGCAAATGAGCTCTAATCTTTGAAAATTATACATGGTTGGGAAGCCCCGAATGTATATTTTCTAATAAGTCTTGAAATGCACTTAAACGCCAAGTATTGAAGAAGTTATGTGCTAAATACCTTACAAGGGTCGATCAAGGACTGGAAAGTGCATGGTTCTGATTGTGGGTTTAATTGAGGAGGTTATGGCTGTAATTTTGGGGATTAATTAGCATGGGATGATTTTTCACATATGAGGGAAGAGTCAACAAGTCACGTCACCTCATTTGAAGAAGTAGAGCCTACTCAAGGCTCCCTAGAAGTTGGAGGATGAATCTTGGAAAATATAGCTCATAGTGATTGTAATTATCTTAAACATCTTGATTTATTTTCCTACGATATTTTATAAGCCTCCTATTGGTCCCTTGGCCCCACTAACGTTAACTAATTACATCTATGAAAAATCAAATTTAATGCACAATATGAGAGCTTGAAGCTTGGTTTTCCTCAAAATCTCAAATTTTTTATCTCTCTTAGGAGGGTGGTGATTTGAGTCCTCCCTTTAATCCAATCCTTGGTGCTAAGGCTTTGGAGGGTTAGAGGGTGGGTTAATTTAATATAGGTCATGGTTCAACCTTTATCCTAGATATATCGTCTGGATTTATCTCCTAGTCACACATTTCATGTATTGACTCATCTCCATTGGAGGTTTCCTTCTAATTGGGATTCTCTCTCTTGGTTTATCTTTGGAGAGATTGGTCTCCAACATTCATTGGGCTCACCTACATGCATTTCTTTTCTTTATTTAGACAAATGGAATTCACCATGCATCGTTTGGTATCACAACACAACGACCCTATCTCTTGGTAAGCATCCATTCCAACCATCCTTGTGTTGGAATTGATTAAGGTTTCCCCCTTTCTATACTAGTTTGTCATTAGGTCACCCTCTTTAAATCTCTTGTCTAGTCCACAAAGAACCCTAATTATAGTCCAAGCACAAACCCCAACCTAAACATATCCCTAAAACTCCACAAAAGGGGCAAAAACAGGAAAACTAGAAATTTGGCACTGCCACCCCATGCCACTTGGCACGCTCGTGCCAAAATGCAACACTTTAAAATTTGAACCAGAGATTTGGCACAACCGGCCCATGCTGCTTGGCACGTCTGTACCCTTTTCCTGCACTCTTAAATCCTATTCCATAGATTTGGCGAGAACCCCTCGTGCCACAGGGCACAACTGTGCCACTGCATTTTGTACGATTTCTTACAGTACTTATTGTAGCATGTCTGTGCTTCCCCTGTTTCTGTTCCTTTTCCCTTCTTTTCACCTTCACACCTTTTGCAACCATGGCTAATGAGATACATAGGGCCATTATTGGCCTCTAAGCTCAAATGAGAGAGATTAGCAAGCAAATGGCTCATTTGAAAAAGGCCACAAAAGAGCCTCCTTGCTTTGATGGTATTAGTTCGGATCCTACTATCTATTTGAGATGGGTTCAAACACTTGAAGATTATTTTGATGCTAAAGAATGTTTCGATGAAGAGAGTTTCTTGATTGCTACTAAAAAACTCCAAGGTTAAACTGACTATTGGCTTAAATACCTTTAGAGCAAGAGGTCTCTTCAACGCAAGCCCAAAATCTGGACTTGATGTAAGCTCAAGTTACACATGGATGAAAGATACAATCCAAATCAACTCATTAAAGAAGAACTCTTGGAAGAAAACCAATTGTTCTCCAAGAGAACATATTGGTTCAACAAGAAAAGCCTATTTTGGTTGAAGATTAAAATAAGCCTATTTTGGGTTTTGATGAAATAAGGGATGAGCAAAACATGATCATTGATGAGATCTCTCCCAAAGCTCCCAATATAGAATCTACCTCACTAAAACCTCCCAATGAAGAAACCACAAAGGTTCAACTTAATGATCAAATTGATGAGGCCATAGAGATCCAAGTCCAAGACTAACAAGTTGGGGTTCTATGCTTTGAAGAGAGAGCTTACTTAGCTGCTCAATCATACCACTTGCAAATGAGCCACAACTTGAGCATCAAGAGGTACACCATTATGAGTTAGGTATTAATGAGTACATTTGTGTTTTAAACAAGGTTATAAGCATTAGCGTTGATGGAAACGAATCCCAAGTCCTAATTTCTTTAAAAACACTTATGTGTTCAAAAAAGGCAGGATTCTTAGCAACACGATATTGTTAAGACCAAAAGGGTGCCCCTATTATGCTTGGGTAATGCTCTTTAGGAATAATGCAAGTGGCCGCAACGATTTGAGGACAAATCCTTCTAAAGAACGGGAGTTTGATGTGGAGCAACTTCTGAGCTTGGGCCGCACTAGTGAGGGTCATGAACCAAGTTGGCCCAATATTGACCCTAGGTCAAGGACTAGGTCCTCCTAGGTCAATATCGACTTGGGGGCCCTAAGAAGGTCCATGTAGGGTTAGGAAAGGTGGTTGGGTCAATAGTAGCCCTAAATAAGGAGTCAACTACTTAATCTTCTTGAAACCACCTTATTAACCCATTTTCAATTTCTGGGCAGAATAATTTACTTCACTTCTAGCTCAAATTTGACCAAGAAAATGAGGTCCCATTTCTATAAATTATACATAGATAGAAAGTCCCGAATGTCTATTTTCCAACAAGTCTTAAATCGCACTCAAACATTAAGTATTGAAGACGTGATGGGCTAAATACTTAGCAAGGGTTGGTCCAGCACTAGAAAATGCGTGGTTACAATTGTGGGCTTAATTAACGAGGTTATGGCTGTAATTTTGGAGATTAATTAGCCTAGGATGATTCTTTACACACAAGGGAAGAGTCAGTAAGTGGCATCACCTCATTTGGAGTAGAGCCTACTTAAGGCTCCCTAGAAGATGGAGGATGAATCTTAGAAAATACGGCTCATAGCAATTCTAATTATGTTAACCATCTTGTCTCACTAATGTACAACTAGTTCCCGCTTTCATTAGCTATTCATGGACCCAATTACCTTTATGAAAAATCAGATTTGATGAATGATATGAAAGCTTGAGGCTTGATTTTCCTCAAAATCTTAAATTCTTTATCTCTTTTAGGAGGGTGGTGATTTGAGTCTTCCCTTTAATATAATCCTTGGCTCAAAGGCTTTAGAGGGTTAGAGGGTGGGTTGATTTAATCTAGGTGGTGGTTTAACCTTTATCCCAGATATATCCTCTTGGATTTATCTCTTGGCTACACATTTTAAGTATTGATTCATCTCCATTAGAGGCTTTCTTCTAGTTGGGATTCTCTTTCTTAGTTTATCTTTGGAGGGATTGGTCTTCAACATTCATTGGGCTCGCCTACATGCATTTCATTTGTTTATTTGGACAAATGGAGTTCACCATGGATCACAGGTGCACTTTATTGCAGGAAATTAATTACAAGTTGGACTTCTGTTTCTAACATTGTTGGCCAACTTATCTTCCAAAATTCGAGTTCGTCACATGGTTATGTTTTTGGGTTTTTCCTTAGCTCTCCGACGAAGTTGGATGTGAATTAGAGCAGAAAGTTGGAATGAATAAGAGCAATGACTAAATGGGCAAGACTAGAGCTTAAGTACTCAGTTAATGACTACCCTCAATTTTTATTGCTCTTGTTCCTTCCAATTTTTTGCTCCAAGTCACATCCAACTTGATGGGAGAGCTAAGAAAAAATAAAAGAACATAAAAATTGATGAACTCAGCTTTGGTAGATAGGCCAGCTAATTATGTTAAAGAAAGAAGTCCAACTTGCATATGATTAGCTTGCAGTAAAGTGCACCTACAGCATCACGTAACCTTTGACCATAGGAATGTGTTTCTTTACTTTGTTAATGTATTTAGTGACCTTAGAGCATGTATTTGATGCATTTGCAGCTTTTATTAGCTAGAGTCATTGACTTAATTATTTTGGTTAAGCTTTCAGTTGTTACTCACTTGTTTAAGCTTGAATAGAGGTTCCACAAGCATAAAGAAATCTTTCTACTTGTGAAAGCTTTCCCTTATGTTGTAAGCTCTCCTTATTTTAGCTTAGTGACTTAGAATTGTTGAACAAAATAGGACCAAGTTTGCTTGCTGCAATTTTCTCTCTTGAAATTTTACTAAACTACTTCAATGTGAGCTAATTAGTGAGTGAATCCTTTAAATCAATTCTAGTAGCATTGCATTTATGAATTTATGGATGGATTTTCTTGCTTTGTTAGTCGCTTAGCCTTTATCCCATTTATATCCTATTTATTTTTTGTCGTTAATACCCAAAAATATAAAAAGAAAGCTGAATTTGAGGGTTCAATTATGAGCCAAATTAGATTGCTATGTACCATTCATGAAGAGCATTGAAGCTAGGCTTGGGTTGGGGATCACATACATCAAAGTCATATCAGAGAAAACAGAGCGAATAAGCAAGCAAGTGGCCAAGAGCATGGATTCTTCAATTTAAGTTGAAAAGAGAAAAATCAAATTGCATAGTAAACTTCATTTCAGGCTCTCTTGAGGAGCTTTTAGCTCTTTGTAGTTTGAAACGTGTTTTCAACTATTGGGCCTTTAGTAGCTTAAGGAAAAGTGTTTTGAGAAAGCAACTAGATTGTAAGGTAATGAAAAAGAAAGGAAAATAAAAACTCACAAGGTTGTGCTTCGATATCACTTTTCCGCATGGGGACCCCATGCATCATAAAGCCTTCAAACTTACCTTGAATCGAGTCTAACAAGAATAAAACCCCAAAAATCCAACCTTGGTTTAGGTATGATTAAGACTAGTCCAAATCTTCTTTAAGAGATTGGTTAATTAGTGAGGCATTTGTTAGAGAAAAGGCATACACTAATAGCAAAGAATGTTGCCTAGAGCAGGGCTTATCTCTCCAACAAAGCGTACAAAAAACGAAAGAGAAAGCGTGCTCACTCTAGCAAGGAGAATAGAATTCGCATGTATGTATATATCATTTGAAGGAGAAGGACATGCTCTTCTGCAATGGTAAGGGGTGAATAAAACCTGTTACGATTTTGTAGATGCTGCAGCAATTTTATTGGCTAAAATAGAAACGAAAAGATCTCAAAGATCTTCTCGGCTACCTTAAACTACTTGAGAAATAACAGGGCTAGCGCCCTGCCACCAGGGGCTAGTTGCCTATTGTTGGGCCGAGTTTGGTGCAATTGGGTATAAATAGCAAGTAAAATGTTGCCTTCTTGACTGTTTCCTGCACTGGATCAGGCCCAGCACTATTACACCTATGCTTGCTCTAGGTTTTTTTTTTTCACTTGGGGACTATAACTGCTAGGAAATGCTAAGCTAAACAACCACAAAATCTTAGGTCAAAGCCCCCACACTTACAACTTCCACTAAAAGCATGCTTTTTCGTCAATTTTTAGCGAATTTTTGCAATTATGAAATTATGGAGAGAAGAAAGTGTAAGAAACCTTTGCGTGTCTGCAATAATAGACTTGGCAAGCCAGATTTGTATAATCCTCGAGGATCTTGGGTATAAAATTAGGTTGTAATAGTAGATCATGTCCTGATTGAGGTCAGTTGAATTGGTTTAGCTAGGAGGTTCTAAGTTGGGTCACATTCAGTATTTCTATAGATTATTTATTGTCAAAATTGGGCTCAAGTTTGGTCATTTAGCTACTTTGGTAGAATTGGTTTATATATATTCAGTGAGATTAAGGGATATTTTTTAATATAGTTGAGGAATAGCTTGCCAAGTTTCTCGAAATTATTAGAGATAATAGGAGAAATTATTATACATAATTGGACTCTTAGTCTTCTATTGAAAAGTGTAAACAGATTTTTAATGTCCTTAAGGCCATCATTTCCTTAGAATCAACATTTTAAAATCAATTAGATGAATTTAAATGGCATCCAAAAATTACAATTAGTGTGAGGTTTTTTAATACTTTAAGGCAAATGTTAAAAGATGAGTAATAGTTGTGTAATAATTATTTTTTATGTCTAAAATAAGATTCTAATAAAATTTAATATTTCTTTTAGGCAAGATTGTGTCCAAAATAGGAGTTTTAGGAGCTCTAAGATTAAGGTCATAGACTATATGTGGAATTCCTAATCTAGATTCCAACTAAGCTTAGTGATCTTACATTGCCTAGCTCGACTTGTGGAGGACTTGTCTGTGACTTTATCAAGTCTACATTGGTTGCCTTTTTTTTAGAACATGGGAGGCTTTTAGGTTGGGTTGAGCTTGCAACTTGGTGGCTTTCATCCCATCCCTAGTATTACATTCTATTTATGCATTGAACTATGTAATATTTGTTGAGTGGTTCTACTTACTAGGTAGTACAGCAGACTTATCATATTCATAGTATTCTTAACATTATTGTGTTATCTGTTGTTGCTAACTTGCTTCATTAATGCATTCTTATTAATTTTCAATTAAGCATTGTTTTTATTTTGTTTAGTTATTTGCATGTTATCCATTGTTGCATGGGCTATATTGTTGAATTTTTAACGTTTAAATTTTAGAATGGGTCCCAAAATTTTACCATATCAAACCACATTTTTTGGTGTTTTTGGGGGGTCTACCTGAATCGGTCTCTCAGCATGTGTCAGTGCTTAGTAAGATTGCCTACACTAGGATCTTCCCAAACCCAATGGAAGCAGGACTCACATTAGGGGTGGTGTTATATTTTCATGTGGAAGCCCTTACTAGTCGCACAACTTGCGGTTTTGATTTAAATTCTATTTATGGTTATTTGGTTAGGATAGGTTAGCTTCTGATTTGAGAGTACTAAACCATGCCCTTCAAAATAGATTTGATAGGCTTGAAGGGTCTGAGTTGAAATTATTATCCAGTTGATGCAGTGCAAAAACTAAGACAAGGCTTCTTACCTCCCTATTGGAAAACACGATATTGTTTGAAAGGAAAAAGTGTTCTTGCTTTGCAAAATGCTCGAGAGATACTTAATCATATGAATTCTTCTCCTCAAGATGCAATAGAAAGAGATGTTGGTTTTCTAAAGAAGAGGTTGATGATGTTATAATGAGTCTTTCCACTAAATATGAACTCAAAGCAGATATAAGGCCTATTGGATGCATACTGCAAAGTATTTGATGAATGGTGATTCAAATAGTGACGTTGTAGAAAGCAATTAACCATAAATTACTTAATATAAACAAATTATATAGTAGTCGTCCTTGAAACTCAAAAAATGGAGTAGATAAATGAAAGAATTCAGTGATAGTTTGATTAATGTAATATGCAAGAATTATGATAGTGGTTGTCATGCTAGGTTTGTTATATTCATCTCACATGAAATTTTTCTTTTTTAAGAACATCCCATTTGGTACACTCGTACTTTGGAAAAATCCATTTAGTACACAACGTAAAAACAAAGACGTGTCTTATAAATTTACATTGACAAATACTGTTATCAGAACTATATATTTCACTGTTGTGTACCAAAAGGATTTTTTATAGTCACATGGATACCAAATGGAATATCCCATTTTCTTCGAGATAGTCTAGTTTATAGAAATATTACACTAACTTGTACTAAGAGGCAACAAAAATATGCTAAAACACAATTTAAATAGTAGACACCAACTATAATTGTGTGGTTTTCACAACCTCTCATCTATATGTTTAGTTTTTATGTTTTGATTTTCTATTTGTTAGTTTCATTTGATATAATAACATTCTACTTCTAATAACATTAAATCAAATGTCAATTATCATTTATATAGAGATGAAGATTAAAATTTTTCATATGAGTTCAAATTTTGTTAGTCTAATTTGGTCTTTTTATTAGTGCTACTTGAAATTGCTAATCAAATAAAGCATATATGCGAATATGGGTCGAATATGGCTGACGCTCAACACTATATCTATACCCAAATAAAATAAATAAACTCGAAAAACTTAAAAGTATCCAAAAAAAAAATGATGGGTATGGGTGTAATTTTTTGAAATGCGTATGGGTGCAAGTATATGTCAACCAACCCTAGTCTGATCACCTGATGGTAAACCAAGTACCTTAATTGGCATGTTCATCGATCAATTGATTATTCTGTATTTGGTACTACTTCCTTAGTAGTGAGTTCCCTTATTCAATGTGGTAGTTCTATCACCAAGTGGGTTAGTTGCAACAACTCAACTCATATAATATAGGCATCATTAGATACATGGTAAACATATCTTATGGTGTGTGGAAATTTGATGGGCTCTTTTAAGTATCATACATTCGTGCTATTTATGATTTATGTTTTATTAATGAATTTACATCTTTGATTTCACTGTCTTGATAGTTGAATCAGTAGCCTGAATCACCACATATCTGATGAACTTCTGTAAGTTGAACATTTTATTTTGGAAGGATAGAGCAACCGAAGGAAATGTTGATGGTCTTAAAGAAAGGGCACATAGTGGACAAAAGCAGCAACAAGCTTAAGCAATATTGCTCATTCAACTTATTAGATGCCTATTAATAAGAAATCTTTAAATGGACTTCCATGAAAAGACCAAGAGAAGACTACGAAAATAGCGAATAAAGCAATAAAATTTGTATTTAAGGAACCGACATCCGCTAATTTGGGTATGGATGTTACAGCTATGGTGATTAAGAAAGGTAACTTAAGAAATTATACTAAAGATCAGCTTTACGTTGAAATTACAATGGTCAACAACAATCCTCTAGCCCTCACACTAATAACCTCAAAAGGGAGGAAGATGTCATTAAACGCCTTGGTTTTGGTGCTCATCATAAAGAGATCTTAGGAACAGTCCTCCCTCCCCTAACCTCTAGGCATCACATTGCTACTGAGACGTTGAAAACCTTAACCTCTTGCCCCTCTTTCTAAGTTAGAAGTTATGAGAGCAGAAATTGTCTTTCTGAGCTCTAAACATAAAGAATCTAGGGAGGCTTTGAGGAAGGATGCAAATGATAATTAATGTCTAAGGGAGGCATTGGAAAAGAGGAAGGAAACTTCACGCTTCTACAAAGAAGACTTAACCAAGCCCTTGCTTCGTCAATTTCACATCTTTTTAAGCATACTAAGGTTGAAGCAAATGCTAAGAATTTCAAGAGGCCTAGGATTGATTGAATTTCATTCTTCTTGTATAACATTTTTTTAAAGTTTTATTTTAAATAAGATTATTGTGAATTTAAATTTTATGTTTTTATTTGCAGACAATTTTATTCCTTGTAAGCCTTGGTTCGAATTGCTAGAATCATGACTAACCCCTTAATTATGACTTTATTAAGTTCACATTAGTTGCCTTTTTTAGAACATGGGAGGCTTTTAGGTTGGGTTGAGCTTGCAACTTGGTGGCTTGTATCCCATCCCTAGTATTATACTCTATTTATGCGTTGAACTATGTAATATTTGTTGAGTGGTTCTACTTGCTAGGTAGCAAAAGACTTATCAGATTCATAGTATTCTTAATATTATCGTGTTATCTGTTGTTACTAACTTGTTTCATTAAAGCATTCTTATTAATTTTCAATTGAGCATTGTTTTTATTTTGTTTATTTATTTATATGTTATCCATTGTTGGATGGGCTATATTGTTGTATTTTTAATGTTTAGATTTTAAAATGGGTCGCAAATTTTTACAATGTCAAACCCCTTTTTTTGATTTTTCTGGTAGGTCCACTTGAAGTAGTCGCTCAGCATGTGTCATTGCTTAGTAAGGCCGCCTATACTAGGATCTCCCCAAACCCAATATAAGTAGGACTCAGATGGAGTGTTGTTGTATTTTCATGTGAAAGCCCTTACCAGTCTTGTAACTTACTATTTTGAGTTAAAGTCTACTTATGGTTATTAGGTTAGGATGGGTTAGCTTCTTATTTGAGGGTTCTAAACCATGCCCTACAGAATAGATTTGATAGGCTTGAAGGTTCCGAGTTGAAAGCATTATCTAGTTGATACAACGTAGAAACTAACACATGGCGTCTTAACTCCCGATTGGAAAACACGATGTTGTTTGAAAGGAAAAAGTGTTCCTACTCTACAAAATGTTGGGTACATCAGCTTTGGGTCCATATTTACTCTACAAAAAGAGATTTTGGTGTTGTGAAGAAGAGGTTTATGATGTTAGAATGAGGATTTCGACTAAATATGGACCCAAAGCTGATGTAAGGCCTATTAAATGCATACTGCACAAGTATTTGATGAATGGTGATTTAGATAGTGAGGTTGTAGAAAACAATTAACCGTAAATTACTTAATATGAACAAATTATGTAGTACTTGTCTTTCAAACTCAAAAAATGAAGTAGATAAATGAAAGAATTCAGTGATAGTTTGATTAATGTAATATGTAATAATTGTCTTAGTGGTTGCTATGCTAAGTATGTTATTTTCATCTCACTTAAAGGTTTTCTTTTGTAAGAACATTCCATTTGGTA
>JACYFF010031956.1:44676455-44731038 GCA_017589665.1 Selenicereus undatus | reverse complement strand
TTGTGTACCAAAGGATTTTTCATGCACACATGGATACCAAATGGAATATCTCTTTTTTTCCATGATAGTCTGGTCTATAGAAATATTACACTAACTTGTACTAGGAGGCAACAAAAATATGCTAAAACTTGACTTAAATAGTAGACGAGAACTACAATTGTGTGGTTTTCATAGCCTCTCCTTTGTATGTTTAGTTTTTATCCTTTGATTTTCTATTTGTTAGTTTCTTTTGATATAATAACATTCTACTTCTAATAAATTGAAATCAAATGTCAATTATCATTTATGTAGAGATGACGATCAAAAATTTTTCATATGAGTTCAAATTTTGTTGAACTAATTCGGTCTTTTTACTAATGCTGCTTGAAATTTCTAATGAAATGCTGCATATATGCTAATATGGGTGACGCTCAGCACTATATCTATACCCAAATGAAATACATAAGATCGAAAAACTTAAAATTACCCCAAAAAACACGATGTGTATGAGTGTAAATTTTTTAAATGGGTATGGGTGCAATTATAACTCCACCAACCCTAGTCTGGTCACTTGACGATAAGTCTAGTTAATCAATTGTCACATTCATCGGTTCGTAGATTATTGTGTGTTTGGTGCTACTTCTTTAGTAGTGAGTTACCTTATTCAATGTGGTAGTTCTATCACGATGTGGGTTTACTACAACAACATCACTCACATAATAGAGACATGATCAGATACATGGTAAACATATCTTATGTAATGTAGAAATTAGATGAGTTCTTTTAAGTATGATGCATTCGTGCTATTTAAGATTTATGTTTTATTAATAAAATTATATATTTGATTTCACCATCCTTGTAGGTGAATCAGAAGCTTAAACTTTTCACTACATATGTGATGAACTTCTATAACTTGGACTTTTTATTTGGCAAGGATAGAGCAACCGAAAGAAATGTTGATGGACTTAAAGAAAGGCAATATCACTACAAGGAACATTATCTTTTATAACGAGGATTCTCATTGTAGATGGTCAATAAACTCGTTGCAATTGTCTTTTACAACAAGTTTTCCGTATGGTCGTAACTCATTGCAAAAGAGCTGGTCGTAAATGCTTGGGCTTTAACTACGACCAGGTTGAAAGGCTCGTCGCATGACTTTTCATTCACAACGAGATTTTTATCTCGTTGTAATTTCTTATGTATTTAAGACGAGATTATTGTCTTGTGGTAGTTTGTGACCATCTTTTACAATGAGCTTACAAATCTCGTGGTTGTCTGGTACATTACAACAAGCTATGAATCTCGTCGCCATTATTAAAATATTTATGATGAAATTCTTACCTCGTGGTAGTTTGTGACCATCTTTTACGACGAGCCTACACATCACGGGGTTGTCTAGTACATTACAACAAGCTATGAACCTTGTTGCCATCATTAAAATATTTACGACGAGTTACGCTTCTCTTGGTAGTCGTTCTGATCAATCACAACATAAAAACATCTCTCGTTTAGCCAAGAAAATACTTCTTCAACTACGACCAGATACTTGTCGCAATATTTCTTCACATAAATTTTTGGATCAACAACGATATGAACTCAAAGGGCAAACACCACCCCTATACTCATACATGAGCATATAGGTGTAGTCATCTTTGCAAAGATAGTTGCCCAAAATATAGGTGCAATACACTACAAATTTACTTACTATTTGGAATACAAACATATTTGTATTAGCTACTTAATAATAGTCTACCACATGAAACATGTTAATCTTGTGCGATAAAATGCTATCTATCTTCATGTTGAATGCCAAAATATGTCCACCTTCAAACTAGATACCAAAAAATGTCCATCTACATTTCCAAAAATCTATATGCACCTTGAAAATATTCATATGCACCTGCCAATGTACAGCAAAAAAATATTGTTAACTGTTAATGTGATCATATCGTGAATCCATATTTAATGTGCTAAGCCACACATATAGAAGTCCAAACAAACAAGTAGAAAAGAAAACTAACCCTTTGACCCAAATATTCCAAAGGCATAAAATGGGCATTCCAAAGGCATTTTCAAGACTTTAAAAGGCATAAAATAGCCCAACTACTCAAAATAGGCATTCTCACTTGTAGTGTAAACTTGAGAAATCAAACCCAGGGCTCAACATTTGAATGAAAAAAAATCCAAAAAAAAAACAATCGAGTATACCAACAACAACAACAACTCCCAACAGCAACAACTTCCAACAACAACTCCCAGCATCCCATCCATGTAAAGTGTCACGATGATATGAGTAATCAATAGAACCAAACAAAGTTCGCTAAATATGCGAGCATCAAGAAACTAACATAACAAAGATAGCAGCATGACAACAATAGGCGTAGCATAACATAGAAAGATTTAGTAATTTGAGGTGAGAGGCATTGAATTATAGTTGAATGCAGATAAACATAGACTTCATTAATCCTTGGCAGCATAACAATGGTAGAGGACTACAATCAATTATAAACAACCCATTTGTGTTTAAAAAGAAAACCACTAGGAAGAGAACAGTCAGAAAAAGTCAGAATATGAACAGTCAGAAAAAGTTAGAATATGACCAGCATATGAACAGTGAGAAAAAACACAGAAAGATTAATCCCATAACTAAAAAACAAAAATATATAACGATTAAATCCCTAAAGTATCTAAGTAACACATAACTAGAATAGGAAGGATGCAGAATGGTGTATATGGTCTATTTACATGATAGAACACATAATTTTTAATCATTACTTCAATTAATATGAAAATACAACAATGATGTCACTAATCATTAGAATTTTCTATGGGGGCATAATACTAATCAAAATTAGCTAAATATGTCAGTATTAAGACATGTCTACAATAGGAAGGAGTCAAAATGGTCCATATAGCTACTTATATGATAAAATACATCATTTTTTAATCATTACTTGAACTAATGATGTGACTAATAAATAGAATTAAACAAAGTTAGCTAACTATGCCAGCATCAAGACACTAACAACACAACAAAAACATCATAACACTAAGGGTCGCATAACATAGAAATCATTTTGAACTTATCCATTTTGAAATCATTTTTTAATCATTTTGACTTCTTCTTATATTCACATCCTATTCACTTTGAAAATTACGTGGCATCAATTTCATGAGTCTTTTGCATGTGAGAATTAGCTAAAGAAAGACAACGAAAAGAGGAAGCAACAAAAGATTCAAGGCAAGTCAAGCTTATGTTAATGGCTACCTCATCTTTGAGTACCTTGTCAATTGGCATCAACTCTAGGTAATTTTTTTTTTCTCCAGTACCTAAGCATAAGAGTAAAAATTATGGCATTTACTTCTCTATTTTTTGCTTATCGCCTTTGTTACTGCCAATGTAATATGAATACCACACCTTCCCTTTGTATTTTTGAAATGCTATTTTGTGCTTTGTCACATTCAGTTGGCCTCTTACCTACTTTGAAATAAAAATTCTTATCAAATTAACACAATATTACCCTGTTAGTGCTAAACTTGAAGATGCAAAATACAAGTCCTTAGTAAAGTTTTACAAATTAAATGAATTTGCTATACTTGAATTAATCATAACTATTCTTCTTCTTCTTCCAATCTTTGACAGAAGATAGTGGATTCCAGCAAGGGTATCAACTTCAAACACACATCAATGGAAAAGACTCTACATGGAGCAAAAAGAACTTCAAACGATAAACACCAAATCAAGCCTATTTTAGCATATCAAAGACAAAGTACATAGTCAAAGCCATGAAAGTAATTACACTTACCTGATTATAAGAAGGCTTCTCAATTTAGTGATGAAATTGTAAATTTGATAAATTAAAACATAATTGAAGTTGCAAATTTGTTTGAAGGAGAAGACAGGGTTTATGCTATTAGTTACATTTGGCTGATTGTCTCTTTAGATTCCAATATGCAACAACAACAACAATACCTCCCAGTGTGGGTCATGCTTTTGGTAAAATAATATCACCAATGCATTCAACTGCTAAGTAAAATAGATGAAGTAACCTTAATACAAGGTTTCCCAAGCAAGACAGTGGAGTATTAGTAAAAATTGTACACAAGTAATAAAGATTAGTTGGTCTTATGCAAACCCACCCCCAGTACCGCGCGGGGCGGGCCCCCCCCGCCAAAAAAAATTATCCCCTCTTTTTTCCATCAAAGGAAAAAAGTGCTTTATGATTAAGAAAAACCCGCAGCATAGAATACTGCAAACAGAATAAAGTTTCACTCAAGGGAGGCAGCTCCCAATTAACCCAAGATCTGAAAAGTGCTAAATGCCTACTACTTCAAAACGCAAGCAGTTAAGTAGTTTAGTATTTAATGAGACATTTTTCTTTACCCACTATGATCGAATCCTGCCAAGTACCATCCAGTTTGGAAAATAATGAGACATATTAAGCTCCTCATCATACCGCCATTCAAGAAATGGAAGAAAAAAGAAAGCCAACAGCTCATACTACATCATATACTCTGTCCAATCATGAATGAAGCACGTCAATTTGAAAGAAATCGTACCTTCTAAAAGCATCCAAATTATTTGAATGATTAAATAAAACACAATTACACAACATAAGAACATTTTATCAGTCAATTCCACATTACATCCTTTTCCTCATAGCTAAAAGGGCTGAAGGGAATATACTATATACATATGTGACAACAGGAGACATAACTAGAATAGTAAGAGAAGCTAGTGCAGCAAGTCATTGGTCTTGGCTTAGGACTGGTTTGATCTAGGCTTGGCCCCATGCAGGCTTTGCTTGGATGATTATCAAGTCAAGCTTGAACCTAGGGTGATTCACCTCAGCACAGCTCAGCTCAATTAAGCTCATAAGTTATTTGGGCAAGGAATTCCACAATTATGTTTACAGTTTGCCTTACTATGGGTATCCATATCTTAAAGCATACATTCAATAACCTTAAAAAAAGAAGTTGGAGTTACAATGTTCTCAAATTAAAAACTGCCAATAAACTTTAGCCTAAATCATGTAAGGGTTTAAAAAACATAATTAGAAACAACCACGGCAGCTCGCACTAATTAAAACTTGGCTTGGACTTGTACTAGATTTGACCAAAGTCAGCTTGGACACAGGAAAGCTCAGCCTGATTGCACTCCTAGATATAACTATTAAAGGATCACTATTCGTTTTGGTGCTTGATACATATTTTGCTATCTAAACTCTATTCCACCATAAAAGTTTCAGCACATTACTCACATTCCAGAAACATGAACCCAGGATGAAGCATTCATAATGTAGATAAACAAAGTGAATACCAGCCACCAAAATAAAGTAAGTTTCGGATAATCCTAGAGAGGTACTTAGGCATGAAAACATGTAATTCAACGAAAGGAGAAGGGAGAGAAGGGCAAGACAGTTATCTGTCACCATGGCTCATATCTGCAATGTGTCACTCTGAGCACTTTTTTACTTTTGTAGTCACCACATACCCACACCAATTTAGTTGACAAGTCGAGCTCAAAGCAATTATTCTACAAACCTGAAGCTCATTCATGCAACCCAGTTCGTAAAATATAATGCCATAAGCAACACCAAGAATGATGAAGCAACAACCCTTTATACTGCCAATAGCCATGTATATTGATTTCAGTTTTTCAGATATCTTTTTCTTTTCTTTTTTTTGGTGGAAGGGGGAGGGGGAGGGGGTGTTTCTAGTTTCTACTACCATGAATGTCGTGCCAACTATAAAAGCAGGCAGCGTTGGCTATCAAAATTAACATGTAACAAAGAGTGGTATAAAATTAAATGCTAGACTACAGATGGAGAGACTAAAATAAGATGCGTAAACATTTAAAAATCCGTTCAATCAGGAAGACTGACAACATTTGCCCCCTAGATTCATACAGGTACCAACAACTATGACTTCCACAAACCAAAGCAAAAGATCTATCCTCTTAGACATTTGTGACTCACCCAACAGACCTTAACCGGAAACTTAACAGGACATCACAGAGATCGACCAGCCCAGCAAAAAAACACACAGATCGACAAGCCCAATTGAAACTTGAAACAAAACAAAGGTGGTAGACCTTTTTTTAAAAAAACATATAACAAACAGCCAAAAAAACCCCAAATAGAAAAAGAATTCAACACACATACTAGGCATGTTACCACCCAAACCGAGGGAAACAACAAGCTTAGGCATCTGCTTCCTCCAAGCAAAGCCCACAACCAGTTTCCTGTACAACCCCATGTCCTCCTCCTTAACAATCCCAAAGGTAAAAATTCCAAAATTTTCATGGCAGACAGCGTTTTGGAGAAACTAGAACCAAAATATCCAACTAAAAAAACTAAAATTTGCACCAAACAAAGCCATACCAGTTCTGATTTGAAGTACGCCTCAATTGCAAGCCTAAAATAAGATGTTGTTGGGGTCGAATGGCTCTTCAAAATCGCACACAAACGACTTCAACTGCAGAGCACTGTAATCCTTATGAAGGTAGAAGCCCAAAATCATGAAAGAAGGTCAACAGGCTCTTCAAAATCACACACAAACGAGTTTTGAAGGTCAGCCTATGTGAGGAGGAGAGCATTCAACCATGAAAGAAGGGAGGACAGGTAGAGCTGTGTGAAGGCCGAAGCTTCTGGGTCCAACGACAGTACTCTTGAGGTTTTTAAAAACCTAGACCAAAACGGCGTCGTTTTTATGGGGTCCGAAAACATTACCCAGGAATTAACCCGCGTTCTTCCCCCCCCCCCCAGAAAATTGTATGTTTATGACGAGTTCAGGGCAAAAGGCAACGAGAAATTGAACTCATGGTTGAAGCTACTACCTTTTACAACCGGTTTTCTGTCTCGTTGTTAATAAGTTTGTTTTTACAACGAGATAAGCAAATCGTTGAATTAATTGGTTGTAATTACAATCTTCTCTTGTAGTGATACTGGAAAAAGGAAGAAGCAAGCTTAAGCAATATGGCTCATTCAACTTCTTAGATGCCTATTAATAAAAATTCTTCAACTGCACTTCTATGAAAAGATCAAGAGAAGACTAAGAAAATAGCGAATAAAGCAACAAACATTGTGTTTAAGGAACCGACATCCCTTAATTCGGGTATGGATGTTATTGCCATGGTGCTTAAGAAAGGTAACATAAGAAATTATACTAAAGATTAGCTTTAAGATGAAATTACAATGGTAAACAATGTTCCAGTATCCCTCACACTTATAGCTTCAAAAGGAAGAAGGATGTCATGAGAAGCCCCGGTATGGATGCTCCTCAAAAGAGCTCTTAGGAACAATCCTCCCCCTCCTACCCTCTAGGCATCACATTACTACTGATATGTTGAAAACTTAACCTCTTCCCCCTCTTTCTAACTTAGAATCTATGAGAATAAAAAAATTCTTTATAAGATCAAAACTTTAAGAATCTAGGGAGGCTTTGAGGAAGGATGCAAACGTTAATTAAAGTCTAGGGAAGGCATTGGAGAAGGAGAAGGAAACTTCACGCTTCTACAAAAAAGACTTGACCTAGCCCTTGCGTCGTCAATTTCATATCTTTTTAAAGCATACTAAGGTTGAAGCAACCGCTAAGAATTTCAAGAGACCTAGGATTGATTGAATCTCGTTCTTCTTATATAACATTTTTTTAAGTTTTGTTTTAAATAAGATTATTGTGAATTTAAATTTTATGTTTCTATTTGCGGGGAATTTTATTCCTTATAAGCCTTGGTTCAAATTTATGGAATTGTAACCAACCCCTTAATTGTGACATTATTAAATCTACATTAGCTGCCTTTTTTTAGAACATGGGAGTCTTTTACGTTGGGTTGAGCTTGCAACTGAGTGGCTTTTATCCCATCCTTAGTGTTATACTCTATTTATGGATTGAACTATGTAATATTTGTTGAGTGGAGCTACTTGCTGGGCAGTAAAGTAGACTTATCAGATTCATAGTATTCTTAATATTATTGTGTTATCTATTGTTGCTATCTTCTTTCACTAATGTAGTCTTATTAATTTTCAATTAAGCATTGTTTTTGTTTGTTTATTTATTTATATGTTATCCATTGTTGCATATGCTATATTGTTATATTTTTAATGTTTAATTTTCAAATGGGTCACAAATTTTTATAATGCCAAAACCATTTTTTTTATTTTTTCGGCGGGTCTACCTGAATCTGTCTCTCAGCATGCTTCAATACTTAATAAGCGTGGCTACGCTAGGATCTCCCCAAACCCAATAGAGGCAGGACTCACATTAGGAGTGTTGCCGTATTTTCAAGTGAAAGCCCTTACCAGTCTTGCAATTTGCGGTTTTGATTTAAAGTCTACCTATGGTTATTAGGTCAGGATGGGTTAGCTTTTGATTTGAGGGCTCTAAACCATGTCCTGCAGAATAGATTTGATAAGCTTGAGGGTTCCGAGCTGAAAGTATTATTTAGTTGATGCAGTGTAGAAACTCACATATGGCTTCTTAACTCCCTATTAGAAAACATTATATTGTTTGAAAGGAAAAACTGTTCTTGCTCTGCAAAATGCTGGAGAGATATTTAATCATATGAATTCTTCTCCCAAGACTCAACAAAAAGAGATATCAATGTTCTAAAGAAGAGGTTTAAGATGTTAGAATGAGGACTTCTACTAAATATGGAGTTAAAGCCGATATAAGGCCTATTGGATGCATACTGCACAAGTATTTGATCAACAGGGATTCAGATGGTGAGGTTGTAGAAAACAATTAACCATAAATTACCTAATATAAACAAATTATATAGTACTTGGCTTTGAAACTAAAAAAATAGAGTAGGCAAATGAAAGAATTCAGTGATAGTTTGATTAATGTAATACACAAGAATTGTGATAGTGGTTGCCATGCTAGGTATGTTACTTAATTGGGATGTTCATCGGTTACTTGATTATTATGTGTTTGGCACTAGTTCGTTATTAGTGAGTTACTGTATCCAATGTGGTAGTTCTATCACCAAGTGTGTTTATTATAACAACTTAACTCATATAATGGAGACATTATCAGATACATGGTAAACATATTTTATGGCATGTGGAAATTTGATGAGTTCCTTTAAGTATGATGCACTCGTGCTATTTATGATTTATGTTTTATTGATGAAATTATATCTTTGGTTTCACTACCCCTATAGGTGAATCAGAAGCCTGAAGGTTTCACTACATATGTGATGAACTTCTATAAGTTGGGCATTTTATTTAGAAAGGATAGAGCAACCGAAAGAAATGTTGATGGACTTAAAGAAAGGCAACATAGAGGAGAAAAGAATAAGCAAGCTTAAGCAATATTGCTCATTCAACTTCTTAGATGCCTATTAATAAACATTCTTCAAGTGGACTTCCATGAAAAGATCAAGAAAACAACGAGTAAAGCAATAAACTTTGTGTTTAAGGAACCAACATCCTTTAATTCGGGCATGGATTTTATTGCTATGGTGCTTAAGAAAGGTAGCATAAGAAATTATACTAAAGATCAGTAATAAGATGAACTTGCAAAAGTAAACAACGTTCCTCCTTCCCTCACACTGATAGCTTCAAAAGGAAAGAGGATGTCATGAGAAGCCTTGGTATGGGTGCTTGTCATGAAGAGCTCTTAGGAACCTTTCTCCCTCTCATAACCTCTATGAGTCACATTGCTACTGAGATGTTGACAACCTAAACTCCTCGCCCTCTTTCTAAGTTAGAATCTATGAGAACAGAAAATGTCTTGCTAAGATCGAAACCTCAAGAATCTAGGGATGCTTTGAGGAAGGATGCAGATGATAATTAAAGCCTAGCAGTGGCATTGGAGAAGGAGAAGGAAACTTCACGGTTCTACAAAGAAGACTTGACTAAGCCCTTGCTCTGTCAATTTCATATCTTTTTGAAGCCTACTAAACTTGAAGCAAATGTTAAGAATTTTAAGAGACCTAGGATTGATTGAATCTGGTTCTTCTTGTATAACATTGTTTAAAGTTTTATTTTAAATGCGATTGTTGTGAATTTAAATTTTATGTTTTTATTTGCGGACAATTTTATTCCTTATAAGTCTTGGTTCAAGTTTCTAGAATTGTACCCAACCCCTTAATTGTGACTTTATTAAGTCTACATTAGTTGCATTTTTTTTAGAACACAAGAGGCTTTAAGCTGGGGTTGAGCACGCAACTTGGTGGCTTTTATCCCATCCTTAGTATTATACTCTATTTATGCATTGAGCTATGTAATATTTGTTGAGTGGTTCTACTCACTAGGTAGTAAAGTAGTCTTACCAGATTCATAGTGTTCTTAACATTATTGTGTTACCTGTTGTTGCTAACTTCTTTCAGTAATGCATTCTTATCAGTTTTCAATTGAGCATTGTTTTTAGTTTGTCTATTTATTTATATGATATCTATTGTTGGATGGGCTATATTTTTGTATTTTTAATGTTTGAATTTTCAAATGGGTTGCAAATTTTTACAATGCCAAACCCCTTTTTTTTATTTTTTCTACTGGCATACCTGAATCGGTCTCTTAGCAAGAGTCAGTGCTTAGTAAGGCTGCCTCCACTAGGATCTTCCCAAACCCAATGAAAGCAGGACTCAAATTGGGAGTGTTGTCGAATTTTCATGTGAAAGCCCTTATCAGTCTCGCAAGTTTGCAGTTTTGGTTTAAGGGGTACTTATGGTTATTAGGTTGGGATGGGTGAAATTCTGATTTGAGAGTTCTAAATCATGCCCTAAGGAATATATTTGATAGGCTTAGAGGTTATGAGTTGAAAGTATTATTCAGTTGATGCAGTGTAGAAGCTAAGACATGGCTTCTTAAGTCCCTCTTGGAAACCACGATATTGTTTGAAAGGAAAAGGTGTTCTTATTGTGCAAAATGCTACAGAGATTTTTAATGATATGGATTCTTCTCCTCGGGATGCAACAGAAAGAGATATTAGTGTTCTAAAGAAGAGGTCTACAATTTCTGTATGAGCCTTTCCACTAAATATGGAATCAAAGCTGATATAAGGCCTATTGGATGCATACTACACAAGTATTTGATGAATGGTGATTCAGATAGTGAGGTTCTAGAAAAGAATTAACTATAAATTTCCTAATATAAACAAATTATACAGTACTTGTCACTGAAACTGACAAAATGGTGTAGATAAATGAAAGAATTCAGTGATAGTTTGATTAAAGTAATATGCAAGAATTATGATAGTAGTTTCCATGCTAGGTATGTTATTTTCATCTCACTTGAAGGTTTTCTTTCTTAAGAATATTCCATTTAGTACGCTCGTACTTTGGAAAACTCCGTTTGGTACACAATATAGAAACAAAGACATGTCTTATAAATTTACATTGACAAATACTATTATTAGGAACAATATATTTCAATGTTGTGCGCCAAAAGAATTTTTCATAATCACATGGATACCAAATGGAATATATCTTTTTCTTCATGATTAGTCTAGTTTACAGAAATATTTACACTAACTTCTACTAAGAGGCAACAAAAATACGCTAAAACTCGATTTAAATGGTAGACTTGAACTATAATTGTGCAATTTTCATAGCCTCTCCTCTATATGTTTAGTTTTTATCCTCTAATTTTCTATTTGCTAGTTCCATTTGATATAATAACATTCAACTTCTAATAAAATTAAATAAAATGTCAATTTTCATTTACGTGGAGATGAAGATTAAAAACTTTTCAAATGAGTTCAAACTTTGTCAGTCTAATTTGGTCTTTTTCTTAGCGCTACTTGAAATAGCTAATCAAATATAGCACGCATGTGAATATAGGTCGAATATGGCTGACGCTCAGCACTATATCTATATCTGAATAAAATACATAAACTCAAAAAACCTAAAATTATCTAAAAAAACACGCAGTGGGTATAAGTGGAATTTTTTGAAATGGGTATGGGTGCAAATATAGCTCAACCAAAACCAATCCTAGTCTGGTCACTTGATGGTAAGTCTAGTTACTTAGTTGGCATGTTCATCGGTTAGTTGATTATTGTGTGTTTGCCACTACTTCCTTAGATGTGAGTTGCCTTATCCAACGTGGTAGTTTTATAGCTAAGTAGGTTTGTTACAACTGCTCAACTCATGTAAGAGAGACATCATTAGATATATGCTAAACATATCTTATGGCATGAAGAAATTTGATGAGTTCTTTTAGGTGTCATGCATTCCTGCCATTTATTATTTATATTTTATTAACAACATCATATCTTTGATTTCACTATCCTTGTAGGTGAATCAGTAGCCAGTACCTTTCACAACATATCTGATGAACTTCGATAAGTTGGACATTTTATTTGAAAGGATAGAGCAACCAAAAGAAATGTTGATGGACTTAAAGAAAGGCAACATAGCGGACAAAAGAAGCAGCAAGCTTAAGCAATATTGTTCATTCAACTTCTTAGATGCCTATTAATAAACAATCTTCAAGTGGACTTCCAGGACAAGATCAAGAGAAGATTAAGAAAACAGTGAAATAAAGCAACAAAATTTGTGTTTGATTCAACATCCCTTAATTCGGGTATGAATGTCATAGATATTATGCTTGAGAAAGGTAACTTTAGAAATTATACTAAATATCAACTTTAAGTTGAAATTACAAAGCTAAGCAACGATCCTCTATCCCTCACACTGATAGCTTCAAAAAGGAGGATGTCTTGAGAAGCCTTGGTATGGGTGCTCGTCATAAAGAGCTCTTAGGAACAGTCCTCCCTCTCCTAACCTCTAGGCATCACATTCCTCCTGAGATGTTGAAGACCTAACCTTTTCCCCCTCTTTCTAAGTTAAAATCTATGGGAACAGAAAATCTCTTCCTAAGATCTAAACTTCAAGAATCTAGGGAGGCTTTGAGCAAGGATGCAAATGATAATAAAATTCTAATGGAGGCATTGGAGAATGAGAAGGAAACTTCGCGCTTCTACAAAGAAGACTTGACCAAGCCCCTGTTTTGTCAATTTAATATCTTTTTGAAACATACTAAGGTTGAAGCAAATGCTAAAGACTTCAAGAGACCTAGGATTGGTTGGATCTCATTCTTCTTATATAACATTTTTCTAAGTTTTATTTTAAATAAGATTATTGTAAATTTAAATGTTATGTTTTTATTTATGCAGAATTTTATTCCTCATAAGTGTTGGTTCAAATTTCTAGAATTATAGCCAACCCCTTAATTGTGACTTTATTAAGTCTACATTAGTTGGCATTTTTAGAACCTGGGAGGCTTTTAGGTTTGGTTGAGCTTTCAACTTGGTGGCTTTTATCCCATCCCTAGTACTATACTCTATTTTTGCATTGAACTATATAATATTTGTTGAGTGGTTCTACTTGCTAGGTAGTAAAGTATACTTATTAGATTCATAGTATTTTTAATATTATTGTGTTATTTGTTGCTGCTAACCTCTTTCATTAATGCATTCTTATTAATTTTTGACTGAGCATTGTTTTTATTTTGTTTATTTATTTATATGTTATCCATTGTTGCATGGCCATATTGTTGTATTTTTAAAATGTAAATTTTCAAATAGGTCGCAAACTTTTACCATATCAAGTCCCTTTTTTTTATTTTTTGGTGGGCCTACCTAAATCGGTATCTCAGCATGCGTTAGTGCTTAGTAACGCCTTCTATACTAGGATCTCCCTAAACCCGATGGAGGTAGGGCTCTCATTGGGAGTGTTGTTGTATTTTCGTGTGAAGCCCTTTCCAATCTCGCAACTTGCGGTTTTGATTTAAAGTCCACTTACGTTTATTAGGTCAAGATGGCTCAGCTTTGATTTGAGAGTTCTAAACCATGGCATGCAAAATAAATTTCATAGGCTTGAAGGTTTCAAGTTAAATGTATTATTTAGTTGATGCAGTTTAGAAACTAAGGCATGGCTTCTTAACTCCCTATTGGAAAACACAATTTTTTTGGAAAGGAAAAGTGTTCTTGCTCTGCAAAATGCTGGAGAGATATTTATTCATATGGATTCTTCCCCTCGACATGTAACAAAAAGAGATGTCGGTGTTCTAACGAAGAGGTTTACGATTTCAGAGCTATATACTCAATATGGACTCAAAGTTGATATAAGTCCTATTAGATGCATACGACACAAGTATTTGATGAATGGTGATTCAGATAGCGAGCTTGTAGAAAATAATCAACTGTAAATAACTTGATCTAAACAAATTATACAGTAGTTGTCTTTGAAAAGTCAACAAGTGGAGAAGATAAATGAAAGAATTCAGAGATAGTTTGATAAACGTAATATGCAAGAATTACGATAGTGGTTGTCATGCCAGGTTCATCTCATTTGAAGGTTTTGTTTCTTGAGAATATTCCATTTGGTGCACTCATACTTTAGAAAAATCCATTTAGTACACAATATAGAAACAAAGACGTGCCTTATAAATTTAAATTGACAAACATTGTTATCAGGAACTGCATATTTCAATGTTGTGTACCAAAAAGATTTTTCATAATCACATGGATATCAAATGGAATATCCCTTTCTTTCATGATAGTCTAGTTTATAGAAATATTACCCTAACTTCTACTAAAAGGCAAGAAAAATATGCTAAAACTCGATTTAAATAGTAGACATGAACTATAATTGTGTGGTATTCGTAGCCTCTCCTTTGTATGTTTGGTTTTTATCCTCTAATTTTCTATTTGTTAGTTTCATTTGATATAATAACATTGTACTTCTAATAAAATCAAATCAAATGTCAATTATCATTTATGCGGAGATGAAGATTCGAAATTTTCATATAATTTCAAATTTTGTTAGTCTAATTGGGTCTTTTTACTTGTTCCACTTGAAATTGCTAATCAAATATATGCAAATATGGGTTGAATATAGGTGACGCTTAGCACTATATGTATGCCTGAATAAAATACATAAGCTCAAAAAACTTAAAACTATCTAAAAAAACTCGATGGGTATGAGTGTAATTTTTTAAAATGGGTATGGTTGCAAGTATGGCTTAAAATGGATATGGTTGCAAGTATGGCTCAACCAATCCTAGTTTGGTCACTTGATGGTATGTCTGGTTACTTAATTGGCATGTTAATCGGTTAGTTGATTATTGTGTGTTTGGTACTACTTGTTTAACAGTGAGTTACCTTATCCAATGTGGTAGTTTTATTAGCAAGTGGGTTTGTTACAACAACTCAGCCAATATAATAGAGACATCATTAGATATATGGTAAACATATCTTATGGTATGTAGAAATTTGATGAATTCTTTTAAGTATCATGCATTCACGCTATTTATGATTCATGTTTTATTAAGGAAATTAAATCTTTGATTTCATTATCCTTGTAGGTGAATCAGAAGCCTGAACTTTTCACTACATGTATGATGAACTTCTATAAGTTAGAAATTTTATTTGGGAAGGAAAGGGCAACCGAAAGAAATGTTGATGGTCTTACAGAAACGCAACATATATAGTGGACAAAGAAGCAAGAAGCTTAAGCAATATTGCTCATCCAACTTCTTTGATGCCTATAAATAAACATTCTTCAAGTGGAATTCCATGAAAAGATCAACAGAAGACTAAGAAAACAGTGAATAAAGTAACAAAATTTGTATTTAACGAACTAACATCCCTTAATTTCGTGGTGGATGTTATAGTTATGGTGCTTTAGAAAGGTAACCCAAGAAATTATACTAAAGATCAGCTTTAAGATGAAATTACAAAGGTAAACAACAATCCTCTATCCCTCACACTAATAGCTTCAAAAGGAAGGAGGATGTCATGAGAAGCCTTGGTATGGGTGCTTGTCATAAAGAGCTCTTAGGAGCAGTCCTTCCTCTCCTAACCTTTAAACATCACATTGCTACTGAGTTATTGAAAACCTACCCTCTTCCCCCACTTTCTAAGTTAGAATTTATGAGAACAAAAAATGCCCTTCTAAGATTGAAACTTCAAGAATCTAGGGAGGCTTTGAGGAAGGATGCAAATGATAATTAAAGTCTATGGGATGCATTGGAGAAGGAGAAGGAAACTTCATGCTTCTTCAAAGAAGACTTGACCAAGCCCTTGCTTTGTCAATTTCGTATCTTTTTGAAGCTTGCTAAGGTCGAAGCAAATGCTAAGAATTTCAAGAGACCTAGGGTTGATTGAATCTCATTCTTCCTGTATAACATTTTTTAAGTTTTACTTTAAATAAGATTATTATGAATTTAAATTTTATGTTTTATTTTGCGGACAATTTTATTCCTTATAAGTCTTGGTTCAAATTTCTAGAATTGTAACCAACCCCTTAATTGTGACTTTATTAAGTCAACCTTAGTTGCCTTTTTTTAGAACATGGGAGGCTTTTAGGTTGGGTTGAGCTAGAAACATGGTAGCTTTTATCCCATCCCTAGTATAATACTCTTTATGCATTGAACTATGTAATATTTGTTGAGTGGTTTGACTTGCTCGGTAGTAAAGTAGACTTATCAGATTCATAATATTCTTAATATTATTGTGTTGTCTGTTGTTGCTAACGTCTTTCATTATTGCACTCTTATTAATTTTGAATTGAGCATTGTTTTCATTTTGTTTATTTATTTATATGTTTTCCATTGTTGCACGTGCTATATTGTTGTATTTGTAATGTTTAAATTTTCAAATGTGTTATAAAATTTTACCAAATCAAACCCCTTTTTTCATTTTTTTGGTGGGTCTAGTTGAGTCGGTCTCTTAGCATACATTAGTGCTTAGTAAGGCTGCCTACACTAGGATCTCCGCAGACCTAATGAAAGTAGGACTCACATTGGGAGTGTTGTCGTATTTTTATGTGAAAGCCCTTACCAATCTAGCAACTTTCGATTTTGATTTAAAGTCTACTTATGGCTATTAGGTTAGGATTGGCTAGCTTCTGATTTGAGAGTTCTAAATGATGCCCTACAGAATAGATTTGATAGGCTAGAAGGTTCCAAGTTAAAAGTATTATTTAGTTGATGTAGTGTAGAAACTAGGACATGGCTTCTTAACTCCTTGTTGGAAAACACGATATCGTACGAAAGGAAAAAGTGTTCTCTTTTTGCAAAACGCTGGACAGATATTAAATCATATGAATTTTTCTCCTCAAGAGGCAACAGAAAGAGATGTTGGGGTCCTTAGTAGTGAGTTACCTTATCCAATGTGGTAGTTCTATCACCAAGTGGGTTTGCTATAACAACATAACTTATATAATGGAGACATCATCAGATACATGGTAAACATATCTTATGGTACGTAGAAATTTGATGAGTTCTTTTAAGTATAATGCAATCGTGTTATTTATGATTTATGTTTTATTAATGAAATTATATATTTGATTTCACTATCCTTGCAGCTGAATCAGAAGCTTGAACTTTTCACTACATATGTGATGAAATTCTAAAAGTTGTACATTTTATTTGGGAAGGATAGAGCAACTGAAAGAAATGTTGATGGACTTAAAGAAAGGCAACATAGTGGACAAAAGAAGAAGCAAGCTTAAGCAATATTGCTCATTCAACTTCTTAGATGCCTATTAATAAACATTCTTCAAGTGGACTTCCATGAAAAGATCAAGAGAAGGCTAAGAAAACAGTGAATAAGGCAACAAACTTTGCGTTTAAGGAACCAAAATCCCCTAATTCGGGCATGGATTTTATTGCTATGGTGCTTAAGAAAGGTGGCATAAGAAATTATACTAAAGATCAGCAATAAGATGAAATTGCAAGGGTAAACAACGTTCCTCTTTCCCACACACTGATAGCTTCCAAAGGAAGGAGGATGTCATGAGAAGCCTTGGTATGGGTGCTTGTCATAAAGAGCTCTTAAGAACATTCCTCCCTCTCCAAACCTTCAGGAGTCACATTGCTACTGAGATGTTGAAACCCTAACCTCCTCTCCATCTTTCAAAGTTAGAATCTATGAGAACAAAAAATATCTTTCTAAGATCGAAACTTCAAGAATCTAGGGATGCTTTGAGGAAGGATGCAAATGATAATTAAAGTCTAGGGAGGCATTGGAGAAGGAGAAGAAAACTTCACGCTTCTACAAAGAAGACTTGACCAAGCCCTTGCTTCGTCAATTTCATATCTTTTTGAAGCATACTAAGGTTGAAGCAAATGCTAAGAATTTCAAGAGACCTAGGGTTGATTGAATCTCGTTCTTCTTGTATAACATTTTTTAAAGTTTTATTTTAAATAAGATTGTTGTGAATTTAAATTTTATGTTTTTGTTTGTGGAGAATTTTATTCATTATAAGTCTGTTCAAATTTCTAGAATTGTAACCAACCCCATAGTTTTGACTTTATTAAGTCTACATTAGATGCCTTTTTTTTTGGAACATGGGAAGCTTTTAGGTTTGGTTGAGCTTGCAACTTAGTGGCTTTTATCCCATCCTTAGTGTTATACTGTATTTATGCATTGAACTATGTAATATTTGTCGAGTGGTTCGACTTGTTAGGTAGTAAAGTAGGCTTATTAGATTCATAGTATTCATAATAATATTATGTTATCTATTGTTGTTGACTTCTTTCATTAATGCAGTCTTATTAATTTTCAATTAAGGATTATTTTTATATTTTTATATGTTATCCATTGTTTCGTGGGCTATATTGTTATATTTTTAATGTTTAATTTTCAAATTGGTCGCAAATTCGTACAATACAAAACCTCTTTTTTTTATTTTTTCGGTCGGTCTACTTGAATTTGTCTCTTAGCATGCATCAGTACTAAGTAAGGCTGGCTACACTAGGATCTCCCCCAAGCCCAATGGAGGTAGGACTCACATTGGGAGTGTTGCCGTATTTTCATGTGAAAGCCCTTACCAGTCTCCCAATTTGCAGTTTTGATTTAAATTCTACCTATAGTTACTAGGTCAGTATGCTTAGCTTCTAATTTGATGGTTCTAAACCATGCCCTGCAGAATAGATTTGATAGGCTTGAAGGTTTCGAGTTAAAAGTATTATTTAGTTGATGCAGTGTAGAAACTAACAGATGGCTTCTTAACTCCCTATTAGAAAACACGATATTTTTTGAAAGGAAAAAGTGCTCATGCTCTGCAAAATGCTAGAGAGATATTTAATCATATGTACTTTTCTCCTCGAGACTCAACAAAAAGCGATATCCGTGTTCTAAAGAAGCGGTTTAAGATGTTAGAATGAGGATTTCTACTAAATATGGACTCAAAGCTGATACTAGGCCTATTGGAAGCATACTGCATAAGTATTTGGTGAATGGTGATTCAGATAGTGAGGTTGTAGAAAATAATTAACCATAAATTACTTAATGTAAACAAATTATATAGCACTTGTCTCTAAAACTCAAAAAATGGAGTAGAAAAATGAAAGAATTCAACAATACTTTGATTCATGTAATATACAAGAATTATGATAGTGGTTGCCACGCTAGGTATGTTTCTTTCATCTCACTTAAAGGTTTTATTTTTTACAAATATTCCATTTGGTACACTCGTACTTTTGAAAAGTCCATTTAGTACACAATATAAAAACAAAGACGTGTCTTATAAATTCACATTGACAAATACTGTTATTAGGAAGTATATATTTCAATGTTGTGTGCCAAAAGGATTTTTCATAATCACATGGATGCCAAATGGAATATCCCTTTTTTTTCATGATAGTCTAGTCTATATAAATATTACACTAACTTGTACTAAGAGGCAATAAGAATATGCTAAAACTCGACTTAAATAGTAGACATGAGCTACAATTGTGTGGTTTTCATAACCGTTGTGCTGTATGTTTAGTTTTTGTCCTCTGATTTTCTTTTTGTTAGTTTCATTTCATATAATAAAATTCTACTTCTAATAAAATTAAATCAAATGTCAATTATCATTTATGTAGAGATGAAGATCAAAAAAATTTCATATGAGTTCAAATTTTGTTAGTCTAATTTGGTCTTTTGACTAGCGCTACTTGAAATTGCTAATAAAATATAGCACATATGTGAATATGGGTTGAATATGGGTGACGCTCAGCATCATATCTATACCCGAATAAAATACATAAACTCGAAAAACTTAAAATTATACAAATAAAAACATGATGCGCATGAGTGTAATTTTTTGAAATGGGTATGGGTGCAAGTATAGCTTAACCAACCTTAGTCTATCCACTTGATGGTAAGTCTAGTTACTTAATTGGCATGTTCATCGGTTACTTGATTATTGTGTGTTTGGCACTACTTCCTTAGTAGTGAGTTACCATCACCAAGTGGGTTTGTTACAACAACTCAACTCATATAATAGAGACATCATCAGATACATGGTAAACATATCTTATGGTATGTAGAAATTTGATGAGTTCTTTTAAGTACGATGCATTTGTGAAATTTATGATTTATGTTTTATTAATGAAATTACATCTTTGATTTCACTTTCCTTGTAGGTGAATCAAAAGCCTGAAGTTTTTGCTACATATGTGATGAACTTCCATAAGTTGGGCATTTTATTTGGGAAGGATAGAGGAACCGAAAGAAATGTTGATGGATTTAGAGTAAGGCAACATAGTGGACAAAAGAAGAAGCAAGCTTAAGCAATATTGCTCATTCAACTGCTTAGATGGCTATTAATAAACATTCTTCAAGTAGACATCCACGAAAAGATCAAGAAAACAGCGAATAAAGCAACAAACTTTGTGTTTAAGGAACCAACATCCCTTAATTCGGGCATGGATTTTATTGCTATGGTGCTTAAGCGAGGTAGCATAAGAAATTGTACTAAAGATCAGCAATAAGATGAAATTGCGAAGGTAAACAACATTCCTCCTTCTCTCACACTCATAGCTTCCAAAGGAAGGAGGATGCCATGAGAAGCCTTGGTATGGGTGCTTGTCATAAAGAGCTCTTAGGAACATTCCTCCCTCTCCTAACCTCCAGGCGTCACATTTCTACTGAGATGTTCAAAACCTAACATCCTCTCCCTCTTTCTACGTTAGAATCTATGAGAACAAAAAATGTCTTTCTAAGATTGAAACGTCAAGAATCTAGGGAGGCTTTGAGGAATGATGCAAATGATAATTAAAGCCTAAGGGAGGCATTGGAGAAGGAGAAGGAAACTTCATGCTTCTGCAAAGAAGACTTCACCAAGCCCTTGCTCCGTCAATTTCATATCTTTTTGAAGCATACTAAGGTTGAAGCAAGTGCTAAGAATTTCAAGAGACCTAGTATTGATTGAATCTTGTTCTTCAAGTATAACATTTTTTTAATTTTTATTTTAAATACGATTGTTGCGAATTTAAATTTTATGCTTTTATTTGTAGAAAATTTTATTCCGTATAAGTCTTGGTTCAAATTACTAGAATTGTAACCAACCCCTTAATTGTGACTTTATTAAGTCCACATTAGTTGCCTTTATTTATAACACGGGAGGCTTTTAGGTCGGGTTGAGCTTGAAACTTGGTGGCTTTTATCCCATCCTTAGTATTATACTCTATTATGCATCAAACAATGTAATATTTGTTGAGTGGTTCTACTAGAAAGATAGCAAAGTAGGCTTATCAGATTCATAGTATTCTTAACATTATTGTGTTATCTGTTGTTGTCAACTTCTTTCATTAATGCATTCTTATCAGTTTTCAATTTAGCATTGTTTTTATTTTGTTTATTTATTTATATGATATCCATTGTTGCATGGGCTATATTATTATATTTTTAATGTTTGAATTTTCAAATGGTTCGCAAATTTTTACAATGTAAAACCCCTTTTTTTGATTTTTTCTATAGGCCTGCCTGAATCGGTCTCTCAGGATGCATCAGTGCTTAGTAAGGCGGCTTACACTAGGATGTTCCCAAACCCAATAGAAGTAGTACTCACATTGGGAGTGTTGTCATATTTTCATGTGAAAGCCCTCATCAGTCTTGTAACTTTGCGATTTTGATTTAAGGTTTACTTATGTTTATTAGGATAGGATGGGTCAACTTCTGATTTGAGAGTTCTAAACCATGCACTAAAGAATAGACTTGATAGGCTTGAAGGCTCTGAGTTGAAAGTATTATTTATTTGATGTAGTGTAGAAACTAAGACATGGCTTCTTAACTCCCTCTTGGAAAACACTATATTGTTCGAAAGGAAAAAGTGTTTTTACTATGCAAAATGCGAGAGAGATATTTAATCATAAGGATTCTTCTCCTCGAGACGCAATAGAAAGAGATATTAGTGTTCTAAAGAAGAGACTTACAATTTTAGAATGAGCCTTTCTACTCAATATGTGAATCAAAGCTGATATAAGGCCTATTGGATGCACATTGCATAAGTATTTGATGAATGGTGATTCAGATAGTGAGGTTCTAAGAAAACATTTACCATAAATTTCTTAATATAAACAAATTATATAGTACTTGTCATTGAAATTCAAAAAATGGAGTAGATAAATGAAAGAATTGTAGGCACTAAAAAATCAATGACATGTGTCAAATTTCAAATGAATATAAGTTGATTATTTTGGGTCAGCCATTTTAATGAATTTATTTATTTAAATAAATTGGGTCGAATCAACTACCAAGTCATGACTCAAACGACTACAAAGTCAACGGACAAATTGACTACTAAATCGTCTTTCAAATAGACTAACAAGTCAAAGGCTCAATCAACGGCTCAAGAAAGCGAATAAGTCGCAAGCCCTAGTCAAGGAAAGGGGACTCTTTCCCTATAAATAGAGCACTGCTCCTTCTTGCTAAGGTGGAAGATTCATTCACTTCGAAGGCATTCTGAAGACTCAAAGGGCTAATTTCTCTAAAGGAAGACAACAAGCACAATCAAAGCATGTGCCGTCTCCCATCGAGGATTAAAGAAAACTCGTATTGATTGAGATCAAGCCTCTTAGGCCCTCTATCAAGATCAAATTAATTGAAGTTCACTCAAAAGAAGTCAAATCAATCAACTCAAGTGGGATTCAAGTCAACCGACCCTCTTTCAAGTACAAATTGGAGATCGAATAAGAGAAATTATTTATTTGCTTACTTGTGACAAATACACAGAGATTATACCCATATCTTCTAAAATCAATACAAACTAAATTTGTCTATATTTTTTGTCTTAATTTATTTTACAATCGAAATTTGTGTTTATAAATTTTTGGCACGCCCGGTTGGACTTCTCTGCCTCTCATCTATTTCTCCAAGTGAACAAGTCTATACTCTTTTAAAGAAGAAATGGCTCCTAAGAATGCCATTCTTCAATCTTCCAAGAAGAAGACTATCGGAGCTACATCCAAAGGATCCACAAAGGCTAGTATTGCATTTGGCAATCGAAGCACCAGGTTGATGAGCAGGAGCACGACCAAAGCTACTGCTCCCATCACCTTAAAGCAACAAGTTGTGGCTCCAACTTTGTAGTCTTACAAAACTCAAAAATTTGGCTTCAACTTGCCTACTAATGGAGTCAATCAAACTACTTGTCTGCCTAAGTGGAAGCTAAAACCGCTTTTCATATGCAATATGAGGAAGACTCTACCCTATAGACTAGATGAATTCCAATCCTACACCAATCCTGTCTTCTAACCTTTCGATGAGAAGGATGATGACTATGGTAGTAGCGATTCTTCACTACCATCTCCAAGGAATTGCTTTTCTCACAAGTTGAAGCCAAATCCTCTGATACCATTGTCATGTCAGTCACGGTGGCAGAGGCTATCAGCTTCAAGGAAGAATTGGCAAACATGAACGCAACTCTGCAAAGACTTTCAAAGGAAAGCACAGAAAAGGATGCTCAAATCAAGTGGCAAAACAAACAGATTGCTGATTTGACAAAAAAGTTGAAAAATCAGTCATCTGGAGCTTTTAACAAAGGCTTAAGCAATGAAGATTCTAATAAGGAGTCTAATCACAGTGAGGAGTCTGATGATGAGTGCAGGGCAAAGCGCAGGGCGGACAAGGATCGTTATTTAGGATCGATGTCTGTTGAGCATATTCAAAACTTGATAGCTGATGTAGTGGAGGCTTATCTAGGAGATAATTCTTATAAAACTCACTTGTATAAGAAACCTTATACAAATAGGATCAATGCACTTTGTATGCCTAATGGCTATCAACCCCCCAAATTCAACCAATTTGATAGTAAGAGTAATCCCAAGCAGCACATCGTTCACTTCATCGAAACCTGCAGTAATGCTACCACTGAAGGAGACCGATTGGTGAAATAGTTTGTCTGATCCCTTAAAGGAATTGCTTTTGACTGATATACAAACCTAGCCTTTGAGTCCATTGATAGCTGGGGGCAAATGGAAAGTGAGTTCTTGAATCACTTCAATAGCACACGCTGTGTAGTCAGCATAACATAGTTAACTAACACAAGGCAATGGAATAATGAGTCAGTCATCGATTACATTAACCATTGGCGTGCTCTCTCTCTAAGGTGCAAGGACCGTCCATTAGAAGCTCATCCGTTGAGATGTGTGCCCAAGGGATGGATTGGGATATACTTTATGCCTTGCAAGTAAATAAGTCCAAAACATTCCAAGAATTAGTAACACGAGCTAATGATATGGAGCTTACAATTTCCTACTACAAAAGATAGCTCAATGATGATGAATTAGTGACATCGTCAAGAAGTAGAAGCTCCATGTAAAGAGAAAGAATGCCCTTATTATGAGTCTAATGTGCAAGAAATGCTTGACAAACTTCTTGAGAAAGGACTTATAGAACTCCCACAGTCAAGTCGTCTTGAAGAAATTGGAAGAACTAATGATCCCAAATATTGCAAGTATCGTAGGGTCATCCGTCATGCTATAGAGAAGTGCAAAGCACTCAGAAGACAAGTCCTGCAACTTATAAAAGAAGGGAAAATCACATTAGATGAAGAAGACACCGAAGAATTTGATTGATCATTTGTAAAGATCATATTGGAAAATGCTTTGCAAGAGGAGCAACCCAAAATTAGCATTTAGGATAAAGACATTCAAGTCGCAAAACAATTTTGACCCTTAAAGACTCCTAAGTCGCAAAACAATTTTTGACTCTTAAGTCACCCTTAAGACTTCTAAGTCCAAGCTTCTAAATTCTTAATTCAGCACAAACTATCATGTCACCCGCAGGACGCTCAAGTCATCAAAATTAAAGACTTCCAAGTCGCCTAAAGACTATCAAGTCAACAAAATTACAAACTTTGAAGTGAATTCAATGAATCACAAGTCATCAAAGATAAATACACTCGAGATATCAGAATCAAAAGCTAGCAAAATCAAGACTCTTAAGTCTCCCAAGTTCAAGACTCATAAGTCATTAAAGACAAAGATGCTCACGTCATCAGAATTAAAGAGTTCCAAGTCGCCTAAAGACTATTAAGTTAACAAAATTACAAACTTTGAAGTGAATTCAATGACTCTCAAGTCATCAGCATTAAAGATTCTTAAGTCTCCCAAGTTTAAGACTCATAAGTCATCGAAAACCAAGACTCTCAAGTCATCAACATTAAAGACTCTGAAGTCTCCCAAGTTCAACACTCACAAGTTATCGAATACAAAGACTCTCAAGTCATCAACATTAAAGACTCTTAAGTCTCCCAAGTTCAAGACTCACAAGTCATTGAAGACAAAGACTCTCAAGTCATCAAAATTAAAGACAGTTAAGTCTCCCAAGTTCAAGACTCTGAAGTTATCGAAATTAAAGACTCCAAGTCACCGAAGATAAAGACTCCCAAGTCTTCAAAGTCAAAGACACCAAAATAAGAGACTAGCAAGTCAGCAAAATTCAAGACTCCTAAGTCATCAAATCACGAAGGCTCCTAAGTAGCAGACTCCCAAGTCAATGCTAGCAGACTCCGAAGTCACCAAATCTGGTAGACTTCCAAGTTGATCTTTTAATACCCCAAAGTTGTTTCTTCAATACTCCTAAGTCAATAAAGTTACTGACTCCAAAATCACTAAATAGACTCTCAAGTCATCATAGTTCAAGTACTTCAAAGCAGCAAAATTAAAAGACTATTAAGTCATCAAAGTTCTAGATTCTAAAATCAAGAAAGCTCTAAGCTTCAAGTGATCAAACTTAAAGACTCTCAAATCTTCAAAGTTTAAGAATCCCAATTCAACCAAATCATTAACTCCCAAGTCACTAAAAAAAATTTTTAGTCTTCAAAGTCCAAGACTCCTAAATCATCAGAGTTGCTGACTCTCAAGTCATTGAACAGACTCTTATGTCGTGTAAGCAAACTTTCAATTATCACAAAAGTGTTGCAAATTCTTAGGACTCATTCAAATTGGGGGCAATGATGACGTATGTCTCTTCCTTTGATTGTTGATAATAGCACTAGAGCCTCCTTGTTCAAGATGTCCACCTCCTGTTTCGAGTTAGCATCGACGACAACGCATGCATTTTGCTTCATGTTGATAGCGACGGCGCCATAACCTCCTCCTTCATGTTGGCAACGCAGGGTTCCTCCCTCTTCATGTTGGCAACGTAGGGCTCCTCCCTCAAGTTGGTAGAAATGGTGCCATAATCTCCTCCTTCATGTTGGTAACGCAGGGCTGTTTCTTCAGGTTGGTAGCAACGGTGCCATAACCCCCTCCTTCATGTTGGTGAGGCAGGACTTTTCCCTCAAGTTAGTGGAAACAGCGCCATAGCCTCCTCCTTCATGTTGTCGACATACAACCCCTCCTTCAAGATTGGTGACGACAACAACGTGACCTCCATCTTGATAATAGGAAAAATCACCCAAGCCAGACTCACAGGGGCAAACCATTCAAGGGTGAGAAAAATACGTAAAGTCACTCAAGGTGGACCTATTCAAAAAAAAAAAAAAAACCTTTGGTATTGCTTGTGGTAAGTCATAGAGAAAATGATTCATTTAGTCAAATTCACCTTTGGAGAATTTTTTCCTTTAAGGAAGTTCAACTTAGGAGGATTCAAGGTTAACCTGTTGATATACCCAAAACGGTCAGACATTCAAAGGTTAATTGATAATCAAGTCAAATTCGCCTTTGAAGGATTTTCTCCTTTAAGGAAGTTCAACTTATGAGGATTCAAGGTTAACTTGTTGATGCACCCAAGTCAGACATTCAAAGGTTAATCGATAATCAAGTCAAATTCGCCTTTGGAGGATTTTCGTCTTTGGAAGTTCGCCTTAGGAAGATTCAAGGCTAACCCGTTAATGCACCCAAGAGGATTATACATTCAATGGTTAGCTTACATTAAATCAAAATTCGCCCCTGGAGAATTTTCGCCTTTGAAAGTTCGTCATAGGAGGAAATTCAAGGTTAACCCATTGTTGCACTCGAAAGGGTTACATATTCAAAGCTCAACCGATAATTAAATCAAATTTGCCTCTAGAGAAATCTCGTCTTTGGGAATGTTCTCCTTAGGAGGGTTCAAGGTTAACCCGTTAATGCACCCAAAGGCTTATACATTCAAAGGTTAATCGATAATTAAATCGAATTTGACTTTGAATAACTTTCGCCTTTGGGAATGTTCACCTTAGAAATATGATCAATCGAAAGATTGGGGTCTCGCAGAATTCAAAGGGTAGGCCTACATATAAAAAAAAAGGAACTAAAGGCAACAGAAAAACAGCGATGGAGAACTAGACCTGATGACGGCAGCAAAGATGGTCTCATATGATTGGTAGAGAGGCAAAATACCATTCTTTGTACCTCCCCCACAGCTGGACAATGGTACCTCAAAGGAGACTGGTGTTACTGGTGGTGAAGAAGATGGGAAGATATATACAAAGACATAAAAGAAGAGAGAAGAGTCTTCATCAGCCATGGAGCACTACTAAACGGCAAAAGGAAACAAAAGAGCTGTTGTTAGGAAAGAATCTCTCGATGAGCATAGCGCCGCAATGGTTTGATTGGGAACCAAATTTCGCTAAGGTGTTGTTCCAAGAAATTATTTGTAATGAGCTACTTCCATCTTCCACATGCTATCCGGATGACGTCGTCTCCGTTCATTCGAAATTTGCATTGCTGATTGTGAACCAAATTTCGCAAAGCTGTTTATGTGAGGAATCATTTGCAATGCGATGTCCTTCTTCGGCACCCTTAACGCAAGGACCCTGTCTTCGTTTTTTGGGAAAATCAGGCATGGCTATCATTCCCGAAGTTTGCTTCATGATTTATTCGTGGAGGATTCATTGTCTCAGATAAATTATGAAATATGTCTCACTTCAGCACTCATCAATCAAAAGCAAATTACAATTTATAGCATCTACACAAGTAGCAAGAACGTAATTACTATAATTTTGGTTTTTCATATTTATACATGGTGATGGGGCATGAGAAGGTACAAATTTTAACCTAGTCTCTTATTTATCCTATAAAAGAAAAAGGGGATATGACCTTAAAAAAAGGGGGGGTCTTTGCATAAAAGGGAAGGCATGCAAACTTTCGCTTAATTGCCCACCACAAAAATCCTTTATATGTCGACAATGTTAATTTTGATTCGTGTATGCTTAAATTGGCCACTAAGGCTCAATGAAATTGTTTATTAGACAAAAATCCTTCCCAAACCAAGAGATAGGCCTCGGTAATAAAAGTAGCAAACATGCTAGGACTTACAAGTTCGAGACTCGATCGCATCTACTATTCTAAGGGCGTGGATCCGGCCAACTCTTGAATGGGCAATTTGTAGGCACTAAAAAATCAATGATATTTGTCAAATTTCAAATAAATTTAAATTGATTATTTTGGGTCAGCCAATTTAATTAATTTATTTATTTAATTAAATTGGGTCGAATCGACTACCAAGCCATGACTCAAACGACTACCAAGTCAACGGACAAATTGACTACTAAATCGCCTGTCAAATAAACTAACAAGTCAAAAGACCAATCAACGGCCCAAGAAGGTGAACAAGTCGCAAACCCTAGTAAATGAAGGAGACTCTTTCCCTACAAGTAGAGCATTAATCCTTACTCGGGTGGAAGATTAATTCACTCCTAAGGTATTCTGAAGACTCAAATGGCTAATTTCTCTAAAGGAAGACAACAAGCACAATCAAAGCACGTACCATCTCCCATTGAAGATAAAAGAAAACTCGTATTGATTGAGATCAAGCCTCTTCGGCCCTCTCTCAAGATCAAATTCATTGAAGTTCATTCAAAGAAAGTCAAATCAATCAACTCGATTAGGATTCAAGTCAACCGAACCTCTTTCAAGTACAAATTGGAGATCGAATAAGAGGAATTATTTATTTGTTTACTTGTAGCAAATACAAAGAGATTGTACCCATATCTTCTAAAATCAATACAAACTAAATTTGTCCATATTTCTTGCCTTAATTTATTTTAAACTCGAAATTTGTGTTTACAAGAATTTAGTGATAGTTTGATTAACGTAATATGCAAGAATTATGATAGTGGTTGCCATGCTAGGTATGTTATTTTCGTCTCACTTGAAGGTTTTCTTTTTTAAGAATATTCCATTTGGTACACTCGTACTTTGGAAAAATCCATTTGGAACACAATACAGAAACAAAGACATGTCTTATAAATTTACATTGACAAATACTGTTATTAGGAACAACATATTTCAATGTTGTGTACCAATAGGATTTTTCATAATCACATGGATACCAAATGGAATATACCTTTTTCTTCATGATAGTCTAGTTTATAGAAATATTCACACTAACTTGTACTAAGAGGTAACAAAAATATGCTAAAACTCGATTTAAATAGTAGACATGAACTATATTTTTAGTTTTTATCTTCTGATTTTCTATTTGTTAGTTCCATTTGAAATAATAACATTCTGCTTCAAATAAAATTAAATAAAATGTCAATTGTCATTTTTGTGGAGATGAAGATTAAAAATTTTTGAATGAGTTCAAACTTTCTTAGTCTAATTTGGTCTTTTTAGTAGCACTGGTTCAAATAGCTAATCAAATATAGCATATATGCGAATACGGGGCGAATATGGGTGACGCTCAGCACTATATCTATATTCGAATAAAATACATAAACTAAAAAAACTTAAAATTATTTTTAAAAAACACACAATGTGTATAAGTGGAATTTTCCAAAATGGATATAGGTGCAAGTATAGCTCAACCAACCTTAGTCTGGTCACTTGATGGTAAGTCTAGTTGCTTAATTTGCATGTTCATCAGTTAGTTGATTATTGTGTTTGGTACTACTTCCTTAATAGTGAGTTGCCTTATCCAATGTCGTGCTTCTATCAACATGTGGATTTGTTACAATAGCTCAACTCATACAATAGAGACATCATCAGATACATGGTAAACATATCTTATGGTATATGGAAATTTGATGAGTTCTTTTAAGTATGATGCATTCATGCTATTTATGATTTATGCTTTATCAATGAAATTATATCTTTGATTTCACTATCTTTATAGGTGAATTAGAAGGCTAAACATTTCCCTACATATGTGATGAACTTCTATAAGTTGGTCATTTTATTTGGGAAGGATAGAGCAACCAAAAGAAATGCTGATGGACTTAAAAAAGGCAACATAGTGGACAAAAGAAGAAGCAAGCTTAAGCAATATTCCTCAATCAACTTCTTTGATGCCTATTAATAAACACTCTTCAAGTGGACTTCCGTGAAAAGATCAAGAGAAGACTAAGACAACGTCGAATAAAGCAACAAACTTTGTGTTTAAGGAACCAACAATCCTTAATTTGGGCATGGGTGTTATTGCGATGGTGCTTAAGAAAGGTAACAAAAGAAATTATATTAAAGATCAACATTAAGATGAAATTACAAAGGTAACCAATGTTCCTCTATTCCTTACATTGATAGCTTCTAAAGGAAGAAGGATGTCTTGAGAAGCTTTGGTATGGGTGCTCGTCATAAAAGAGCTCTTAGGAATTGTCCTCCCTCTTCTAACCTCTGGGCGTCACATTGCTACTGAGATGTTGAAAACCTAACCTCTTCCCCCTTTTTCTAAGTTAGAATCTATGAGGATAGAAAATGTCTTTCTAAGATCAAAACTTCACAAATCTAGGGAGGCTTTGAGGAAGGATGCAAATGACAATTAAAGTCTAAGGGAGGCATTGGAGAAGGATAAGGAAACTTCACGCTTCCACAAAGAAGACTTGACCAAGCCCTTGCTTCGTCAATTTCATATCTTTTTAAGCATACTAAGCTTGAAGGAAAAACTAAGAATTTGAAGAGACCTAGGATTGATTGAATCTCGTTCTTCTTGTATAACATTTTTTTAACTTTTCTTTTAAATAAGATTGTTATGAATTTAAATTTTATGTTTTTATTTGCAGACAATTTAATTCCTTGTAAGTCTTGGTTCAAATTTCTAGAATTGTAACCAACCCCTTAATTGTGACTTTATTAAGTCTACATTAGTTGCCTTTTTTCTAGAACACAAGATGCTTTTAGGTTGGGTTGAGCTTGCAACTTGGTGGCTTTTATCCCATCCTTAGTATTATACTCTATTTATGCATTGAACTACGTAATCTTTGTTGAGTGGTTCTGCTTGCTAGGTAGTGAAGTAGACTTATCAGATTCATAGTATTCTTAGGTAGTGTTTTGTTAGGGGGGGGAATGATTTTTCCAAAAAATGGTTTTCCAATTTTCCGTTATTTGGTACAATAAAGGATAGAAAATTATTTTTCAACGAAAATGATTTTCCCCCTAATGGAGGAAAATGATTTCCTTTTTGAGTAAATAGGAAGTTGATTTTCTTCCTTAATTCTTTAATGATGTGGTCAGCTGAAATTTAGATACAAAATTCGATTTTAACATTTTTGATCAAAACTTGACGATTCAATGGGAAAGATTAAAGCAAACTCAAATCTAAATTTTCAGCTCAAATTTCTTTCATTTGATCGATATTTATCTCTACCACGACAACTTAATTGATGCTTTTTGCCACTAAAACAATTCAGTCGACTCGCCACTAAAACAATTTCAATGGTTTAGATAGAAACTTGATCATTAGATAAAAAATATTAAAATAGGCTCAAATTCAGATTTTGAGCTTGATATTCTTTCATTTGGTCAACATGTTTTTCCATGACGACAATTTAATTGATATTTTCCGCCCCTTAAATAGTATAGTCAATGTTTTTCACCACTAGAACAATTTCAATAGTTTGGATCGAAACTTGATCTTCGGATAGGAAATATTAAAATACGCTCAAATCCAGATTTTAAACACGACATTCCTTTATTGAGTTAACATTTTTCTCCACCACGGCAATTCAATTGACATTTTATGCCACTTAAACAATTACGTTGACGTTCTTTGTCGCTAAAATAATTTCAATAATTTATGTTGAAAGTTGATTATCCAAGAGGAAATATTGAAAAAAAACTCAAACATGAATTTTAAGCTGAAAAATGCTTCATTTAGTCAACATCTATCTCAACTATGACCATTTAGTTAATATTTTTGACCATTTAAACAATTCAATTGATGCGTCATCTTTTTCATGAAAAATGATTGATCTTGTATCAAATAACGGAATGTGACTTGAAAATTACTTTCCTTGAAAAAACATTTTCCACAGAAAATGATTTTATGGAAAAGCCATTTTCCTTCCAACCGAACACTATCTTAATATTATTGGGTTGTCTGTTGTTGCTAACTTCTTTCATTAATGCATTCTTATCAATTTTCAATTGACCATTGTTTTTGTTATGTTTATTTATTTAAATGTTATCCATTGTCGCATGGGCTATATTGTTGTATTTTTAATGTTTAAATTTTCAAATGGGTCGTAGATTTTTACAGTGTCAAACCCCTTTGTTTGATTTTTTAGTGGGCCTACCTGAATTGGTCTCTGAGCATGCATTAGAGCTTAGTAATGCTGCCTACACTAGGATCTTCCCAAACCCAATGGAAGCAGGACTCACATTGGGAGTGTTGTTGTATTTTCATGTGAAAGACCTTATCAGTCTCGCAATTTGTGGTTTTGATTTAAGGTCTACTTATGGTTATTAGGTTAGGATAGGTCAAGTTCTGATTTGAGAGTTCTAAACCATGCCCTAAAGAATAGATTTGATAGGCTTGAAGGTTCTGAGTTGAAAGTATTATTTAGTTGATGCAGTGTAGAAACTAAGACATGGCTTCTTAATTCCCCATTAGAAAACACGATATTATTTGAAAGGAAAAAGTGTTCTTACTGCGCAAAATGCTGGAGAGATATTTAATCATATGGATTCTTCTCCTTGAGACACAACAGAAAGAGATGTTGGTGTTTGAAAGAAGAGGTTTACAATTTCAAAATGAGCCCTTCTACCCAATATGAAATCAAAGCTGATATAAGGTCTATTGGATGCATATTGCACAAGTATTTGATGAATGGTGATTTAGATAGTGAGGTTCTAGAAAGCAATTAACCATAAATTTCTTAATATAAACAAATTGTATAGTACTTGACATTGAAACTCAAAAAATGGAGTAGATAAATGAAAGAATTTAGTGATGGTTTGATTAATGTAATATGCAAGAATTATGATAGTGGTTGCCATGCTAGGTATGTTATTTTCATCTCACTTGAAGGTTTTCTTTTTTAAGAATATTCCACTTGGTACACCTATACTTTGGAAAAATCCATTTCGCACACAATATAGAAACAAAGACGCGTCTTATAAATTTACATTGACAAATACTATTATTAGGAACTATATATTTCAATGTTGTGTACCAAAAGGATTTTTCATGATCATGTGGATACCGAATGGAATTTACCTTTTTCTTTATGATAGTCTAGTTTATAGAAATATTTACACTAACTTGTACTAAGAGGCAACAAAAATATGCTAAAACTCAATTTAAATAGTGGACATGAACAACCATTGTGTGGTTTTCATAGCCTCTCGTCTGTATGTTTAGTTTTTATCTTCTGATTTTTCATTTGTTAGTTCCATTTGATATAATAACATTCTACTTCAAATAAAATTAAATCAAATGTGAATTGTCATTTATGTGGAGATGAAGATTAAAAAATTTTCAAATGAGTTCAAACTTTCTTAGTCTAATTTGGTCTTCTACTAGCGCTACTTGAAATTGCTAATCAAACATAGCATATATGTGAATATGGGTCGAATATGGGTGACACTCAGCACTATATCTATATCCGAATGAAATACAACAACTCGAAAAACCTAAAATTATCTAAAAAAAAACACACGATAGGTTTGAGTGGAATTTTTTGAAATCGGTATGGGTGCAAGTATGGCTCAACCAACCCTAGTCTGGTCACTTGATTGTAAGTCTAGCTACCTAATTGGCACGTTCATCAGTTAGTTGATTATTGTGTGTTTGGTACTACTTCCTTAGTAGTGAGTTACCTTATCCATCGTGGTAGCTCTATAACCACATAGGTCTATTACAACAACTCAACTCATATAGTAGAGACATCATCAGATATATGGTTAACATATCTTATGGCATGTAGAAATTTGATGGGTTCTTTTAAGTATCATGTATTCATGCCATTTATGATTTATGTTTTATTAATGACATTATATCTTTGATTTCACTATCCTTGTACGTGAATCAGAAGCCTGAAGTTTTCACTACATATCTAATGAACTTCTATAAGTTAGACATTTTATTTGGGAAGGAGAAAGCCACCAAAAGAAATGTTGATGGACATAATGAAAGGCAACATAGTGGACAAAAGAAGTAGCAAGCTTAAGCAATATTGTTTATTCAACTTCTTCGATGCCTATTAATAAACAATCTTCAAGTGGACTTCCATGTAAAGATCAAGAGAAGACTAAGAAAAAAATGAAATAAAGCAACAAAATTTGCGTTTAAGGAACCAACATCCCTTAATTCGGGTATGGATGTTATAGTTATTGTTCTTAAGAAAGGTAACTTAAGAAATTATACTAAATATCAACTTTAAGATGAAATTACAAAGGTAAGCAACGATCCTCTACCCCTCACACTGATAGCTTCAAAAAGAATGAGGATGTCATGAGAAGCCTCGGTATGGGTGCTTGTCATAAAGAGCTCTTAGGAACAGTCCTCCCTCTCCTAACCTCTAGGCGTTATGTTCCTACTGAGATGCTGAAGATCTAACCTCTTCCCCCTCTTTCTAAGTTAGAATCTGTGAGAACAGAAAATCTCTTTCTAAGATGAAAACTTCATGAATCTAGGGGGGCTTTGAGGAAAGATGCAAATGATAATTAAAGTCTAAGAGAGGCATTGGAGAACGAGAAGGAAAGTTCACGCTTCTATAAGGAAGACATGACCAAGCCCCTGCTTCATCAATTTAATGTCTTTTGGAAGCATACTAAGGTTCACGCAAATGCTAAAAATTTCAAGAGATCTAGGATTGGTTGAATCTCGTTTAAATTTTATGTTAAAAAGGATTATTATGAATTTAAATTTTATGTTTTTATTTGCAGAGAATTTTATTCCTCGTAAGTCTTGGTTCGAATTTCTAGAATTGTAACCAAACCCTTAATTGTGACTTTATTAAGTCTACATTAGTTGGCTTTTTTAGAACCTGGGAGGCTTTTAGGTTGGGTTGAGCTTGCAACTTGGTTTCCTTTATCCCGTTCCTAGTATTATACTCTATTTATGCATTAAACTCTATAATATTTGTTGAGTGGTTCTACTTGCTAGGTTGTAAAGTAGACTTATTAGATTCGTGGTATTTTTAATATTATTGTGTTATTTGTTGTTGCTAACATCTTTCATTAATGCATTCTTATTAAGTTTCGATTGAGCATTGTTTTTATTTTGTTTATTTATTTATATGTTATCCATTGTTGCATGGGCTATATTGTTGTAGTTTTAATATTTAAATTTTAAAATGGGTCGCAAATTTTTACCATGTCAAATCCCTTTTTTTGATTTTTTTGGTGGGCCTACCTAAATCGAGCTCTCAGCATGCGTCAGTGCTTAGTGAGGCCTTCTACACTAGGATCTCCCTGAACCCAATGGAGGCAGGATTCTCATTGGGAGTGTTGTTCTATTTTCATGTGAAGCCCTTACCAAGCTCGCAACTTGCGGTTTTGATTTAAAGTCCACCTATGGTTGTTAGGTTAGGATGGGTCAACTTTGATTTGAGAGTTCTAAACCATGGCCTGCAGAATAAATTTGATAGGCTTGAAGGTTCCGTGTTAAAAGTATTATTTAGTTGATGCAGTGTAGAAACTAAGACATGGCTTCTCAAGTCCCTATTAGAAAACACAATTTTTTTGGGAAGGAAAAAGTGTTCTTGCTCTGTAAAATACTGGAGAGATATTTAATCATATGAATTCTTCTCCTCGTAATGAAACAGAAAGAGATGTCAATGTTCTGAGGAAGGGGTTTACAATTTCACAATGAGCCTATCTACTCAATATGGACTCAAAACTGATATAAGTCCTGTTAGATGCATACAACACAAGTATTTGATGAAGGGTGATTCAGATAGTAAGCTTGTAGAAAACAATCAACCGCAAATTACTTGATATAAACAAATTATATAGTAGTTGTGTTTGAAACTTAACAAGTGGAGAAGATACATGAAAGAATTATGATAGTGGTTGTCATGCTAGGTATGTCATCTTCATCTCATTTGAGGGTTTTGTTTTTTGAGAATATACCATTTGGTACACTCGTACTTTTAAAAAATCCATTTAGTACACAATATACAAACAAAGACGTGCCTTATAAATTTAAATTGACAAATATTGTTATTAGGAGTTGTATATTTCAATGATGTGTACCAAAAAGATTTTCATAATCACGTGGATATCAAATGGAATATCCCTTTTTTTCATGATAGTCTATTTTATAGAAATATTACAATAACTTGTGCTAAGAGCCAAGAAAAATATGCTAAGACGCGATTTAAATAGTAGACATGAACTATAATTGTGTGGTTTTCATAGCCTCTCCTATGTATGTGTAGTTTTTATCCTTTGATTTTCTATTTGTTAGTTTCATTTGATATAATAGGATTCTACTCGTAATAAAATTAAATGAAATGTCAATTATCATTTATACAGAGATGAAGATTAAAAGTTTTCATGTAATTTCGAATTTTGTTAGTCTAATTGGGTCTTTTTACTTGTTCTGCTTGAAATTACTAATCAAATATAGCATATATGTGAATATGGGTTGAATATAGGTGATGCTTAGCACTATATGTATGCTTGAATAAAATACATAAGCTCGAAAAACTTAAAACTATCTAAAAAAACCCAATGGGTATAACTGTAATTTTTTCAAATGGGTATGGGTGCAAGTATGGCTCAACCAATCCTAGTCGGGCCACTTGATCGTAAGTCTAGTTACTTAATTGGCATGTTCATCGGTTAGTTGATTATTGTGTGTTTGGTACTACTTCTTTAATAGTGAGTTACCTTATCCAATGTGGTAGTTCTATCAACAAATAGGTTCGTTATAACAACTCAACCTATATAATAGAGACATCATTAGATATATGGTAAACATATCTTATGGTACGTAGATATTTGATGAATTCTTTTAAGTATCATGCATTTGTGCTATTTATGATTTATGTTTTATTAATGAAATTAAATCTTTGATTTCATTATCCTTGTAGGTGAATCAGAAGCCTGAACTTTTCACTACATATATGATGAACTTCTATAAGTTGGAGATTTTATTTGGGAAGGAAAGGGCAACCAAAAGAAATGTTGATGGTCTTACATAAACGCAACATAGTGGACAAAGAAACAGGCAACTTAATCAATATTGCTCATTCAACTTCTTCGATGCCTATTAATAAACATTCTTCTGGTGGACTTCCATGAAAAGATCAACAGAAGACTAAGAAAACAACGAATAAAGCAACAAAATTTGTGTTTAACAAACTGACAACCCTTAATTTGCGTGTGGATGTTATAGCTATGGTGCTTAAGAAAGGTAACTTAAGAAATTATACTAAAGATCAGCTTTAAGATGAAATTACAAAATTAAACAAAAATCCTCTATCCCTCACACTAGTAGCTTCAAGAGGAAGGAGGATGTCATGAGAAGCATTGGTATGGGTGCTCGTTATAAAGAGCTCCTACGAGCAGTCCTTCCTCTCCTAACCTCTAGGAGTCACATTGCTACTGAGATGTTGAAAACCTAACCTCCTCTCCATCTTTCTAAGTTAGAATCTATGAGAACAAAAAATGTGTTTCTAAGATCGAAACTTCAAGAATCTAGGGATGCTTTGAGGAAGGATGCAAATGATAATTAAAGTCTAGGGGAGGCATGGGAGAACGAGAAGAAAACTTCACGCTTTTACAAAGAAGACTTGACCAAGCTCTTGCTTCGTCAATTTCATATCTTTTTGAAGCATACTAAGGTTGAAGCAAATGCTAAGAATTTCAAGAGACCTAGGGTTGACTGAATCTCGCTCTTCTTGTATAACATTTTTGAAAGTTTTATTTTAAATAAGATTGTTGTGAATTTAAATTTTATGTTTTTGTTTGCGAAGAAATTTAATCCTTATAAGTCTCAGTTCAAATTTCTAAAATTGTAACCAACCCCATAATTGTGACTTTATTAAGTCTACATTAGATGCCTTTTTTTTGTAACATGGGAAGCTTTTAGGTTGGGTTGAGCTTGCAACTTAGTGGCTTTTATCCCATCCTTAGTGTTATACTCTATTTATGGATTGAACTATGTAATATTTGTTGAGTGGTTCCACTTGCTAGGTAGTAAAGTAGACTTATTAGATTCATAGTATTCATAATAATATTGTGTTATCTATTGTAGCTAACTTCTTTCATTAATGCACTCTTATTAATTTTCAATTAAGCATTATTTTTATTTGTTTATTTTTTTATGTGTTATCCATTGTTGCATGGGCTATATTGTTATATTTTTAATGTTTAATTTTCAAATTGGTCGCAAATTCGTACAATGCCAAACCCCTTTTTTTGATTTTTCGGTGGGTTTAGTTGAATTTGTCTCTCAGCATGCATCAGTACTGAGTAAGGCTGGCTACACTAGGATCTCCCCCAAGCCTAATGGAGGCAGGACTCACATTGGGAGTGTTGTTGTATTTTCATGTGAAAGCCCTTGCCAGTCTCCCAATTTGTAGTTTTGATTTACAGTCTACCTACGGTTATTAAGTCAGGATGGGTTAGCTTCTAATTTGAGGGTTCTAAACCATGCCCTGCAAAATAGATTTGATAGGCTTGAAGGTTCTGAGTTAAAATTATTATTTAGTTGATGCGGTGTAGAAACTAACAGATGGCTTCTTAACTCCCTATTTGAAAACACGATATTGTTTGAAAGGAAAAAGTGTTCATGCTTTGCAAAATGCTAGAGAGATATTTAATCATATGTACTGTTCTCCTCGAGACACAACAAAAATAGATATCCGTGTTCTAAAGAAGGGGTTTAAGATGTTAGAATGAGGATTTTTACTAAATATGGACTCAAAGCTGATATTATGCCTATTGGAAGCATACTGCACAAGTATTTGCTGAATGGTGATTCAGATAGTGAGGTTGTAGAAAATAATTAACCATAAATTACTTAATATAAACAATTATATAGCACTTGTCTCTGAAACTCAAAAAATGGAGTAGGAAAATGAAAGTTTTCAGCGATTATTTGATTAACGTAATATGCAAGAATTATGATAGTGGTTGCCATGCTAGGTATGTTTCTTTCATCTCACTTAAAGGTTTTATTTTTTACAAATATTCCATTTGGTACACTCGTACTTTTGAAAAATCCATTTAGTACACAATATAGAAACAAAGACGTGTCTTATAAATTTACATTAACAAATACTGTTATTAGGAAGTATATATTTCAGTGTTGGGTGCCAAAAGGATTTTTCATAGTCACATGGATGCCAAATGGAATGTCCTTTTTTTTTTTCATGATAGTCTAGTCTATAGAAATATTACACTAACTTGTACTAAGAGGCAACAAGAATATGCTGAAACTCAATTTAAATAGTAGACATGAGCTACAATTATGTGGTTTTCATAGCCTCTGTACTGTATGTTTAGTTTTTATCCTCTGATTTTCTTTTTGTTAGTTTCATTTGATATAATAACATTCTACTTCTAATAAAATTAACTCAAATGTCAATTATCATTTATGTAGAGACGAAGATCAAAAAAATTTCATATGAGTTCAAATTGTGTTAGTCTAATTTGGTCTTTTGACTAGCGCTGCTTGAAATTGCTAATCAAATATAGCATATATGTTAATATGGGTCAAATATGGGTGACGCTCAGAACCATATTTGTACCCGAATAAAATACATAAACTCGAAAAGCTTAAAATTATCCAAAAAAAAAACACGAAGCATATGAGTGTAATTTTTTGAAATGGGTGTGGGTGCAAATATAGCTCAACCAACCCTAGTCTGGCCACTTGATGGTAAGTCTAGTTACTTAATTGGCATATTCATCGGTCTTAATTGGCATGTTCATCGGTTACTTGATTATTGTGTGTTTGGCACTACTTCCTTAGTAGTGAGCTACCTTATCCAATGTGGTAGTTCTATCAACAAATGGGTTTGTTATCACAACTCACCACATATAATAAAGACATCATTAGATACATGGTAAACATATCTTATGGTATGGAGAAATTTGATGAATTCTTGAAGTACGATGCATTCGTGCTATTTATTATTTATGTTTTATTAATGAAATTATATCTTTGATTTCACTGTCCTTGCAGGTGAATCAGAAGCGTGAACTTTTCACTACATATGTGATGAACTTCTATAAGTTGGGCATTTTATATGGGAAGGATAGAGCAACCGAAAGAAATGTTGATGGACTTAGAGAAAGGCAACATAGTGGACAAAAGAAGAAGCAAGCTTAAGCAATATTGCTCATTCAACTTCTTAGATGCGTATTAATAAACATTCTTCAAATGGACTTCCATGAAAAGATCAAGAGAAGGCTAAGAAAATAGTGAATAAAGCAATAAACTTTGTGTTTAAGGAACCGACATCCCTTAATTCGGGCATGGATTTCGTTGCCATGGTGCTTACGAATGGTTTATGCTAAAGATCAGCAATAAGATGAATTTGCAAAGGTAAACAACGTTCCTCCTTCCCTCACACTCTTAGCTTCAAAAGGAACAAGGATGTCATGAGAAGCCTTGGTATGAGTGCTTGTCATAAAGAGCTCTTAGGAACATCCCTCCCTCTCCTAACCTCCATGCGTCACATTGCTATTGAGATGTTGAAAACCTAACCTCCTCTCCCTCTTTCTAAGTTAGAATCTATGAGAACAGAAAATGTCTTTCTAAGATCGAAACTTCAAGAATCTATTGAGGCTTTAAGGAAGGATGCAAATGATAATTAAAGCCTAAGGGAGGTGATTGGGGAAAATTTTAATTTTTCCCCAAATGGGCCTAAGCAAGTCGGACCCCCTGACAAGGCCTATATCTGGGATAATGGGCATTCCCTGGGGGCTTTCTCAGGCTGGGATAAGGGGCCCTGAGATGCAACCTTAGGAGCTCCCCCTAAGGCCCTTCCATACCAAGATCGGCGGCCCACACGGGCAACCCAGGTAAGATTACTGTTTTGCCCTTTTTCACAAAATGACTATAAATAGTCACCTACCTACCTCGGGAAAAGGGTTTGGCAGATAAATACTCTGAATTCTCTTTGCATTCTCTCTCTCTTTTGACCATTGACTTGAACCCAGAATTGACTTGACCATCGGAGAACCGTTCCCCGATCCACAACCTGGGGTTGCCCTTTTTGCAGGTGGGGCAGCTCTAAGAAGAAGACGTCAGGTGTTGCGCGCCGACTGTTAGATAAACCCGCTCCTTTATCCCATGTCATCATCAACCGTAGCTCAGTGATTTCGTACGAAATTAGATTGGCCTCGTCTGTGGCGAAGGAACGATAGTGATGGCAGTGAGCGAGGCAACACAGGCACGGTCTCGCAGGGATAAGGCCCCTGCGGGTAATACCTCTGTGCCTCCTGAGGTGCAGGATGCTTATGGGAGTTCACGGGCTAGCCATCGAGTGTGTAGCTCATCTCCTCCTTAACGAGAGGTGTATGTCACAGTGGACGCCCTCAAAAACTTTTTTCCACCATGACGGATGCCATCACTCGCCAGGTTTCAGAACAGGTCAGAAGAGCTATGGAGGCGGCTAACTCGGCTAGGTCACTTCCACACTTCAACTATATACCAGGTCACGATGGTGCGCCCTTCCACCGCCCAGAGCGGGTACCATCCCCCCGTCACACGGAGCGGGGACGAGAAGTGTCTCGATCATACCGAACCAGTCGGCCTTATGCGGAGCAGCTAGGTTGACGCGCAGCGTTGGGACACACCAGTCGCTCTACACAAGGGGCAACGGCCAAATCAACAACTGCCTCCATGTCTTACCCAACCCATTCCAGGCAGACCGCCTGGTTTGAGGAGTAAGAACAGACTTACAAGCCTCGAGGAGAGGTCTCTGGTAGGTGTCGTCCCAGCCCGGAGTGCCGTACATATCGGGAGCGCACCCGAAGTCCGCCCCCAATGGAGGCACACGGTCAGGAGCCACGCTGTGTGGACCGGTCTCCCCTAAAGCTTAAAGGCATGGTCGAGAGAGGACAAGTCCTTCTGTTGTTGAGGTAGAGCGTTAGCTTGAAACCCCTATCAAGTTGTTAGGCATGATCGCTCGGCCAACCACTCTCCCCTTCTCCACCCCGTTCAGCGCTGAAATAATCAATGTTCCGTGCTATGGGAAAGTTAAGATGCCTACACTAGACCTCTATGATGTGACGGCTAACCCTGAAGAGCATCTGGGGGGTCTATAAGGCACAGATGTATGTCTAAGATGTAGACGATGCTGCATACTGCCGCTATTTCCCTGCCACCTTAAAGGGAGTGGCGCAGTCCTGGTTTAATGGTCTGCCACCGGGGAGCATCACTTGTTTCCAAGACCTGGCTGACAAGTTCGTTAGCTAATTCATCACCAGCCGTAAGGAAAGGAGGACCAGCATCCACCTGTTAAAGATCAAGCAGGGCCGCAAGAGTCCCTCGCCGAATTTGTCAAATGCTTCCACCAAGAGGGGCTACTGATTCCTGATTTGGAGGACGGGGTGGCCTACACCTCCTTCTTGAACGGTCTCAAGAGTGGTCGCTTCAAGTTTTCATTGGCTGAACAGAAGGAAACGACATTGGCTGAAGCCCTTAGGAAGCCCACAGACTTCATTCATGCCACTGAGATCTGCGCCGACAGCTTTGATGCCTCAAAGAAGGTTAGGATCCTAGGGGAGAAGAATTTTAATTGTGGAGACAGAAACCCCATCCCCTGGGAAAGTAGGTTGCAGTTTGAGGCGGCTGATCCTTGGTTCACCACTGATGCTAGAAGCATCCTCATGGAGGTTAGAGGACACCCCATGCTCTGAAGACCGCCTCATATGACCGCACCTCCTAAGTCGCAGAACGCCCGAAAATATTATGAGTTCCACAAGCAGAGCGGACACACCACGACTGAATGGCGAGAGCTGAAGAAGGCCCTTCAGGAATTGGCGGACAAGGGCCAGATTTATCGATTCTAAAGAGGGGCCCGTGCTTCCTTCGATGGAAGCAGGAGCCCGCTCAACCCCAGTCACTGAATGAGGAGTGCTCGACGAAGGTCATGGCCACTATAGCCGGGGGCTATGCGGAAGGGATAACTCGTTCGGCCTGGAAAGCTTAGCTTAGGAGCGCATAGTAGGTGCTTACCACGGAGCAGGGACCCCTCGTAACAGTTTCCACAATAAAGATAGCAAGTGCTATTGTTAGGCGAATTCTGATCGACACGAATAGTTCAGTTGACATCATAACCTAGGATTGTCTCAAGATGCTTTCGTACCTCGGACGTGATATCGTCCCCTTGGTGCACCCTATCTTGGGCTTCGGTGGACAAGAAGTGAGTCCTATGGGGATTATCTGACTTCCGGTGCGCTTTGGTAACAAGCTTAAATCCAAGAACCTGGAGGTCGACTTTTTGGTCGTCGACGTACCCACGGCCTACAATGTGATCATGGGGCAGCCAACCCTTCATAAGGTAAAGGCCGCCATTGCTGCATACCTCCTCCAGCTTCAATTCGAGGCTAATGACGGCATCGTTGGTGAAATGCATGGGGACCAATGAACGTCCCGGGAATGTTACTTGGTGAGCATTCGGCCTTTGGTAGAGCGCGCAAGGGAGCACAGACCAGATTGTTCACCCCAGGCGGAGAACCGGGCAAAGACTGGATCGGCCCCCGTGGTCCCGGAAGCCTTGGTCGTCCATACCCTCGCCGTAGCAGAACCCCCTTGGCCACGACCCGAGGCAACGGGCGAGGTAGAGTAAGTATCGCTTGATGAAGAGCGGCCCAAGCGCACCGTTCAGCTGGGTCAAGATATCATAGCCCTTGATCTGCAGTCACTGCATTCCCTCCTACGGGAGTATAAAGACGTCTTCATGTTTGGACCTGAAGAAATACCCGGCATTGCCCCAGCTGTGACGGAACACCTGCTGAATGTGGACCCTCACCACTGGCCGGTCATCCAAAAGAAACACCATATGGGCCCAGAGAGAGCGGCCGCGGCCAACACTGAGGTACAGAAGTTGCTGAAAGCTGGGTTTATTCGAGAATGCCAATACCCTGAATGGATCTTGAATGTGGTGTAAATGAAGAAACCCAACAGAACTTGGAGAATGTACGTGGATTCACGAATCTGAATAAGGCTTGCTCGAAGGATAGCTACCCGCTACCAAAAATTGAAAAGTTGTTGGACGCCACAGCCGGATATGCCTTATTGAGCTTCATGGACGCCTTCTCGGGGCATCACCAAATCCTGCTCTGGCCAGAGGATTAAGAAAAGACTGCGTTCATCACTGACTGTGGCCTCCACTGTTATACGATGATGCCCTTCAGACTAAAGAACGTAGGGCCCACCTACTAGCACTTGGTAAAAAAACTGTTTGAGCCCCTCATTCACCAGACTATGGAAGTCCAAGTCGACGATATGATAGTCCAAAGCAAGGCCGAAGGAGAGCATGGCAACGACCTGAGAAAGACGTTTGACATACTTTGGGCATTCAACATGAAGCTTAACCCCAAGAAATGTGTCTTTGGGGTGCGGTCGAGCAAATTCCTTGGCTTCATGAATAGCAGTCGCGGAATCGAAGCTAACCGGGACAAAATCCATGCTGTCCTCGACATGAAGCCGCCCCGGAATATGAGAGAGGTGTAACGTTTAACCGGCTGCATAGCCGCTTTGGGCAGATTTATGTCTCGGTCCGCATATAAGTGCCAACCGTTCTTCCGTGTGCTACGATAGTAGGCCAATTTCAGTTGGGACCAATAGGCGGACGAGGCCTTCCAAGGTTTAAAAGCCTACCTGGCTCAATTAACCAAGATCGCTAGTCCCCTAGAATGGGAAGTCTTGGTATTATATTTAGTTGTCTCAGAGCACGCGGTCAGTGCTGTTTTCCTAGTCAGTGCTGTTTTTCTGGTCAAGCAGGCGAAGGAGCAGATCCCTATGTACTACGTAAGCCACGCCTTGGCAAGGGCGGAGGTGAGCCATCCTCTTATTGAAAAATTCGCGTATGCCTTAGTGATGACCAACCGGAAGCTGAGGCCCTAATTCGAGGCTCATAAAATCTTAGTCCTAACGGATGAGCCCTTATGGAATGTCCTTCAGAAGCTAGACGCCTCGAGGCAGCTCTTGAAATGGGCCATTGAACTCTCCCGCTATGACCCGACCTTTGAACCATAGAGGGCCATCAAGGCCCAGGTGTTGGCTGATTTTTTGGCCGAGAGGACAACGCTCGTCGTGGAAGGGGATTCACACCTGCGGCCCTGGAACCTATATGTGGATGGCTTGTCCACTAAGGATGGGATTGGTGTCGACCTCATCATTGAAAGTCCCACTGGGGTACGGTATGAGCATGCTCTAAAGTTCATGTTTAAGGCATCTAATAATGAAGCTGAGTATGAAGCTCTCATCGCGGGGATAAAGCTATGTTACATTGCGGGAGTCGATTCCGTCCAAGCCTTCTCTGACTCCCACTTAGTCGTTAGTGAGCTCAACGACACATATGAAATAAAGGACGACACTATGGCCGCCTATGTTCGAAGGGTGAGGGAAGCCACTAAGTTGCTAAAATATTTTGCAATCATGCACATACCCCGATCAAAGAATTGACAGGTCGATGCCTTCTCTAAATTAGCAAGCTCATCCGATGACTGGAAGCCCAAAAACATTCAGTGGGAGACCCTTACGGAGAGGAGCATCGATCTGCATAAGGTACTATGGTTAGACAGGAGCTAGACATGGATGGATCCCATCCGAGCATACCTCACTGATGGTACCCTGCCCCCGGATCCCAAAGAAGCCGACAAGGTGAAGAAAAGGTCGAACTGGTTTATCCTGTACAAGGGGATCCTATACAAAAGATCTTTTGCCCATCCCCTCTTACGCTGTGTAACCCCGGAGGAAGGGAAGAAGATATTGGAAGAGTTGAATGAAGGCATATGTAGTACACATGCTGGGGGCCGTGCCTTAACTGTCACGACAATCCGGATTGGCTACTACTGGCCCAGCCTGTGGGAGGATGCCATGACGTTAGTGCGGACTTGTGACAAATGCTAAAAGTTCTCCCCTATCTAATGAGTCCCCTCTACGCCCATGACACCAATTGTCAGCCCCCTGTCATTCACCACATGGGAAATGGATATCCTCGGTCCTTTCCCTAAAGCTATAGGACAATGTAAGTATCTCTTTGTGGCATTCGATTACTTCACCAAATGGATAGAGGCCGAGACTGTAGCCTCCATAACAACTGCTGAGGTACGGAAGTTCATTTGGAGAAGCATCATCACCCGTTTCGGCATCCCCCGGGCCATTATCTTTGATAACGGTAGGTAATTCGATACCAGCAAGCTCACAAACTATCTTAGCAATTTGGGTTGTCAGGTGCGATTCACGGCTGTGGCTCTCCCTCAGACTAATGGCCAAGCCAAGGCGGCTAATAAGTCTATCCTCCATGGCCTACAGAAGAAACTTGAAGACGCAAAGGGAAAGTGGGCCGACGAACTGCATGGTGTCCTATAGTCCATCTGCACCACTGAGAAAACCACTACTGGTGAAACCCCTTTCATGCTAGCCTACGATTCCAAAGCTGTTTTACCAGTAGAGGTCACCCTTCACACTCATTGGCTAACAACTTTCTAAGTGGAGTTGAACAATGCAGCGCTCCGCGAAGCTCTCGACCTTCTTCCCTCAGTCCGAGGTAAAGCTCTCCTTCGAGAAGCTCTCTACAAACTTCACATCGTGTGACTGCATAACCGCGTGGTGCGATTACAGCCAATTCAGGTGGGAGACCTCGTCCTCTGGCGCATGGAGGTCGTCACATGGGCAGGAGAACATGGAAAGCTAACGGCCAACTAGGAAGTCCCGTACAAAGTTACTTCTGAAGTCCGCCCTGGGACATATCGTCTTGAGACCATCACCGGCTCTCCCATACCACGAACCTGGTATAGCAGCAACCTAAGGAAGTACTACACTTAGGCTCATGTTTCTCTTTCTCTCCAGCCAATATGTACACTTTAAGTGCAAGTAATAAAATCAACAACCCACGACGTCCATCTTTGCACTTATGGATAGTTCTTATTCTCCCAGAGTACGGCCTTACGACCGGTCGCTACATTCTTAGCCCCAATAGGGGCTAAGGGTCGCAGAGCACAACCTTATGGCCGGTCGCTACACTCTTAGCCCCCATGAGGCCTAAGGGTCCTAGAGCATGACTTTATGGCCAATCGCTACACTCTTAGCCCCCATGGGGCCTAAGGATCCCAAAGCACGACTTTACAGCCGGTCACTACACTCTTAGCCCCAATAGGGGCTAGGGGTCCAGCACGGTCTTATGGCCGGTTGCTACACTCTTAGCCCTCATAGGGGCTAAGGGTTCCAGAGCACGGTCTTCCGACCGGTTGCTACACTTTTAGCCCCAATAGGGGCTAAGGGTCCCAGAGCACGGCCTTATGGTCGATTGCTACTCTTAGCTCCAATGAGGGCTAAGGGTCGACACACACGGCTTCTAGAGCCAACACACTCCTCATGTCGTTTAGCCAGCTAACACATCACTTGTCCTTTCACCTGGGAGCTACCCCATGGCACACGAAGACATGAAGAATGAGAATACAAGTTAAGGTAAAAGAACAAGCACAAGTTAAGGCAAAAAGAAAAAAAACAAGTATGGGGCAAAAGAGTAGACAACGAAAGAAGCTAACAGACAGGAGTGAACGTTCTTCCTTAACAGACTAGGAATACAACCTCCAATTCAAAAGCAAAAAATACAAGGAGAAGTGGGGGGTTACACATCAGGCACTCCTCTATCCTCAGATCTTCCCCCTCAGAAACCCCGTCCTCATGGTCTAGGGGATTGGTGGCCTCATCCCCTGTGCCTTTACCTTCTCCAGAAGGAGGGGTAAATTCTACCTCATCGGGGTCGCGGCCTTCATCTTCTGCCCGTTGACGCCCATCCACATAATGGAGGTAGGCTTCATAACAACTGTCCTCCCGAAACTCCTGGGCCAGCGTCAACAAGACCTTGCGTAAATACCATAGGGTATTCATACGACCTTGTTGATAGCCTTGCTCTGTGGCCCGAGCCGCCTTTACTCCCCTTGGCAGTGTCAGACTCAGCTTTTATGAGCGCCTCTTCTAGTTGGCACTGTAGGTTCTTCTTTTCAACTTCCCGGGCGTCCAAGTCGGCCTTTAGCTTCTCCCCGCACTACTAGAATCGAGTGACAAGCCCCTCCAGTCTTCGGTATTCCGCCGTAGCTCTCACTTTGCGGGCAAAGGCCTCGGCCATCGCCATTTCATCCTCGGTGACCTTTAGGGGATCCGGGGGTGACCAAGTCCTAGGACTTAACTAGGTCCTGGAAGAGTGAGAACTTGGCGGTAGGATCCGCCTTGAGGAAGTTGGTGGAGGGCCGCAGGGTGACTTACGGGGAACCACCAGTAGCTTGGGAAGCAGCCCCTGCGGTTTTAGAGGGGGCGTCTTGTTCCTGAAGGCCGGGGCTTCGATCCCTAGGCGACTAGCTTCCCGACCGTAGAGGGGCTGACTGTCCGGCTCCCGCTTCCGCAGCCTCATCCGGTCGGTCCTCAGTACGTTGCCGCTTCCGGACTGATAAGCTGAGAGAGGGCTTTTTCCCACGAGGGGCGTGAGAGGGTTCCTACGGAGCGAATGATTAACTCAGTAAAAACACGGGATCGCGAGAAAGCTTTGAGGGATCACGAGAAGGGGGGGACGAACAAGGTTAAAAACCGCACCTTCTTGGCTTGTCGGATGACGAGGCGCTACCTCTCCTCTTCTCCCCAGCGCTCGGCATCGGCGGCCACTTACTCCAGAGTGGCATCCTCGATCTCAAAGACCATCAACCTTGCCCTCCCTTGCTCCACATAAAACAAAAGGAAAGTCAGGTCAACACCAAACATAAACATGACTAGCATTAGGACGACCAAACAGCCTTGGAATAATTTTTAAGGATTAGAAGGCCGACCACAGTGAGAAAGAAATCGTTCGAAAAGAACTTCAACTTAGGGAGCCAATTCAAAGGCTCCCCGTCACTGGACTTGCTCCTCCTCTTCTCAGGGCCCTTCACTGACTCAACTGCTTGAGCCATGAATTTAGGGATGGGTCGAGGCTTATCACCCTCCCGTATGTAATACTGGAAGTAACGGGTCGTCCTTCTCTCTTAGGTCATGGGCTCCCCAAAGGAGTTCCTCACAGGTTTACCCTCATTCTAGTTAGGTATGTTTCCCCAACCTGATTCCCGGCATAAGAAGAGAAAGTCATACTTTCAGTACTTCACCTTCGATTTTTTCTCAATGGTCGTCATAAAGCCCGGCCTGTTGTTAAAGCAATACCACCCTAGGTTCCCAGTCTCATTCGGAGCCCTCTGGATAGTATGCAGAAGGCAAAACGCCTGTACCGAGCAACTGAGGCCGCGCAGCTTGCAAGTCACGATGAAGGAACAAATGTTGTGCCAAGATGTGGGCACAACCTGCGCTGACGCCAGTTTATACTTGTTTAAAATATTTGCACTCACCGAATGAAGGGGAAACTAGAGACCATAGTTAAGGGTTGCAAGATAAATGGCTATACATTTTGCGGGCAACTCGTTCATGGTGGCATCCGCCTTGGGGATCACAAATGTGTATCTAGTAGGCAGAAGATACTGCTTCTCGAGGGCTGACCAAATGGGGAGCTAGTTGACGCCCCTTTCTAGGATGAACTCCTCGACGAACTGCTAGAAGAGGAGCTGGGGGAGGCCCCAATTGAGGACGAGTTAGAAATAGTGGAGGCCACTACGGCCCTCGATTTGGGTATAGATGGAGCTGAATAGGGATTACCTTGTGAACCTTCGGCTAGCTGCTCATCAGGTGATCTCATGAATGGGGTAGATTTGGTCTTTGCCATTCTTTGAATCTAGAAATCAGTCATATAATTAGCTATGGTGATCTCCCATGGATATGTTACCTCCACCTCTGGACTGAGGAGACTATGGGTGGAGGAATACTCGCAGCTGGACTACTAGTGGTGGAGGAATATGTCCCCACTAGTTAAGCAAGGCGACGACATAATATACAAGAACAAACAATGCTTCCAGAGGGCACGAGGATGTACCTGTAGAAGATGAAGATTCAAATGAGCTATTTGAAGGGGAGGATGAACACCCAAGCGAGGCGTTGAAGATGACGCAAACAGTGAATTTGAATGCAGAGTGGGAAAGAGGTGTAGAGCTTCTCTCTCTAGAAAACCGCTTCTATCTCTAAGTGGATTGAATCTGCGGTGATCAAATGACCTCTTTCCATCGAATCCTCGGCCCTATATAGAACGAAAAGGCAGGACACACCTCCCAAGAACACCCAATAGGTACGACTCTTCCCAACTGACGCCACATGACGATCTGATATCGCCGCATCGACCACCAAAAACCCTGGACCTTGTGAGCTAACGGACCTCCGAGTGCACTCCCTATTGGCCGGTCGCTGCATTCTTAGCCCAAAATGGGGGCTAGGGATCCTTGAGCACAACCCTCATGGCTGGTTGCTACACTCTTAACCCTAACGGGGGCTAAGGGTCCTTGAGCATAGCCTCATGACTGGTTGCTACACTCTTAGCCCCAATGGGGCCTAGGGGTCCTTGAGCACAGCCTCACGGCCAGCCGCTACACCCTTAGCCCAAATGGGGGCTAGGGATCCTTGAGCACTGACTTATGGCCTGATGGAATCCTACCTAACCAAGACCAAGTTCATGATGAGTCAAGTCCCACACGTCCAAGAACAAGGTCCCAAGTGAAGAGAATGGCTCACATATTGTAAGAACAACAAGCTAGCACAAACGGGTTACCCGGTTTTGTGCATTTAATTTCTTAAGCTACATTGTAGCTTAAGTCTAATATTTTTGCATTTTTGGAAACCTTTTGATGTTGTCTTGCAGGTCCAAACATTAGTTTCAAATCATAGGTGCAAGAGGATGAAGGATCAAGGAGTTTTCCCAAACCGTTCCCATTTGCCCTCCAAATGCACGGTTTAAAGTTCGTGTTTGATTACCCCACTTAAACACATCCTAACCTTGATTTCTTGCTGGGGGGGATTATATACATCCTAAAATTACCCCCCATGTTTATGACCCAAACCATGACCATTTTTGCTAAGCCTAATTGATGCCTCAAAACCGGACAGCCACAGGTTGAACCCGGTTCAAGTGAATCGGTTTATTCTTCACCAAACAGCCGGCCATCTCTAGTTGCAAGTTGAATGGCACACTAACCAAGGATGTCACACACTCCAAGGTCCCCTAGAGAAGTGTAGCCAATGGGAGAGGGGCTGCAAACTATGTTGTCTCTCGGTTTTCATTGGCTAGCCGAAATACTCTTGTCCCTTGCTTCTCATTGGATGGCCGAAAAGTGGCCATGGAATTTCGGCTACCCACATGTTTCATTTGCTGAATGTTTTAGTGTTTAATCAATAGCTAAGTATTGTATAATGAACTTAGACAATGTTTTGATTCATGATTTGGATGTATTAGCTTAGTTAAGCATGATTGTAATTAGTTTAGCTAATAACCGGATGTATTAAGCCTGAACTAACACTTTTCCTCGATAGGAAGGAAAGTGACGTGTTCCATTGCCATTTTTGCTGAATATGTAAGGCAAAGGCACGGCCATAGTGAAGGATCATTCGACATTTTGAAGAAGAAATTCAGTTGAGAGCTTGTTTTCTCTTTACCTCAAACTCTAACTTGCTTATCTTAGTTTAGGCCAAACTAAGTGGTGTTCAAGTGAGTCTTAACCTTGATTAAGTGGTGTAACCTGTATCTTAATCAAGATTAAGGGCCCTAAACTCAAAGATTGGTGGTGATTCTGTATCCAATCCAAGAGTTTAGCTCTATCAATCCTAGTTGATTCATACGGTTTCTAAGTGAGATTAATAGCTTGAATTATTAAGCTAATTTCTTTCACTTAGTATATTCTACATACCCCCTCATTCTTCCACTCCAAATTCATCCATTTCCATCCAATTCCACGGCCTACACATCTTAAAAGAAGTTAGAAACAAAGCAAACACCAAAGAGCAACCAACCATGCAAAACTGGCAACTACTAGTTTTTGAAAACCGAAAGTTGGCACGGCCATACCGTGCACTAAGGCACGACCGTGCCACCTTTGGCCGTGGCAATGCTTAAGTTTTTAGCACTCTTTTGATGTAAGCTTGCTTGGGTAGCCTTTTCCCTTGAGCTTTACATCATATTTGGTATCAGAGCTGCGGTTTCTCCTTAGCCTTGCATAACCATCCACTTTCCCACACCATTCACTTCCCACTTTCTCTACAAACTGGTTAATCTCCTTGTTCAAGCAAACCTATTCAAGCATGAATTCAACTTGTATGTCATTGGAAGAGAGGTTTGAGGCATTGATAAAGCAGAACGAGTTTCTGGTTAGTAAAGCTCGTGAGGATTCACAAAGAGACAAAGAGACTAGAGCACAGAATGAGTATCTTCGAAAGCAGCTGGGTTCTTTCATGAAGCAAAAGATGAAAATGAACGAAGAGACCCTTCAATCAGAACCAAGGGTACGTGAACAAGTCCTTAGCCATGATGTTGAATCATCTAGTGAAGAAGAAGTACCATGGAGAGCTAGAGGAGAACCACAAAATCTAGCATCTACTAAAGATTTCAAAGTGGAGATCCCTGAGTTTGAAGGCAAGTTAGACCCAGAGGAGTTCTTGGATTGGCTTCATATAGTGGAAAGAGTGTTCGAATACAAGGATGTCCCAGATGACAAAAGAGTCAAGCTTGTAGCTCTAAGACTACGTAAGTATGCTTCCTTGTGGTGGACTAATCTTTGTGCAAAACGTGTTACAGAAAGAAAAGCTAAGATTCAAACTTGGGAGAAAATGAAATCCAAGTTGAAAGCTCGGTTTTTACCACCCACATATGTGCAAGATTGCTATTCACAACTTCATAATTTGACTCAAGGCAATCTAAGTGTTGAAGAGTAGACTAGAGAATTTGAAAAGCTTGTTATTAAGTGTGATCTCCAAGAACCGGAAGAGCAAACAATTGTTAGGTACTTAGGTGGACTTGAACCTAGGTATTCTAATGTTGTTGAATTACAAGCTTATACTACTTTTGATGAGGTTTGTGTGCTAGCTCACGAGGTTGAACAACAAAAGAAGGCTAGACCCACTTTTAAACCCTCAACCTCACGGCCCTTTACATGGAATCCACCCTTTAACAAGGGGAGTTCCAATCCACCCCCTGAACCACAAATTCCCTTTCCTCCTAATCCACAAAGAACCATAGCACCTCAAAAGGCTCCATGTGAGACCCGGAGTTTTGTCGTATTCGTTTAATGAATACTAAGTCTGTTGGGTTGGAATAGTTTACTTGAATACCCGTCAGCCTTAGAAATAGTTCGATGTTATTAAATCGAACCTAGGTAGACTTGGGGAACGAATAGTTGATGAATGATTATATTATGGATTTGGGTTTAGGAATCGGTTGACGAATTAGACTAGCAGTGTTCAGTGTGGACTGTCGCATAAATGAAAGAGAGAAGGGAAGGGCAAAGCGGTAATTACGCGTATCCTTATTTCTCCTTCCCCCCCTTGCCGCGACACCCCCCCTCTGCGACAGTCCCTCCTCCTCCTTCTTCCTTCTGCTTCTGCTTCTGCTTCTGCTTCTGCTTCATCCCGTATCCCCTGTTTTCCCCCCCTCTGCTCCGCTTCTCCTCCACTCATACCGGAGTCGCCGCCGCCCTCTAGTCCGGCCGACGCTCCCTAGCCACCGACCGTCACACCCGGTTGCCACTGGTTGAAGATCAGTCACGGTTGGGGCTGATTTCGACCGGAGCAAAACCGAGCACCCAACGATTTCAGTGCATGCAAGGTGAATTCGAACCCCTCATTCATCTATGAGTGTATTCTTGACCTAGATTCTCCCTAATTGTGGTTAATTTCTCTAGAAATTGCAAGTTAGGGTTTCGGTTTGGTGGAATCCGAACCCCCACGCGAAGGCAAACGAGATTCTTGGGTGTGTGGAGCTCGAATTCGTCTTCAATCTAGCGAATTGCACGCAAATTGCTTGAATTCAAAGTGGGTAATCCTTTAATCCCATTTATTTTAAGGATTTCGAATGATAATCATATGATTGAGTTTATGGATTTGCTAGTTATAAGTGTTTATGCCTAAAGAGTATGAATTATGCTAGAGATATGTATTTGAAGTGAGTTATAAGCGTTTAGTTTCGATTCGAATCAAATTGGGTAAA
>JACYFF010031956.1:44617089-44674651 GCA_017589665.1 Selenicereus undatus | reverse complement strand
GAGCTACTCTAGAAACTTTAAGCTTAAGTCTGAGACCCAGGGATGGTGGCTTAGTTCCCGCCTGGTATTATGTATGTTATGTTATGATAGATTCAGGGATGGTGCTTTGATTCCCGCCTGAAGTCTGCGTATGAAAATTATGTCTCAGCATGGTATGATGTCTGTCCGGATAGGCGTATGTTGCCGCTCGAGTTTGGCCGATTCGGGATGGCAGTAACAAAGTACCTCTAAGAGTCTAGTCTCCTCATTTACGTGAATAAGATACTATGTATGTTTTCAGTAAGCTTATGTTTTGCTATGTTTATGGATTTACGCAACGATTTATGCTTTACGATTTCACTAAAGTTAAGCTTTTTGGTATGTCTATGATTCCGCTTGGTTTATGGTTCAAGTATGATGTATGATGTGTAAGTCTTCAACTAAAATGAATTACGAAAGGCTTTTGGTAAGTTAATATGTATTTTAAGTATGTTTTGGGAGAGAGGGTTTACTCACTGAGCGGTGGTTGCTCATCCCCATTACTTTTCCCCTTTTCCCAGATTCACAGGTATGTGACTGCTGCGTGGAGCGCCTAGGGTGGATTTGCGTGGACTGTGTTGCCATGGTTGTGAATTTAATGTGTAATGTCGTATGTGGTTGTAAGATTATGTAATCAATCTGTTTCTTTGTAAAGTTTATGAAAAATCGAAAGTTCTGTGTACTCTGGGCGTGTGGCCCGTAGAGTTGGGAACTCCGGCGTGTAGCCGTTGAGTTATCGTTGGTTGTTGACTACCTTATGTATTGCAGGGTTATTATGTAAGGCTTTAGGCCTGGGAAACGGTTAGTTTTCAGGGGAAGCTCTGTCCGTTTTGTCCCAGAATTTAGGACGAAAGTTAAGCACACGTAACGCTTTCGGCCCTAGGGGCTGGGGGCGTTACACTCCAGCAACCCCATTCTGTCCTAACCCTAACCCAATGAGCAACAGAAGGTGTTTTAAATGTCAAGGGCTTGGTCATATTGCTTCTGAATGTCCAAACAGAAAGGTTATCACCCTAGCTGAATGGATAACTGTGAAGGAAGTCTTTAAAGAGGAGGAGAACGAAAGTGAAGATGAGCTAGAAACTGAAGAGGCTCAAGAAGAATTTGAGGAAGAAGCTGATGAATGCGAGATGTTGGTATTGAGAAGAGTCTTGAATGGCCAAAAGAGCACCAAGGATGAACAAAGAGATAACATCTTCCACACTAGGTGTACCGTTCAAGGCAAGGTGTGTTCATTAATTATTGATGGAAGTAGTTGTGCTAATGTGGTTTCTATTACTATGATTGAGAAGCTAGGTTTGTAAGCTTCGGCCCATCCTCATCCGTACAACATACAATAGTTGAATCAAAGCAAGGGGCTCCAAGTCAACTCAAGGTGTCTTATTTCCTTATCAATTGGCAAGAGCTACCACGATCAGCTTTGGTGCGATGTTATACCCATGGATGCTTGTCACATTTTGCTAGGCAGACCATGGTTATATGACAGGAAGGTAATGCATGATGGCTTCCTAAATACCTACTCCTTGTTCAAGGAAGGTAAGAAGATTACCTTAAAACCATTGTCCCCATCCGAACTCCACAAAAACAAACCCACGAAAGGCCATGACCAATCTGGTTGTTTACTCACCTTTAGTGAAACTCTTTTGAAAGCTTCTAATCATGAATTCAAGGCTTTTAAAGAGTGGATCTTAACCTTACAAGATGAACCAGATTCTCCATGCCAACTCACCCTTTTGCCAAAACACTCATCCAAACATTCTGTCATTTGTTCCCAGAAGAGATACCCTCGGGCTTACCCGCTAAAAGGGAAATCCAGCACCACATTGACCTCATCCCGGGTTCTATTCTCCCAAATAAACTAGCCTACAGAATGAACTCAAAGGAAACCATGGAGATTCAAAGGCAAGTGGAGGAATTCATGTCTAAGGGGCTTGTACGAGAGTCTCTAAGCCCTTGTACTATACCTATCTTATTAGTTCCCAAGAAGGATGGTAGTCAACGAATGTGTGTGGACAGTAGAGCCATCAACAAGATCACCATCAAGTATAGGTACCCTATACCTAGATTTGAGGATATGCTAGATGAATTACATGGCTCTAAGGTATTTTCAAAGATTGATTTGAGAAGTGGCTACTACCAGATTCGCATAAGAGAAGGAGATGAGTGGAAAACTGCATTCAAGACCAAGGGAGGATTATATGAGTGGCTTCTTATGCCTTTTGGTCTTTCAAATGCTCCCAGAACATTCATGAGGCTAATGAATCAAGTATTCAAGCCTTACATTGGCAAGTTTGTAGTGGTCTATTTTGATGATATTCTAATCTATTCCAAGGACGAGCAAGCACATCAAGATCATCTCACTCAGATTATGCATGTCCTTGAACGTGAGCAGTTATATGGTAATCTTAAGAAGTGTACCTTTTTCACTCATGAAGTTACCTTCTTAGGTTACATTATTTCAAGAGAAGGTGTCAAGGTAGATGAAGGGAAGATAGAGGCTATTCGAAGTTGGCCTCAACCACAAACCATACATGATGTTCGAAGCTTCCATGGCTTGGCTTCCTTTTACAGAAGGTTTATTAGGAGTTTCAGCACCATTATGTCCCCTATGACTGAAGTGCTTAAGGGTTCATCATTCCAATGGAATCCTAAGGCACAATCTGCCTTTGAAGAAGTAAAGAAGAAACTTACTCAAGCACTGATACTTGCATTGCCCTGCTTTGAGAAAGTCTTTGAGGTTGAATGTGATGCATCAGGATTTTTAACTTAAGAAGGTAAACCATTGGCCTTCTTTAGTGAAAACCTATGTGACTCAAGAAGGAAATACTCTACATATGACAAGGAATTCTATGCTATCATTCGGTGTCTAGAACATTGGAGTCATTATTTGGTGGCTAGTGAGTTTATACTCCATTCTGATCATGAAGCCTTAAAGTATATTCAAGGCCAACACAAGCTTAACTCACGCCATGCCAAATGGGTTGAGTTCCTTCAGTCATTCCATTTCACCATCAAGCACAAATCAGGAAAGTTGAATCAAGGTGAGGATGCATTATCAAGGAGACATCTCCTATTGTTTCAACTAGATTCTCTTATTCTTGGCTTTGAGCATCTTAAGAGTTTATATGCTGAAGATGAAGACCTTCGGAATTTATATGTTGCATGTTCGAGACACCCCAAGGGAGATTTTCTAGTCTAAGATGGTTATCTATTCAAGGGAGTACGATTGTGTATTCCTAAGTGTAGCACACGTGAGCTCCTAATCAGGGAGATTCATGGAGGTTCTTTAGTAGGTCATTTTGGAGAGTCCAAGACCCTTACCATGTTAAGGGCACACTATTATTGGCCAGGAATAGAGAAGGAAGTTCAAGACATCCTTAGAAGATGTGGAACGTATCAAATTGCCAAAAGCCATACTCTACCTCACGGCTTGTACACCCCATTGCCCATACCAACTCTACCATGGGTGGACGTGAGTATGGACTTCATTTTGGGAGTACTAAAGACTCAAAGGGGTAAAGACTCAATATTTGTGGTGGTAGATAGGTTTTTAAAGATGGCACACTTCATTCCTTGCAACAAAACTAATGATGCTACACACATTGTCGAGCTCTATTTCAAGGAGGTGACAAGATTGCATGGTATTCCTAAATCCATTGTTTCAGATAGGGATACAAAGTTTCTAAGTCATTTCTGGATTACTCTTTGGAAGAAACTTGGTGCTAAACTGCTATTCAGTACCACTTGTCACCCCCAAACTGATGGCCAAACCGAGGTAACTAATCGAGCCTTATGCACTCTTCTAAGGGCATTTATTAAACCTCATGCTAAGGCTTGGGATTTACTCTTACCACATGCTGAGTTTGCATACAACAAGGCTCTTAGCAAAGCTACTGGTCTTTCACCATTGAAGGTGGTGTATGGGATTGATCCTTTGAGTCCCAATGATCTTACTTCATGACCCCAAGACCAAACGCCTCATGTTGATGCAACAACAAGAGTAAAAGAGATTCAAAAGCTCCATGAGCTGGTGAAGGCACGAATTGAGAAGACCATTGTAGCCTATGAAGCACACGCCAACAAGCATAGGAGAAAGATTGTATTTCAACATGAAGACTTAGTATGGATCCACTTAAGGAAGGAAAGATTTCCTTCTAAGAGGAAGAACAACCTCATGCCAAGAGCTGAAGGTCCATTTGAAGTCTTGGAAAGAGTCAATGACAATGCTTATGAGGTTGATCTACCAGGTGATTATGAAGTTTCTGCCACTTTTAATGTGGCTGATTTGAGTCTATTCTATCTGGATGCTTCTTCACAAGATTTGAGGGTCAAATCTTTTCAACAAGGGGAGGATGATGGAATCCTACCTAACCAAGACCAAGTTCATTATGATTCAAGTCCCACACGTCCAAGAACAAGGTCCCAAGGGAAGAGAATGGCTCACATATTGCAAGAAGAACAAGCTAGCACAAACGGGTTACCCGGTTACAAGATACCCGGTTTTGTGCATTTGATTTCTTAAGCTACATTGTAGCTTAAGTCTAATATTTTTGCATTTTTGGAAACCTTTTGATGTTGTCTTACAGGTCCAAGCATTTGTTTCAAATCATAGGTGCAAGAGGATGAAGGATCAAGGAGTTTTCCCAAACTGTTCCCATTTGCCCTCCAAATGCACAGTTTAAAGTTCGTGTTTGAATACCCCACTTAAACACACCCTAACCTTGATTTCTTGCTGGGGGGGGTTATATACATCCTAAAATTACCCCCCATGTTTATGACCCAAACCATGACCATTTTTGCTAAGCCTAATTGATGCCTCAAAACCGGACAGCCACGGGTTGAACCCGGTTCAAGTGAACCGGTTTATTCTTCACCAAAAGCCAGCCATCTCTAGTTGCAAGTTGAATGGCACACTAACCAAGGCTGGCACACACTCCAAGGTCCCCTTGAGAAGTGTAGCCAATGGGAAAGGGGCTGCAAACTATGTTGTCTCTTGGTTTTCATTGGCTAACCGAAATACTCTTGTCCCTTGCTTCTCATTGGATGGTCGAAAAGTGGCCATGGAATTTTGGCTGCCCACATGCTTCACGGCTTCATTTGCTGAATGTTTTAGTGTTTAATCAATAGCTAAGTATTGTATAATCAACTTAGACAATGTTTTGATTAATGATTTGGATGTATTAGCTTAGTTAAGCATGATTGTAATTAGTTTAGCTAGTAACCGGATGTATTAAGCATAAACTAACACTTTTCCTCCCTAGGAAGGAAAGTGACGTTTTCCATTGCCATTTTTGCTGAATATGTAAGGCAAAGGCACGACCATAGTGAAGGATCATTCGATATTTTAAAGAAGAAATTCAGTTGATAGCTTGTTTTCTCTCTACCTCAAATTCTTACTTGCTTATCTTAGTTTAGGCCAAACTAAGTGGTGTTCAAGTGAGTCTTAACCTTGATTAAGTGGTGTAACCTGTATCTTAATCAAGATTAAGGGCCCTAAATTCAAAGATTGGTGGTGATTCTGTATCCAATCTAAGAGTTTAGCTCTATCAATCCTAGTTGATTCATACGGTTTCTAAGTGAGATTAATAGCTTGAATTCTTAAGCTAATTTCTTTCACTTAGTATATTCTACATACCCCCTCATTCTTCCACTCCAAATTCATCCATTTCCATCCAATTCCACGGCTTACACATCTTAAAAGAAGCTAGAAACAAAGCAAACACCAAAGAGCAACCAACCGTGCAAAACTAGCAACTTCTAGTTTTTGAAAACCGAAAGTTGGCACGGCCATACCGTGCACTAAGGCACGACCGTGCAACCTTTCGCCATGACAATACTTAAGTTTTTAGCTCTCTTTTGATGTAAGCTTGCTTGGGTAGCCTTTTCCCTTGAGCTTTACATCATGGTCGGTCGCTATACTCTAGGGGCTAAGGTTCCTAGAGCATGGCCTTATAGCTAGTCGCTACACTCTTAGCCCCAATGGGGGCGAAGGGTCCCAGAGTATGGCCTCACAGTCGGTCACTACACTCTTAGCCCCAATGGAGGCTAAGGTTCCTTAAGTATGACCTCACGGTCGGTCGCTACATTCTTAGCCCCAATGGGGGCTAAGGGTCCTTGAGCACGACCTCAAGGTCGGTCGCTACACTCTTAGCCCCAATGGGGGCTAGGGGTTCTTGAGTATGACCTCATGCCCGGTTGTTATACTCTTAGCCCCAATGGGGGCTAAGGGTCCTTAAGTATGACCTCATGGCCGGTTGCTACACTCCTCAACCCAATGGGGGCTAAGGGTCCTAGAACACGACCTCACAGCTGGTCGCTACATTCTTAGCCCTGATGTGGGCTAAAGGTCCCTAAGCTTGACTCCAGGGCCGATTGCAACACTCTTAGGCCCCAAGGAGGGCAGGGGGTATGTGGTGCGGCCTTACAGTCCTTCATAGCATATGAATGCAAATAAACAAGTGCAAAGGGGCTAAGGGTCTTTTATCACAACGGCTCAACCAGTATAAGCGCAAAATGAGAATACAATGAAAACCCCTAGGCCCATTCCTCATTGGTCGGCAAGGGGGAGGGGTGCGGCCCCCCGCCTTAACCTCACCGCCAGGCGCCCTTGAGCTTGTCCTCGATGAACAGTAGTTAGGCCTCAATAACATCCCATCACAGCTTCCGTAAGTCCAACATCAGGTTTTACCATGTCTGCATCTTAATGAGTCGCACCCTGGTTGCATCATTGATCACCATCGCATAGAAGACAGCTTACACCATCTCAGGGATATGGGTGATGTGCGCAAACTGTATGCCCACGATGTGGTCGAAGTTGGGGCAGTAGACCGAGAAATTCCAAGGGAGCATATGCGGACGAAGGCTCAACGTCTCCCTCTTGGACCATCGAAGGTTGTCCCTAACATACTCCACTGCCAGCACGGTGTCTTGGAAAAAAGGAAAAGAGGGCATCCTCCCTCCCAAGGGGCCGCCCGCAGGTACAATATTAGCTGGCAAGACGACTGGGCGAGCGGCCTGGGCTTCTCGGCGCCTAGGAGCATTGTCCCTGAGCCAAGCTCCCACGAGCCCCAGTCCAGCTTCCGTATGGCCCATATCATAACATGCATGGTAAGCCTACGGGAGAGGCCTAGTTCGGCGGTATCATCTATCACCATGGAGTAAAAATTTACCAGCACCATCTCTGGGAGGTTGAAATCATATGTGTATCGCCTCAAGGTCGAAACGGGGGCATAGGTTGTGGTAGTCCGAAGGCCGTGGCCTGGGGCCTAGGTTTGAGGGATCTGTCGACAACCATCGGAAGTGGTCACAGACTTAATCGATTGCCTGCTCGGCGGTGGCCAAGTTGGGAAAGAGGTCCTGGTCAATTTTGTTTCTCTCCCCTTATTTTAGTCCGTAAAGCAAAACATGGAATCCTACAAAATTACACCACCCTTTATAAAGAAGGGGACCAATGTTTAAGGTGGTGCATCTCCCGAGGGGAGTAGCCAGCCACCCCAACCTCGCCACGTGGCCCCCAAAGACTGAAGTATTGACTTAAATAGGCAAATTCAAGCATTGTTTAAAGCTAAATCATGCAACATGGAGCGTCATTCAAAGCGAAAAAAAGACGATTCGTCGTATAAAAGAAATATCTTTTATTATCAAAGGGGGACCAATACAAGAGAAAATGCGAAACACCTCATCACTAGAGGGGGTTGTGGGGGCCGTTCGATCTAGAGCCTCCTTCCTGGCCGTCCAAGGGATCCTGGACTTCCACTTCATCGGTAGGGCACTAACGCTACGCTGCTCTTAGTATGTGATCGACACAGCTCATCCAAACCTCGAAAGTCGACCACCTTAGACCCACCAGGGCCGCTGTCATACCCTCGACCGTAAAACCGTGCGCTACGTCCAGCTCGACGGCCTCATTCAGCAACATGGCATAAAATGTCGCTTGTACCATTTCAGGGAGCCCGTAATCGACCATCGCACCCTCAGCTTCGAACAACGAAAATCGTGGGCAAAGGACATGGAAGTCTTCCGGAAGGGGAGGAGGCAAACGCGAAGCACTCTTCCAGCACCAGACAAAGGACTCTCTTACATAATCAATCATCTCTCTAGTGTTGTAAATAGGAGGGAACGCCATAATAACAAGGGAGAACAGTTGTACTGGTCGCTTTCTCTCTCTATTTTGTATACCACTTCCTCTGGAAAGATCAATGCTCGAGCATCTTACGTAGAAGAATGAAGTTGCATTTATAGAGGGGGGATAGGAAAAGCTGGAGAGGGAAGAACTTCCCCAGAGCCTAATGGCCAATCTACCTTAGGCACGTGGTCATCCAGTCAGTACAAATCGAGACCAATACGAGCAAAGTAATGACAATATAGAAGGATATAAAAGCATAGCCTTCTTATTACTATTGGAATAGGCAGTACATAAAATCAAAAAGGAGAAAGAAAACGGGAAGAAAATGGGGAAAGGGAAACATGAGAGCCCTATTAAGGGCAGGTCGTGTACTCATAGGCTTAACGGCTTCCACCCCTACTCGTCATCATACTAGGAGGAGGTCGTCCTCTTATGGGCCGAGCTCTCATCCTCAGGCTCCACTTCTGAGTCCTCTTCTTGTCGGCCAGCTCTCGTACTCTCCCTCGCCTTGGCCTTTGGACAGAATCGAGCCTCAAAAATTCAGTTACCATACAGTCAGACCCACGCCTCGAAGGTGCTCCAACGGAGCGCTACGCGTGGTGACTCCAAAGAATGAAGCTCTCGTCCTTGCAAGACCCCCAACCTTTCGGTCTCGTTCAGAAGCATAGCGTAGAAGTATCTCCTGAGGTAGCTCCTGGAGTTCGTAGTACTCGGCGGCCTCCTCAGCCACGGTCAGCTCGAAGCTCGGACATAAAGCCTGAAAGTCTTTCGGGAGAGGCGACGGGGGGAAGGCAACCCCGCGTTGGTCCCACGCAAAATGGCCAGTGACATACTCGGCCACTGCCTTAGTATCAAGAGAGCACGGGAAAGCCATGAACACCGAACAACTATTACTACTGAATAAAGAAGGATGGAATACCCTCCCCCTAATAACTGCCTTTTATAGTAGAGGAAAAGGCAGTTTCATAAAGTTGTCATCCAGGCCTCGAAACCTGTGAAGCTATAGACAGTGGCTCCCAGGCGATCCATTACAAGAGCCCAATTTCTGAAGCACCCGGGATGCATGCCTCCCATTGACAGTGTTCCACATTCTACCTGACTACTCGCTTGGCTCGACGTGCAGGTAAAATGTGGCTGGCTAAGTGATTGGGGAAAAATTCAATTTTTCCCAAATGGGCCTAAGGAAGTCGGACCCACTGACCAGGCCTATATCTGGGATAATGAGCCTTCCCTGGGGGATTCCTTCGGCCCATGTCTGGGATAAGGGGCCCCGAGACGTAACCCAAGGTGCTCGTCCTAGGGGCCTTCCATACCAAGACCGGCGGCCCACACGGGCACCCCAGGTAAAATGACTATTTTGCCCTTTTTCCCGAAACGGCTATAAATAGTCACCTACCTACCTCGAGAAAAGGGGTTGAGAAATAACTACTCTGAATTGTCTTAGCATTCTCTCTCCCTTTGACCATTGACTTGAACCCAGAATTGACTTGACCGTCGGAGAGGCGTTCCCCGGTCCACAACCCGGGGCTGCCCTTTTTACAGGTGGGGCCGCTCTAAGAAGAGGACGTCTGGTGTTGCGCGCCAGCTGTCAGATAAACCCGCTCCTTCATCCCACGTCATCATCAACCGTACCTCGGTAATTTCGTCCGAAATCAGGAGGCATTGGAGAATGAGAAGGAAACTTCACGCTTCTACAAAGAAGACTTGACCAAGCCCTTGCTCCTTCAACTTCATATTGTTTTGAAGCATACTAAGGTTGAGGCAAATGCTAAGAATTTCAAGAGACCTAGGATTGATTGAATCTCGTTGTTCTTGTATAACATTGTTTTAGGTTTTATTTTAAATACGATTGTTGTGAATTTAAATTTTATGTTTTCATTTGGGGACAATTTTATTCCTTATAAGTCTTGGTTCAAATTCCTAGAATTGTAACCAACCCCTTAACTTAGATGTTATTAAGTCTACCTTAGTTACCTTTTTTTAGAACACGGGAGGCTTTTAGGTTGGGTTGAGCTTGCAACTTGGTGGCTTTTATCCCATCCCTAGTATTATACTCTATTTATGCATTGAACTATGTAATATCTATTGAGCGGATCTACTCACTAGGTAGTAAAGTAGGCTTATCAGATTCATAGTATTCTTAACATTATTGTGTTATCTGTTCTTGCTAACTTATTTCATTAATGCATTCTTATTAGTTTTCAATTGAGCATTGTTTTTATTTTGTTTATTTATTTCTATGATACCCGCTGTTGCATGGGCTATATTGTTGTATTTTTAATGTTCGAATTTTCAAATGGGTTGCAAATTTTTTCAATGTCAAACCCCTTTTTTTGATTTTTTTTCTGAGGGCCTACCAGAATTGGTCTCTCAGAATGCGTCAGCTCTTAGTAAGGCTACCTACACTAGTATCTTCGCAAACCCAATCGAAGCAGAACTCACATTGGGAGTGTTGTTGTATTTTCATGTGAAAGCCCTTATCAGTCTCACAACTTTGTGGTTTTGATTTAAGGTCTACTTATGGTTATTTGGTTAGGATGGGTCAACTTCTGATTTGAGAGTTCTAAACCCTAAAGAATAGATTTCATAGGCTTGAAGGTTCTGAGTTGAAAGTATTATTTAGTTGATGCAGTGTAGAAACTAAGACATGGCTTCTTAACTCCCTATTGAAAAACATGATATTACTTGAAAGGAAAAACTGTTCTTACTGTGCAAAATGCTGGAGAGATATTTAATCATATGAATTCTTCTCCTCAAGACACAAGAGAAAGAGATATTAGTGTTCTAAAGAATAGGTTTATAATTTCACAATGAGCCTTTCTACTCAATATGGAATCAAAGCTGATATAAGACCTATTGGATGCATACTGCATGAATGGTGATTCAGATAGTCAACTTGTAGAAAGCAATTAACCATAAATTACTTAATATAAACAAATTATATAGTAGTTGTCTTTGAAACTCAATTAGTGGAGTAGATAAATGAAAGAATTTGGTGATAGTTGGATTAATGTAATATAGAGGAATTATGATAGTGGTTGCCATGCTAGGTATGTTGTTTTCATCTCATTTGAAGGTTTGCTTTTTTAACAATATCAATTTACACTCATACTTTTGAAAAATCCATTAGTACACAATATAGAAACAAAGACATGTCTTATAAATTTAAATTGATAAATATTGTTATTAGGAACTATATATTTCAATGTTGTGTACCAAAATGATTTTTCATAATCACATGGATATCAAATGGAGTGTCCCTTTTTTTTTATTGACCGTCTACTTTATACAAATATTACACTAACTTGTACTAAAAGGAAACAAAAATATGTTAAAACTCGATTTAAATAGTAGACATGAACTATAATTGTGTGGTTTTCATAGACTCTCCTCTGTATAGTTAATTTTTATCTTCTGATTTTCTATTTATTAGTTTCATTTGATATAATAACATTCTAATTCTAATAAAATTAATCAAATGTCAATTATCATTTATATTGAGATGAAGATTAAAAAAATTTCATATGGTTTCCAATTTTGTTAGTCTAATTGGGTCTTTTATCAGTGCTACTTGAAATTGCTAATCAAATATATCATATATGCGAATATTGGTTGAATATGAATGACACTTAGCACTATAACTATACACGAATAAAATACATAAACTCGAAAAACTTAAAATTATCCAAAAAACCCGGGTAGGTATAAGTATAATTTTTTTGAAATGGGTATGGGTGTAAGTATGGGTTAAGCAACCCTAGTCTAGTCACTTGATGATAAGTCTAGTTACTTACTTGGCAGGTATATTCATCGGTTAGTTGATTATTGCGTGTTTGGTACTACATCATTAGAAGTCAGTTACCTTATCCAATGTGGCAGTTCTATCACCAAGTGGTTTTGTTACAACAAGTCAACTCATATAATAGAGACATCATCAGATATAAGGTAAACATATCGTATGGTATGTAGAAATTTCATGAGTTCTTTTAAATATCACGCATTCGTGCTATTTATGATTTTATTTTATTAATGAAATTATATATTTGATTTCATTGTCTATGTAGTTGAATCATAAGCCTGAGCTTTTCACTACATATCTAATGAACTTCTATAAGTTGGGCATTTTATTTAGGAATGATAGACCAACCAAAAGAAATGTTGATGGACTTAAAGAAAGGTAACATAGTGGACAAAATAAGTAGCAAGCTCAAGCAATGTTGATCATTCAACTTCTTAGATGCCTATTAAAAAACAATCTTCAAGTGGACTTACCTAAAAAGATTAAGAGAAGACTTAGAAAATATCAAATAAAGTGACAAAATTTGTGTTTAAGGAACTGACATCCCTTAATTTGGGTAAGGATGTAATAGCTATGGTGCTTAAGAGTGGTAACTTAAGAAATTATACTAAAGATAAGCTTTAAGATGAAATTAGAAAGGTAAACAACCATCCCCTATCCCTCACACTGATAGCTTCAGAAGGAAGGAGGATGTCATTAAAAGCCTTGGCATAAGTGCTCGTCATAAAGAGCTCTTAGGAACAATCCTCCTTGTCCTAACCTCTAAACACTTCCCCCTCTTTCTAAGTTAGAATCTATGAGAACAGAAAATGTCTTTCTAAGGTCCAAACTTCAAGAATCTAGGGAGGCTTTGAGGAAGGATGCAAATGATAACTAAAGTCAGGGATGCATTGGAGAAGGAGAAGGAAAGCTCATGATACATGGCATGACACACAGGAGAGTTCCTAAGATCCAAACCAACTCCAAGGTATGAATTAAGGTTAGGGATATCAAGGAAACCAGATTACATTTGGTCAGATTCAATCCTTGTTCCTTTGTTCCAAACTAGAATTAAACACCATTTTGGACGACATGATTTTGGGCGTTTCCAAGACCTCCTATGGGCAAGTCCTACTTTGTTGAAATCCCTAAGAAGTCTATTTTAGAAAGGGAGCTCATTTTTGGCCAATGTCCTAGACACTTTGCTACATTGGCTCAAACCAATGGAGGTATATCGGGAATGTCTAGCTTACCTATCTTGAAAGATTAGGTGGAATCACCACCTAAAACCATATTTAGGGCCACTATTTTTGCTTGAGTTGATAGCCAACATCCTAAGGATTCAAGCCATGAAGAGAAATCTAAATCTTGAACAGTTCTTCATGGTGTTCCAACTACATTTTGTCAACCGTTGTCGTTTGAAGCCATTACAAACCTAGTTTAAGTTCCTGGCTGTTTGCCTTTCCTAAACCTAATTTAGGCCTGATTTCTCTCTTTGGGATAGTCATTAACATCCTAAGGATCCAGGATATGCATTAAAATTAGACCCAAGTCAAGTATAGGTTGGGGAATTACCTTGATCAATTTTAGTGTTCAACTGGGCTTGTTAGGCTAAAATAAGCTTTTTTGGGTTTGCTTAAGGTTTTCCTTAATCAAGAGCGTTTTCTCACCTCCTAGCCTACTTTCCTTGCTGGTTGAACCTCTAGGAACATCACCATCGCCTGATTTACAGCTTAGGCAGCCCACTTGGCCAATAGAGAAGGTTGGTAAACTTGTTTTAATCCCTAATGGTTCCTAAACAGGTTTCTTAGCCTAGGAGCTAGCTTGCTTGCCTTTTAGCTTAGACATGTATACATACCTGCTAGCTAGCTTGTTCAGCAGATTTCATGAATGAAACCTTCAGTTTTGAGTTTTAACTCAAACACTCTCAAATCTCTCTTTTATCAATCCATTTGATTGCTATGTTAGAGTGGTTTCCTTTAATCCATTGCTGGTGGCTAAGCCTTTATGATTTGGAGGATGGATTCCTAAATTAGTTTGGATGGTGGGGCGGCCTTCATCTCATTCATATCCCTTGTTTTAGTTCTAGTTCTATTACTGAATCAAAGCTAAGCAAAATCAGATAGCGAACTAGTTCAATTGGTCGAGTTTCTTCAAAGCTCATGCATCACTTCATGCTTCTACAAAGAAGACTTGACCAAGCCCTTGCTTCATCAATTTCATATCTTTTTTAAGCATATTAAGGTTGAAGTAAATGCTAACAATTTTAAGAGACCTAGGATTGATTGAGTCTCATTCTTTTTGTATAACATTTTTGTATTTTTTTATTTAAATAAGATTATTGTGAATTTAAATTTATGTTTTTATTTGCAGAGAATTTTATTCCTTATAAGTCTTAGTTCAAATTTCTAGAATTGTAACCAGCCCCTTAATTGAACTTATTAAGTTAACTCTAGAAGTCTATTTCCACTTCTCAACCCATCAGTCACAACTCAACTTAATAATTCATCATCATCTATAAGGGAATTCATGTAGTTGCTTTATTACTGTAATGTAACCCATAATACTAAGTCTTGGGGGACACAAACTTCTTAGCCTAGATACAAAACTTTTTTATCTAAAATTTATTGCAAAAATCTTAATGGGAAACATATTAACAATTGGAAGAGCTTTATAGTGGAATCCATGCATAAAGCGTATGAGACTATCCACATGTCAAGTGCTCAGCACCCCTTTGCGCGTATTGTGAAAATTTTTTAGGTGCATGGATGGACTTCTTACTACACACAATATCATCCTTCCTAATTTGCTCTAGTTTGCCTAAGTGCCTTCCAACTGCTCCATGCTTCCAACGGCTAAATCACCATGCTTCAAGGGCAATGGTTTATCATTCTATTGCAGCGATGGTGATTCTTGCTTTATAAACCTCTCTTCTCATTGCAGCTTCTTCCCTTATTTCTAATAACAAATCTAGGACTTTAGCTTGTGCCCTTTCATTATATGATGGCTCATACCCTTGTATTATCCTTAAATTGATTGCGCTAACTTATGCTAGCATTAGGGCTTCAGTACCATGTGTCACGACAAAGGGTGTGTGACCCCGTAGAAGTTATGACTGTTGTCCTCAAAGGCCAGAGGATGCTTAGTAGCTCATCTACCCAGGCTCCTTTAGCTCCTTCAGCTTTCTTGCTTCAAGCCTAAGATTATCTGCTTATTGGTGGCATAAAGTGTTGTGAATAGTGATTCCTATCCCTTGTTATTTTGTTTAATCTTCTTGCCAATGAATTTCCTTCTTTATTGACTACCACATATATATAGGAAGTCTATACCTTGTGATCACATATTTCTATAGAAACCCTATTGCTTTCTGTTGTGCTATTGTTGCCACTAGCTCAGCTTCTACACAGTTTATAAAAGTCCCTGCCACAAATAAGAACTTTTCTATTTAGATGCCTATGGCATGAGCATGTTTATTCCCCATCTTGCAAAGGGTATTTCCTCCATTATTGTGAATACCTTGGTGGCTTGTGCATATATTTTATGGAAGTAAACTTAGCACTTGTCACATTTTTTGACATAGGCTAGTGCATCTTTGAGCAAAGTAGATTAGAAGAATTTTACACTTAGCATTTTCCCTGCTAGAAACCTGCCCTTACATGTGATCCATGATCTCCTTCGTGAATTTATAAAAGGATATAGTTTGCTATTTCCTTAGTCACATACTTCAACAAGGGTTTACGTATCCTCTCTTGTAAAATTCCTCTGTAAATAAGAAAAACCATGATGCCTTCCTTCTAAGCTTTCTAACTTCTCTTGGATCATCTGAGAGTTTTCCTATCTTCAAATAATCCATAATAGGTGCCCCAGATATCCATACTTAGTTTCGTAATATGCTAAACAATTGATCTTAGAGAATCAATTTGTGGAACTAGCCAATTTGCATAATGCATTAGCCTCTACGGTTTTCTAATCTTGTAATGTGAGTTATCTCAAATTGAGGGAAATCTTTGATGGTTTGCTGGATCTTGGATATGTACTTGACCATCTCATTTCCCTTAGCTTCAAACTCACTTTTGATCTGACTGACTGGTAGTTGCAAATCACTATCAAACCTAACACTCTTTACCTCTAAGGTCATCTAAATCTCCAATCCTTCTATGATTACTTCATATTCTACTTCGTTGTGAATGGCTAGGAATGCAAACCTTATAGTATACTTATATTTCTTGCATTCTGATGAGGTTAGGATTGCATCATTACCTTACCTATTCTATATGAAGATCCATTTGTATAGACAATCCATCACTTTGCTTCTAACTCTAGGCCTTTATCCTTAAACCTATATTCGAACAGAAAATCAAATAGGGCTTGACCCTCAATTGTTGTTCTAGGTTTGTATTCAATGTCAAATTTGGATAATTCTACTACCTAAAGCAACTTCCTTCTTGAACAATCATACCTCTACATCATCTCCTTATTGGTTGATCTGCTAGGAGATTGATAAGATGTGCATCAAAGTAGGGTATTCACTTTTTGTTCGCAATGACTAAAGTTAGGACCAACTTCTTAGTATTTAAGTAGTTAAGCTTTGGGCTTGCTAGGAAATAGCCGACAAAGTAGGTAGGAGTTTGCTTTCTATCATCTTCCCTCACTAATACTGCACTCATATGCCACAATGACTTTTTTTGATATTGTTAAATATATTATCAAGTCTTCCCTAAGGCTGGGGTTAGATAATGACGGTATCCCAAACAAGTATTGCTTTATCGATTTAAAGGCTTCCTCTACTATTTCAGTCCATGTCAAGTCTTTCATTGACCTTAAGCACTTGAGGAATGGAAGAAACTTTGGGACATAATCAATTTTCCTACGACTATCATGCATCATGTCAATTTCTAAACTTCTCTTATAGTACTAGAGCTTTACATGTCTCGCACATCATTAGTTATGAATCCATAATTTTTTCCTATTGACATCCCAAAGGCACACGCTTTCGGATTCATCATCATGGCATTCTTTCTCAAAATTTCAAAAGTCTCATTTAGATCAATACTTCTACTAATATGACCTTGGAACAGTTTATTGACCAACCTTTAATATGTAACGCCAACATTCATAAGTCCACATGGAACCTCCTAGCAACAAATAACATGGTTTGATAAGTAATGAATTTTGTGTGATCTTGATCTTGCTCCTCGTATATTAGAATTCAATGGAAAGCTAAGTAGGCATCCACAAAGGTGATGTATCCCTGACCACTCGTTAAATCCACCAATTAATCAATATTGGCAAGTTGAAAGCAATCATTTGGATATGCCTTATTAAGCTTTGTATCATCTACACACATTTTGCATAAGTTAGTGGGCGTCTTGACTATCAGAACATTTGCCAACCAATCAGGATATAACGTTCATTAATGAACCCAACATTCAATAACTTTTTGCATTTCTTTTTTGAAACTGTTTTGTTCCTATTAAGAGCAAAATGTCTTCTTTTTGCCTCATAGGCTTTGCCTGCAAATTTATAACTAATTTGTGCACCATTATTCCTGGATCAATTCCTTTCGTTTCTTGTGTTATATAAGTAAACACAACTGCATATTACTAAGCCAAGAGATTAGGGGTTCTTAAAAAGTTGAATTTATCTTAGCTCCTATTTAAAGTCTTGGACTAGTCATATGCTAAAGGTACTTTTTACAATTAATCGCTTGGTTTAGGTGTACGAGTGGTGTCCTTGTTATCCAATTTAGGAACTAACATCATGTTTACCTCCAGCTATTATACTAATGTCTTTTATTCTTATGTGATGCTTCCTTATCTCATACTCTGTGCGTGTCATGGCCTCCTTTAAAGTTGCTACATAGCACTATCTTGAGCTCTTCTAATTTCTCGGTATCCTACTTATATAGCTATTATCTACTAGATATTGCATCTTAAGGTTATAGATAGATAATGTTGCTCTTAAAGAATTTAACAGCAGCCTCCTCACTATCATACAGTAGGTGGAGGGCACATCTATAGCTATGTAATCCACCATTACTTGCTTGGTCTTTCCCTTTTAGGTTCCTATGTCATAAGGCAACTTATTTGTCCCCTTAGGATACATTGTATATCCTATAAAACCTGTGATGGGGTACAGTGCTTAAGGCGTGTCTTTATCATGTAAATCAAACTTGGAAAAGGAGTCATAGAATGTAACATCTATGGAACTTCCATTATTTACCAATACCATACTAATCACTCAATTACCTACTGTCAGCTTTATTACCAAAGGGTCATCATAGGGATAGCTCAGAGGTCTAACATTTTTAAAAATCATCTTTGGTTTGACATCCATAGTTAACTAGCTAATTCCTAGGTGTGTATGCTCTAAAGTCCTTAGGTGTCTCTTCAAGGCATTGTTTGATAATCAAACCAGGGGTGGTCCTCTAAGAATTGCTTATAGTATACCATTCCAAGGTGTGTCTTAAGACTCTCCTTCTTTTGAACTTTTCACATGTGGATGCTTCCTCTAACATTGACATAAATACGTGAGAAATTTGTCTAATTTTCCTTTCTAGGCTTGATCATTTCATCCAAATACTGGAAGCATTATGTGTCATGCACATGGTCCCTATGAAATTTACACCACTTATCCTTGTTCTTATTTGTGATCCTTTGTTTTAGATGTCTTAGATCATTGACAGGTATGTAGTTCATGATCTCCACCAAGATCTCACTCTTAGAGTGAACAAAAAGATATTGCATCTTGAAGGTGTTCTCTTTTTTTTCCTTATGCTTTTATTTTTGTTTATTTGACTTCTTTTCATCCCTCTTAGATGTCTCTTTGGGAGTTCTTGATGTTCTGATGAATGCTCATGATAGCTAAAGTAGGATATGCGACTTAGCCATCCTAAAGGCCTTCGCTAATGTAGTTAGAAGCTTCATTGTAAACTTTTCATGCAATCTTATCTGCCTCATCATTAGCGAAAGATGCTAGAGCCATATCTAACTTTAGGCACTCAATAATATGGTCTCCTAATTGAATTTATCCACATAGTTAGCTAGTAGCTCTCCATCTCTCTAATCTCTCACTATCCTATTTATATAGCCATTATCAACCAGATATTGCATCTTAAGGTTATAGATAGGTAGTGTTGCTCTCAAAGAATTTAGCTGCGGCCTCCTCACTATCATACAGTGGGCGGAGGGCGCATCTATAGCTATGCAATCGACCATCACTTGCTTGGTCTTTCCTTTTTGGGTTCCTATCTCATAAGGCAACTTAATTGTCCCCGTAGGATCCATTGTGTGTCCTATGAAGCCTATAATGGGGTACGGTGCCTGAGGCATGTCTTTATTATGTAAATCAAACTTGAAAAAGCAGTCACAGAATGTAACATCTATGGAACTTCCAGTATTTACCAATGCCCTACTAATCTCTCAGTTAGCTACTATTAGCTTTATTACCAAAGCGTCATCATAGGGATGGCTCAGAGGTCTAGCATTCTCAAAAATCAACTTTGGTTAGACATCCATGGTTAACTAGCTAATCCCTAGGTGTGCATTCACTAAAGTCCTTGGGTGACTCTTCAAGGTGTTGTTTAATAATCCCACTAGGGGTGGCCCTCTAGGAATTGCCTGTAGTATGTGTCTTAAGAGCCTTCTTGTTTTGAACTTTTCCCAGCGGATGCTTCCTCAAACATTGACGCAAACGCTCAAGAAATTTGTCCAATTTTCCTTTCTAGGGTAGATCATTAAGTACTTCATTCGAATCGTAGTAGCATTATGTGTCATGCTCATGGTCCCTGTGAAACTGACACCACTTATGCTTGTTTTTGTTTCTGATCCTTTGTTTTAGATGTCTTAGATCATTGATAGGTATGCAGTTTGTGACCTCTATCAAGATCTATCAAGATCATTCTTAGAGACATTAAAAAGATATTCTATCTTGAAGGTGTTCGCTTTTTTTCCTTATGGTTTTGTTTTTGTTTATTTGACTTCTTTTCATCCCTCATAGAGGTCTCCTTAGGAGTTCTTGATCTTCTAATGAAGGTTACATGATGGCTGAAGTTGGATATGCCAGTTAGCCATCCTAAAGGCCTTCACAAGTGTAGCTAGAAGCTTCATTATAAAAGTTTCATGCAATCTTATGTTCCTCATCATTAGCTGAAGATGCTAGAGCCATATTTAACTTCAGGCATTCAGTAATAGGGTCTCCTAATTGAATTTATCCACACGGTAGTCAATAGCTCTTTGCACTAGCTCTATAATTTAGCGCTAGACTTCCATGTCCTCTTACTCTTCATGAAGTGCCTGATAAAACTATTACAAAGATATTTATAGATCCTAAAAGAGCCTAAGGGTTGCTTGTTAAACCAAGCATGGATTGCCCCTTAAAGGGTAGCTAAAAAGTATCTACAAAATATTGCCTTTAAAAGAGACGGTTATAGATAAATATGAGGTAGATAAACATCAATGCATTCCTAAGGGTTTATTGCTCCGTTTTAAAGACTTATCTTTGAAACCTTAATCCTTTTTCAAAGTTCTATAATCCAGATCTTAAAATCAGAAGGTATCTTAAAGGGTAAATGATTTGTTGTACCTGTATGTTAATCATAGATCTCCCTTATGTATTCTTGGGAAGTTTGTCATGAAGTCACTACCTTGATGAAGGTAGAAATTTGTTACCACCAGTGTTCTTTTTGTTCCTCATCTTGATGACATCTCTCTCCATTAGGCTTTTTACTCATAGATTTCTCTATATTAGTGTTCTTTTGGATCAAGATCTCTCTTAAGTCATTATCTTTCATGCTCCAATATCTAGGAGGCCTATTCTAAAGATACCTCTTCCCTGTATCTTCAAGAGAAAGCTCCTTGTGTGTATCAAAAGTCGTTATCCTATCCTTGATGGATACTCTCTTAGAAATAACCTTTTCTGGCTTTCTTTGTGCAACCAAGAAAGTGCATAACTTTTTCATCGTATGGGCTATAGCCGATAGACTTTTGTCATGGTCACTTCATCTATGAGCCCATAGGCGTTATCTGTTTACTCTAAGTCATAAGCATGCATAGGAGACAAGTGTTCTCTAGGTGGAGTTATATCTTTTTGGTCTGTAGCATATTTCACATTGTGATGCATACTAATCCCCATGCCAACTCTTGGTCCCACCCTTGCCCTTCCCAATCTCTGATCCTAACTTTTCACATCAAGAATTCTTCAACTGAGCACTACTCCTAGTTTTGGTATGGATGTTCACCCACCAAATGAAGTCTAAATCGGGAATTCCATGCCTTGTTAGTAAGCCTAGTGATTCCACTTTAGGAATATGGAATAAATTCCGATAATACTTCTCTTTTCCTTCCTCCAAAAAGGTAAAACTCCATCTACTACAATCAGGATTTTTGCCCTATAATTTTGCTAAATATGGGTGAGTTTTGCTTCTTACCTAATAATTTATGAAAGTTGTAGTTTATTTACTTTCCTAAGATGTTGATTTTTTTCCCCATGTGCTAAAACTTGTGATTGGATTCCACTTGAGAGGGAAATTGTCAAGAGTATACGTCCACAAAAGTTAATGTAAGCAATTTGCATTTGGTTCAATTTAAGGAAAATTTGTAAACCTACGAATTTCTACACAGAATAAATCTCAACCTACTAAAGAAGAAGCTCCAAGTGGAAGCACTCCTATTGGATGAGTACAACCCTCTAGAACCTTCATAGAAGATGGGTTAGAAATCTTAAAACTTCCTATTCATGGATTTAGTCATTATCTTTTGATTTTTAACTTATTTCTTAAGATAATTTATACGACTCTCATTAATCCACTTGCCCCAGTAAAATATCATCTATTTTCGCTCATTTTTAGGATTTTTAGACCTATTTCCCCTTAATGTGTTCTTAGATTTGAGGTTGATGATTGTTTAGCCCAAAAATTATACAATTTTATCCCCCTTAACCTATGACTTTATGCTCAAAACAATTGTTAGTTAGAATTTTTATTTGTTTTTATGTTATTTTGCAGGAAAAATAAGAAAATGCAAAGAAATTGTTGAAAAATGAAAATTCGGGCCATGAAATAAGGATTGAAGCAACAACCCAAGAATCAACCCAACCCCTTTCGTCCATCAACAAAAAGAAGGAAAAAAAAGGGAAATTAAATAAAAAAATCCCAGCCCCGCCTACACGTGCTTGGCACGTGATTTGCCTTCCCCCTTAATCTCCTCACTTTCTCGCTCATCTTGGTCCAAATACACCCGATGCCCCCCCCAATTCACACCTCCATGTTCATCCTCTCTCCCCCTCTTCAAACTCATCTCTCTCTCTCTCTCTCTCTCTCTCGAGCACGCTCTCAACCACACAGCCACACCACCTTCATCCTCATCCACCATCGGCGCTCTACGCACCGCCAGCGCACCACCATTGTCACCCTTATCTCCACCATCCATGCCATCTGCAAAATTGAAGGCTGCGATTGAGCTGGTTAATGTAGCGCAAGCTAGGTAATTAGGTTTTATTCAAGGTTTTAGTTTAAGTTTCTTAGGTTTAATTTTAGGTTTTTCGTTTTAATTCGTGTTATTAGGAATTTAGGGTTTTTATTTTCGTTTCATCCTTTCGAGTTTAGATTTAATTTCAGCCTTTAAATTCATGTAATCAAGCTTAATTTTGTGATTTGGAGTCGACCTTCTTGATTTTCAGCTTGCAATCGTAGTGTTTTTGGTTCAAGTTTAATTGATTTCAACATATTTCGCTTCCCCTATTTTTGATATGTTTGGAGCATCATTAATTGCGTTTCCACCGTTGTTGGTGAACTTTGAAGCTCTTTTCTGGGTTCTCCAATGCCACATTCGAATTTCCCCTCCCTAGTTTTAGTCTAAGTTAGTTCTAGTTTATGGTCAATAGTTTAGTCCTTTTTTTGGTTTTGTTGAAACTTTGATAATGGCGATTTTGCCTTTTTTAATGGACTTTGAAGCATGTTTATGGGTGGTTCTTTGCTGGAACATCTGAGGTTTTCCATCCCCTACTCCTAGGTTCAGCTGTGTGCTAGGACGCCCAAGGATTTGTATTGCCCTGCTTGGTTCTGCTTGTGCTGTTTTCTGGAATGGGTATTGTAGCTGCTGAATGCTACTGAATTTTAGTTTAGTTTAGGAGATGCTACCTCAGGTATTCTATTCTCAAAGTTTAAGTTACTTTTTTTCATTTGTTATACCTTCGTTGTTGCTCTTTTCAGTCACTTGACCACTTTACTTTATCTCGGTTTTTTAGATAATGTGATTAGTGCCATTTAAGTTTGCTTTATCTTAATTTGAAGCTGAATGGGGCTAATGAAATTTTATTAATAGTTGTAATCTATAGCTTTATCTATTAGGTTAAAATGATGCCAAATTAGTTTAATTTCATACTCAATGACCTTAATCTCTTCCATCGTCCCTATGGAGACGACCCTCAAGTACTATGACAATAGCCGTATACTTGCAACATTTTATTTACACTCGAAATTATCAACAAAGTTTTTGGTGCTGTTGTTGGGGAAGACGGCATGAGATTAGGTCGCATTTTCTTTTTCTTAGCTACTTTATTATTAGGTTGCATAGATCTTGTTTGACTTTCTTTATTTTGTTATTAATTGTCACTTAGCTTAGCTATATCTTGAAATTCAAAAATCCAAAAAAAAATTAAAAAAGCCTAAACTTGAAAATCACTAAAAATTGAAAAAAATTTAAAAAACATCAAAACCAAAATGGCAAGTTTCTATTTCTCTTAGTTTGAGGATGAAATCTTTTGGTGATGCTTGAGTAGATTGAATGAATTTCATGCTCAATGTGTTAACTACTATTTTTGAGAAAAGGAAAATTTGCCAAGTGATCTTTAAGGGTCTTAATGATGAATATAGGGGTCATTTTGAGACTATGTACCCTGGGGGTTTGGATTATTTGTTCACTAAGACTCTTGATGAAATTTGGGATTTATTTGAGTATTTGGCTCATGATACGTGGGAGTATGATAATGCTAGAGATACCTTTAGTCACCCCTCTCCCGACACTTATATGATGCATGCTACACCTTCATTTGAGAGTCAGATTGAGGGTATATCTCATGAGCACTCTCATATTCCATGTGCTCCTAATTCATATGATTATTGGGATGCCTTTGACCATGATGTTGATACTTATCCATTGCTTGGTAGACCACACAGATTAGAGGCATTGGCTGGCTTTAATAGGGAGATCTACTTACGAAGTTTACTCAAGACTGACTTTAAGTCTGGTGGGTACTTCAATGTTAGGAGTGATACACCTATTCCTTTAGGGCATGATTATTATGATACACCTTGTGAGGAGCTTGAGGAATCGAGTGATCCTTTATCTCCTTTAGGAGTTGCTTCCTCCCTAGGCTTTAGCACCGCTAGTGACCACCCCGAGGGTAATCTAATAGTTCGCCACTCGTCTCTTCCCTTGGCTCCCTTAGAAGAGCTCAAGGAGGGGGATGACTTTGAGACTGATGCTAGCTTAGATGATCGGTGTGGCACAATAGTCAAGTCAAAGGATACCTTTTGTGGGAAGCATTCCCTCGATAAGCCTTACGTTGTTGATTTTAGTGAGGATACACCTCACATCGAGCTTATTAATCCCTTTTCTGATGAGTCCTCCCCTGACTTGGGTCCTGCCCCTCCCATTTTATCCTTTTCTTCTCCCCTTCCCCCTTTTCTTCCTTCTCTAGACCTTCCTGAGTCCACTTTTGTAGAGTCTAAAACATCCGTGCTTGGCAATCCTTGTTTAGATCAGACTCTCGAGGATAGTGACATAGATAGACTCGATGATCACTTTTAGGTGAAGGACTTGATTTTAGGCCATCCGTTGAGCTTTGATGGGCATATTTTATTTGATTGGTCTTGCTTTGGTCCTCTCCCCCTCCCCTTTAGAGATATGAGATTTCATTTACATCATTCAGATCACTTTAGATGGTCTATGCAGTCATATAGTCACATCGTTAGGCCATTAACTAGTGCATCAAATTTTACATATACACATCTCTTTTTTGTTTGGGCTAAGAGCTTTGATAAGCTCACGAGAGCCTTGAGTTGCATCCCATGCATATGCGTGATTTGGGCTACATCTTTTGTTTCTCACTACCTACATTTTTGTGAGGAATGTGCTCGGATGTTTGACAAGCTACTACAAGCATTGGTTGGTTTTGATACGAGTAGGAGCTTGTGAGTTGTGAGGGAGTGCTTGATGCTTCATGGACCTCCTTGACACCACCTGAGGGAGGCATTTAGTTTGGGTACAATCTGTATCCAACCTGGTATGATCGTTTCACCCCTTCCCTGCTCTTCTTTTTCATTTCTTTCTTTCTTGTTGCACGTAGTTATGGATATTTCGTATTGTTTTCTTTTTTTTCGCACTTAGCTGTGGATATCTATTATTGTGATTATATAGGTGATCAATCTTAAGGAACAATTTGGGATTTGTTGAGCCGTGTTGGCTATGATCATCCTTGATTGTGTTCTTGTTTTATGAATGCTTGTTAGTTGTGGATATCTAGGATTGGGATAGTTGTGGATATCTAGGATTGTTTGTTTGTGTTTGTTTGAGTAGTTTGCTTTGTTTCCATGGTTTTGTGGGTTTTGTTTTTCTTTGACCTTGTTTTTGTTCAATATTTTGGTTTTGTTTTTGTTATGTGTGTTTTACTTTCCTTTTTTGTGTTTAGTGGTTTTGTTTTTGATTTTGTATTTAGGTTTGTTTTCTTCTGATGAGTCTTCTCTTGTTTTGTTTTGCATTCTATTTGGTAGTTCTTTGTCTATATTGGGTATTTTTGTTTTTCTTAGGATGTTTTAGTTGTGTTCTGGGTAGTGGTGGTATGTTTTGTTAAATAGGTGCTTAGTGCTTCTTTTTTGTTCCATTGATTTTATATTTTGTTTTTCTCTTGTGTCTTGTCTTCTTTTAGGTTTCTTTTGGTTTAGCTTGGTGTTTAGTTGGTTCTTGATCTGGTTTTGTTTTTACTTTGGTGATTATGATTGTTTTGGTCTAGTTTTGTTTTCTTTTGATTGGTTTTGTTTTCTTTTGTTAGGTTTTGGTTTTGATTTGGTTTCTTTTATGATTATTTTGGTCTTTGGTTTTTGTAAATATGTGTGTTTGGTTTTGTTTTGGTTTTAGTTGTGGTTTTGAATTTTATTTTGGTGATTAAGTATGTTTAGCACTTGTGATTATTTGTGGTTTCTTGTTTTGGTTTTGGTTAGTTGGAGGTTTGGTTTGTTTACAATTGGTTTTGTTTTTGCTGTTCTTCTGTGATTTTGATTTTGGTGAGTTTGTGTTTGTTTTTGTTTTTGTTTGTGATTTTTTATGGTGTCCTAGTTTGTACATACCTATGACTTTGTTGTGGTTTTAAGGTTGTATAGCTTATGTGATTGTTTTTCGTTTCTTAGTTCCCACAATGATGACATTGTGAAGTCTTGGTGTGAGGATGAGGTGCCCACTTGTACATATTTGTCAAAAAATTTGAAAATTTTAAAAAATTTTGTTTTGCTTTTGGGGTTTTATGTGCTTTTTTAGGTAGTTGTAATCCTATGTTGCTAAGTTATTGAGCTATATGTAAATAGAGTTTGCATGATGAGATGTCTAGTTGATGATGTATATTCGATTTTTCATAATAGCTTCACCACGTACGTGTGATTTGTGCCTACCTTGCTCACTTGACCGTTAATTCTTAGGGTCTTGTTGTTAAGTTGGCACGTGAACTTTTTGTTTTTCGAAGGTGACTTTTAAGCTCCTGAAAATGTGAAAAAAGAAAAAAATGAATAAAAACCTAGGCACCAATGTTCATAGCCACTATTTTTATTTCATATCTTTCATTGGCTTGAATATGTGCTATTTTTATTGATTACGCATCTGTTTGGCAATGAAATAAGTGTTTTGCACAATCGAATAAAACCCCTTTTTAGGGATGGCTCAAATATTTGTAGGTCAAGCAGGTTTAGGGTGTGTGCGTCATTATTGTGACAAAAAAAAGAAAAATTAAAAGAATGGGGCAAAGAAGGCAGTTAGGCAGGGAAATATGGATCGTGTCGATGTTATCAACTTGATTCATAAGGATTGATACACATTAGCACATTCACCAAGGTGTACATACCATTGTATATTGTGTGTGGGGTGAAAAATGAGAGTCAGGATGTCTCTTGATTGTATATTCTATTTGCGTATAATTTGGCGGTTTGGTTACTACGGTGATGCAATTGCCTGAGTTGTATACATGATTTCCCCATTACTTATATATATATTTATGTTTTGAAAAAAAAACACAAAAATATTTTCCTTCGTTTTTGAAACACTTTTTTAGGGTATTCCACTTGAAAACCCTTATGAGACCTCACTCGTCCACTGGGAAAACTGAAGGATTTAAAGAGCTTGTTACATATGCTAAATGCAATCGTGATTCCTATAAAAGTGCATTAGGATTTTCTTTCTTTCTTCTTTTCCATTTTTGTTACTTAGTTTAGTTGTTTTACTCAAGGACGAGCAAAATCTTGGTCTGGGGGTATTTGTTTAGCCCAAAAACATACAATTTGATCCCCCTTAACCTATGATTTTATGCTCAAAACAATTATGTGTTAGAATTTTTACTTGTGTTTTAGTTATTTTGCAGGAAAAATCATAAAACATAAAGAAATTGTTGAAAAATGAAATTTTGGGCCATGAAATAAGGATTGAAGCAACAACCCAAAATCATCGCAACCCCTTTCATCCATTAACAAAAGGAATGAAAAAAAGGAAAATTAAATAAAAAAACTCCCCAACCCCACCCACACATGTTGGGCATGTGACTTGCCTTCCCCCTTAATCTCCTCACTTTCTCTCTCTTCTCCTTCCAGATACACCTGATGCCCCCCAATTCACAACACCGTCTTCATCCTCTCTCTCCCTCTTCGAACTCATCTCTCTCTCTCTCTCTCTCTCTCTCTCTCTCTCGCTCTCTCGATCTCGATCTCGATCTCGCTCTCAACCACATGTCCACACCACCTTCATCCTCATCCACCATCGACACTCCACGCACCGCCAGCACACCACCATCATCACCCCCATCTACATCGTCCACGCCATCTGCAAAATCAAGGGCTGCGACTAAGCCAGTTCGAGTATAAATTGATGGATACGGCACAAGCTAGGTAATTAGGTTTTGTTCTAGGTTTTAATTTATGTTTCCTAGGGTTAATTTTAGGTTTTTCGTTTCAATTTGAGATATTAGGAATTTAGGGTTTCTGTTTTCGTATTCATCCTTTTGATTTTAGATTTAATTTCAGCCTTTAAATTCATGTAATCGGGCTTGATTTTGTAATTTGGAGTTGACATTCTTGATTTTCAGTTTGCAATTGTAGTGTTTTGGGTTCAAGTTTAATTAATTTCGACATATTTTGCTTCCCCTATTTTCAATATGTTTGAAGCATCATTAATGGTGTTTCCACCATTGTTGGTGAACTTTGAAGCTCTGTTCTGGGTTGTCCAATGCTACATTCAAATTTCCCCTCCCTGGTGTTGGTCTGAGTGAGTTCTGCTTTATGGTCAATAGCTTAGTCCTTTTTTTTTGTTTTGTTGAAATTGTGATAATGGCGATTTTACCATTTTTAATGGACTTTGAAGCATGTTTATGGGTGGTTCTTTGTTGGAACATCCGAGATTTTCCATCCCTTGCTCCTGGGTTGAGCTGTGTGCTAGGATGCCCAAGGACTTGTCTTGCCCTGCTCTGTTCTACCTATGCTGTTTTCTAGACTGGGTGTTGTTGATGTTGAATGCTACTGAATTTTAGATTAGTTTAGGAGATGCTGCCTTAGGTATTCTAGTTTCAAAGTTTAAGTTACTTTTTTTATTTGCTATACCTTCATTGTTGCTCTTTTTAGTCGCTTGACCGCTTCACTTTATCTCTGTTACTTAGATAATGTGATTAGTGCCATTTAAGTTTGCTTTATCTTAATTTGACGCTGATTTGGGCTAATGAAATCTTGTGAATAGTTATAATCTATAGCTTTATTTATTAGTTTAGAATGATGCTAAATTAGTTTAATTTCATACTCAATAACATTAATCTCTTCCATTGTCCCTGTGCAGACGACCCTTAAGTACTACGAGGATAGTCGTATACTTACGGAATTTTATTTACACTCGAAATTATCCAACAATGATTAATTGAAAGGCAAAAGGCCATTATCTCTCTAAAATCTCTCAATCATTATCTCTTTCATAGAGTGGTGATTCAGAATCTTTCCTTTAAAATTTCTATTTGGTGGCTTTTGGCCTTTAGGAGAGATATTGGAAAGGGGGTATTTGTTTTCTTTTGGATTCTCAATTTTGGGCCCCTTGACTGTTAAAGATTGAATCTTAGGATAAGCATTCTTTGTTTTGTGTTGTGATCAAGTATTTAGGATCTCGTGGTTAGAGGAATCATCCTCATCAAGTATATTGGATAAGGAGTATTTGTCTTCTTTTGGATTCTCAATTTTGAGCTCTAATCTCTCAATCACCTTGATTGTAAAGATTAAATCTTAGGATAAGAATTCTTTGCTTTGTGTTGTGATTGAGTATTCATGATTTTGGGCTTAGAGGAATCATCTTCATCAAGTTGGTATCAGAGTCAGAGTTCCTCCTTAGGTTAATTATGCAATCAAAATGTTCATTATACTTATTTAATCAAAAGGCTTATCCTTTACCAACTCTATCCCCAAAAATCCATACTTTTATTTCATCAAATTTCTCCCACTTACCCATCTTGATCAAACTTCTTACTCCACAAGGAACCCCAAATCATCCTTGGACACAACTCCAATTGAAAATACAACCCTAAACTTCATTAAAAAAGACCTTACACAAATGGCAAAAGCATGCTAGGACAAAGCATAACATGGTCACATGGTTGACTACGTCACTAATCGTTTCAAAACCTTTTGACTGTGGCACTAGTCGTGCAAAGTTTCTTTTACCTATATAAGAGTCCATGCCAATCTCTGCCCATCTCAGCTACCTTTAATCCAAATTTTACCTTAAGTCTCTTCATGGCTTATAGTGGTGAATCCTCTCATCTTAGGAACCCATTAAGGTCTAAGAGCAAGTATGAAAGACAACAAGAGAGCTAGAACAAATGAAAGGGATTATGTCCACTAAGAGAAGAACACGTGAGAATGAGATGTGAGTCCTATTAACATAGTCAATTCCTCATCTCATGAAGACTATCATGATGAGGAAAGGAGAGATAAGTGAATAAGCTCTCTAAGGATGACCTTAAAGACCTCAAGGTGAAAGCATAGGAATTTGATGGCAACCTTAGCCTAGAGGGCTATCTACATTCTATTCAATCCATGGATAAGATCTTTGAACTACAGGAATATAATAATCATGAATCATTCAAAATGGTTATTCTTAAGATAAAAGGGTATGCACCCTTATGGTATGAGCACTTGAATAGGAATATAGCAAGAGAAGCCAAGTCTAAGACCAAGATATGGCTTGAGCTTAGCAGCACATGGAGAAAGGGTTCTCATCTTCCACTTACAAGCAAGAGCGCTATCTCAAATTAACTTCTCTCAGCTAAGATAATCTTAAGGTGCAAAAATATCAAGAAGTTTCAACAAATCTAAATGAGGGTTGGACTAAATTAAGAGGCCAAGCTTAGAATTGCTAGATTCATCAAGGCTTTATCTCGCAACATTGCTAACAAGGTAGAGTTATAACATTACCTCATGTTTGATTATGTCTATAATTTAGCTATTAAAGTTGAGAAGCAACTCAAGGGTAGGAAACCTTTTCTAACCCCTCTACAAATCACTATTACATCACCACAAAGGGGTTTACTCTTTACTCCAAGACCAAAACTACCCCAACCCCTATCAGAGCCCTAGCAAAAGGTAAGGGAATTGCTAGTGAGCCCCTAAAGAGGTTAAAATGTTAGGGTTGTGGTTGTTTCCAAGTTGATTACCCCAACAGAAAGACCCTCACAATTAGAGAAGTGAAAAAGATCTAAGCCATTGAGGTAGAAACTAGTGATGAAAAGTTTATGGTCGAGGATCACGCTTTGGTCACTCTAGATATTAGAGAATTATTGTTAATTTAGAAAGCACTTCGTGTCAAAGTGGAACTTATTGAGCTAGCCAAAGGAGCAAATCTTCCATATTAGATGTATAATTAGAGCCAAGGTGTATGGCTAATCATTGGTGGAGGAAGTTGTACCAATGTGGCTGTAATAACACTCATCGACAAGCTACAGTTGCCCACCTAGGTGCATATAACTCCTTATTCTCTCTCCAAGGTCTCAACCAAGAGAGGGAGGTAACCATTTCCAAACAAGCTATTATTTTATTTTTGATTGATCGATACTGTGCTAAAGTGTTATGTTATCTTCTTTCCATATATGCATGTCATTTATTACTTGGCAGATATTGGTCATATGATAATCACGTGATTTATAATGAGCATACTAACACATATGCATTCAAGCACAAGGTTCGTAGTGTCACTTTAGCCCCATTATATCCGAGCCTCATAAAATTAAGCAAGGAAGGAAAGTGAGAAAAGCATCTAGATGAGAAGCACGGGTAGAGAGAGCCATTAGTATGAGTACGCCTCTATTTGCCTTAGTCTTGGTAGAATCAAACACAAGTGAGGAAACAAAACCTATGCATCCTCTGGCTCAATGGGTCTTAAGAAAGCTTAAGAATGTATTCACTAATGATTTACTCCTAAGGATCCTTCCTTTAAGAGAAATTTAGCGCCAAACTGATCTTATGGCAGGTGCATTATTACCTAACAACTCAGCCTATGAGTGCAATCCTAGTGAGTAAAAAGAGTTACAAAAGTAAGACCATGAGTTGCACTACCATAGGTATATTAGGGAGCAGTTCAGACCTTGTTCAGTTCTTGCCCTTTCGGTACTTTAGAAGTGGGTACCATTAAATTAAATGTAGGAAGGTGATAAAGTAAAAATTATCTTTAAGACCAAGTATTAGCTGTATGAGTGGCATGTTATGCCTTTTGGCCTATGAAATGCTCCTAATACCTTTATGAGACTTGTGAATTAGGTTATGGGGCATTTCATTAGGAAATTTTTTATAGTATATTTTGATCCTATCTTTGAGTATACCTATCATGAAGCACCTCATGATAAGCATCTTTCCTATGTCTTTTATGTACAAGGCAACAAAAATTGTATGTTAACCATGAGACATGTGAACTATTCCTACCCCCAAATTGTTCTTCTTAGCTATGTTATTTTGGAAGATGGAATACAAGTGGATGGGTCCAAGGCCAAAGCTATCAAAATTTAGACTGTGCGTACCTATATCATGGACGTTAAAAGCTTCTATGGGCCCATGGCGTAGCACCATTCTATCAGCGTTTTATCAAAGATTTTAGCTTCCTTATGGCTCCCTTGATTGAGTATACGAAGAACGATAATTTTCTCTGGACAAAGTCCCCCAAAAGGGAACTTTGGGGGAATCAAAGATAAGTTATATTTAGCTCTTATTTTAGCTCTTCCCAATTTTAAGTACTTGTTTGAAGTTAAATGTGATGCTAGTGGAGTTGGTGTAGGCCTAATCCTCACCCAAGCTAAGCCCCTCTTAGCCTATTGTAGAGAGAAGTTGAGTGGCCCCAAGCTCAGTTGTTCAACCTATGGAAAGAAGTTCTATGTTATTATCTGGGCTCTCACTTCTTGAAACTATCTCAAGCCCGAGCCATTTCTGATGCACTCAAATCAGAAGGCCATATGTTACATCAATGGAGATTTGACGCTCAACCCAAGGTATGCCAAGTGCATAGAATTTCTCCAAACCTTTTTCTTTGCTCACATGAACAAGGATGGGAAAGAAAATGTGATGGTCGATGCTCTTTTGATGATATACACTCTTCTCTCTATTCTTGAGGACAAAATATTAAGATTCTGTGCTGTCTAAGAACTCCACAAGGAAGAAGCATATTCTAAATGGTTATTGTAAACCCTAAGGGCTATGACTCACTTATATTATAAGATGAGTTTCTCTTCAAGGATAACAAGTTATGTGCTCCTAGAGGCTGACTAAGGGAGCTACTTATGAGAGAAGCTCATATCAATGCATTGGGAGGTCATTTCGGCATCTATAAAATTATTGAGATCATAAGGAGTATATTAGCCTAGAATGGAAAGTGATGTTCATAATACTGTCTACAAGTGTGCTACATTTTATAAAGCCTAGAGTTGTTTCTATTAAAGGTTACACACCCCCACTTCCTAGTTCCAACTCGAAATTGCTCTTCTGAAGATGTGAGTATAGACTTCATTTTGAGTTTACCAAGGACCTAAAAGAGGCATGATTATATTGCGGTTATGGTTAATTAGCTTTCTAAGATGGCTTACATTATTCAAAGCCACAAAAGTGATGATGTCTCTCACATTGCTTAACTTTATTTTAAGGAAATAATCGAGCTTCATGAGATTCTAAGAATTATTATCTCTGATAAGGACACCAAATTCTTATATCACTTCTGGAGGTGCTTACGAAAATTGTTTGAAACCAAGTTCTTATTAAACACTACTTACCACCCTCAAATCAATAGGTAAACGAACATCACTGGACTTTATCCACCTTTCTTAGAGGTCTGGTGAGTAAAAACCTTAAGGAATTGGACCTAAAGCTCTCACATGTCAAGTTTGCTTACAACTAGGCTCTTACTTCTGCTACATCGCACTCTCCATTTAAGGCCTATTATAGAGTCAATCCATGGTCTCTTGTTAGCCTTCTTCCTCTTCTTATTGAGCATAAGATCAGCTTCGTAGCCCAATAGAGAAGTAAAGAAATGAAAATAATCCACGAATAAAAGCTCAAATATAGATGGTCAATACCTCTTACAAAGCTTGCACAAGTAAACGTATGAAGCCTTTAGCTTTCAATCTAAGTAACTCGGTATTATTGCACCAAAGGAAAGAGACGCTCCCACAAAGAAGCCAAAATAAACTCATGTCTTATAGAGACGGTCCCTTCAAGATCCTTAAAAGAATTAGAGACAATGCTTAAAAGTTAGAACTATTGAGTGAACTTATCACTACCCCCGATTTTGATATGGATTTTCACCCTCTAAATGAAGTCTAATTTGATTGTTCCATATTTCATTGGGAAGCCTAGGGTCTCTACTTTAGGAATATAGAATAAATTCTTGTGGTAATTCATATTTCCTTTCCCTAAAAAGGTGAAACCTCACTTACTAAAGTGCAGGTTTTTGCTCAATAATTTCACTAAATTTGGGTCAATTTGGGTTCTTGCCTAAGGGTTCCCAACTGATCTAAGTCCTAGTTTATTTACTTCTATAATATGTGTATTTTATCTCTACCAACTAAAAATTAGCATTTGATTCATTTAAGAGAAAAATTGTCAAGATTATATAAAATGCCCACAAAATTCTATTTTTTAAAGCAATTTGAATTTTTGCTCAATTTGGGGAAATGAGCTATAAATATTAGAACTTCCATGCATAGAATGAATTTACACCCACCAAGGAAGACGCTCCAAGTGGATACACTACTATTGAATACATATAGCTCTTTAGAATGTTCCCAAAAGATGGAAAGGAAATCCTAAAATTTTTACCTCATGAATTTGTCATTATCTTTATAATTTTTATTTATTCTTAAGGTAATTTGTAGAACCCTATTGGTCAGTTTATCTCACTAATGTATCAGCTAATTTTCCTCACTTTGGGTATTTATAGACGCATTTCTCTCAATGTGTTCCCCCACGTGACTTGATGATGAACTGAAAAGCGATAGACCAGTTTTTCTCTTCCCTTAATCTTTATCTCCTTCTTAGAGTGGTGATTGAAAGTCATTTATTTAAAATTTATCCTTGGTGGCTTTTACCCTTTAGGTGAGAAATTGAGTAGGAAGTACTTATCTTCTTTTGAGATCTCAATTTTTGGCTCTAATCCCACAATCACATTGATTTTTAGAGGTCAAAAAGAAGCATCCTATCTTTGTGTTGTGATTGAATATTCATGATCTTAGCTTAAAGGAATCATCTTTATCACATTGTGATAATTATTTTTTTAGTTCTTGTTTCTAGGATATTGGTTATTAGACCTCCTTATTTCTTTTCCATTCACATTGTCCTTGGGTAGCATCTTATTTAGCTAACAGTCCCCAATAGGCACCATCAAATATTTCAGCTCAACTTGAATCTGGGCTTGTTTTGCACCACATTGAAGGATTTTCTACAGAAACAACTCTTGAAAGCAGGGAGGCTCATTCCTTTTCAAGAGCCTCCAATGGTCAAGTTAGGAAAGTTCATGAAGAACATTCAAACTAAAGCTGTAAAATGCTTATGTGTGCCTCTTAAAAGTCTTACCTCTCATATTTGCCATGATTTCCTTTTATAAGGTTGCTAGGGAGTTCTCCCTGCTGAATTTAATTAGGATTACATATCTTTTTAGATATGGATTATTCCTAATTTTATTTAGTTTCAAGTATTATCAACATTTCTAATATGTTTGGGATATCTTTGTTAGATCAATTCACCTTTTACACAAATCATAGACGATTAGTTAGATGCCAACGTGTTTTTATGAATATTTAAGGAGCACCAAGTAGACAAAAAGATGATAGGCAAGCACGAAATAGTAGGTGTGTCCTCTAGAAACACACTCACAATCATATTACAAGCAAGGAGGAAAAGAAAGAGACTATAGCTTTACTTGGATAAGAAACACTACGATGTTTGGCCCTAAAGTCTTAATACACTTTCTTGGATAAGAAACGCCACCAAGGAAAGATTTAAGACTCACAAATAGTGGGTAGGCTTAGGAAGTTCACCAACATAAACTAGGAACATAAGAACAAAAAGATAAACTATGAGCTCTCTTGGATAAGATATCTCCACCAAGCTTAATCCCAGGACCGTTAGCCACTCTTAAGGATAAGAAACTCCACCTTATGATACTCTAACATTGCTATTAAGCACTGCCCTACTTGGCCTATGTAGAGATAAATGAGAAAAAGAATTTTGAGTGTTTAAAGAAGACAAGCTCAACTTCCTCCATTCACTAAGCAATTTGCCTTTTACAACTCTAGGAAATCATACATATAGAGGGAAAAGGCCTTAAATACATTACAAGCATCCTAGGGTGTCAATCAGTGTAACCAATAAGAACTAAGAGACTAAAAAGCAAGCTAGTAGAAGAGGTGAAAGGGATAGGTTATCTGTCACTTTCAGTGCACATCACCCAAATTCAAGAAGTCGTTTTTGCAAAAATACTTGTCCAAAATGGACGAAACAAGAGTTTTTGGAAATATCAAGGTCTCTTCTTTGACACAAATTAATTTAGATGTGCATTAGGTCTTCCTTTTGGAAGATATGAGCCAGAAGTTGCAAGTGGTCCAAACTGAATTAGTTTTGCTGCTTTTTTGGGTTTTGCCTCCATTTAACTGATTGCCCTATAATTTAATCTATAACTCTTTTTATGCCCTTAAACCCCATATAAAATGGTTCCCAAAATGTTGGATTTGATCTCCATAAAGCATGCTGAAGCTTGAATAATGAAACTCACAAAATTGGGCTTTTTCAACTCTTCTTGGTAGTTTTTGTACTTAGCATCTTTTGCAATATTTGAGCCAATCCTTACCATTTCGGAGCTGAATCTTACATTATTTGGACACCATTGGAGCCAACGGAGCCTTGGGTAGCCTGATACCTATCACATATCCACTAAATGGATAAGAAAAATTGTGCCCAAAATTGGGTTTGTACAGGGTTGCGGAAGCAGTTTTGACCTTTTTACTTTCTCCTTCCCTTTGAGTGACCAAATGATGTCCAACTTGAGTGATTCTTGATTCCTTAGAAACAGGACATCTTGAACTTTGTCTTATGTCAATTTACAGTATCTTATTATTTCCCTGCCTCTAGCTACAAGCCATCAAAGTTGATGGTTACTCATTCTCTAGTTGAGGCGATTCTGGGTAATAGGTGACTTACACCTTTGAGGAGCTTAGATGGGTTGCCTTGAATGATTTTTGAAGTGGTAGACCCATAGAAGGTGTTGAGGTATGAGCCCCTCCCATATCTCCATCATCCTTCCCCTGTTGGAAAGAATGTGCCCTCAAATTCCTATGTTCATTATCATAAATGGATTTGGGTAGAACTGAAAGTGGATGAAATCCCATGCTTTCCTAGCAGCTTAACATTGTATCCACCACCAAGGACCCTCTCAACCACCTCATAGGGTCCATACTCTATAACCTTAAACTTATCCCTTCCTTTAGAAAAAAAAAAGTTTCTTCCCCATACGCACCCAAACAAGGCCACTTAGTTTCGGATGTCCTGACCTTTATGCTTCTACTTTTACTTCTTGTTGGGTTCAATGGTATTTCTAATCTCTTCAAGGACATGAAAATGGATCTCACTTGCGGCATTAATGCCACTTAAAGCTTTGGATGTAGGAGTGTCACTTGGGTGATTGAAAGTGGGTTTAAAGGCAGGCATGGGCTTATAGTCACTCTTTGCCTTGGGTTCTCTTACTTTAAAATCTTAAGGGGTATATTTGTTGGAATTTTGATAGGAGGTCTCTCTTAAGGAGAAAGTATCTCACTCCGCCCTTGAGTTTCTTTAGGCTTGGGCATTAAAATGTGATGTGGAGCTAAGGGAAGAGGGGTGACTTTCTTGCTAACTTTTTTAAAAGTTTAGGTGTTTAAATGGCCATTATGTTTTGCTTGCTAATAAAATTTCAATGACCTCCTAAAGAGAACATGACATTCATCCATAGGAATGATATCACACCATACATCATCTTGATAATTCTTACTAATTGACAGAGAAAGTAAGCACCTTAAGTTGACAAGAAGACCTTTACCTTGGTTGATTCATTAGATAGAGTAAGGTTGAGGATGATACTTTGGTTTGATCTTAAGCTTCTCCACCAAGGTTGTTAAGGCTACATTTGCAAAACTCCCTCTATCTATTGTCACCATGTTCACTCCTCCTTGAATGGTACAGCTAGTATGGATAGTCTCTCTTTGTTCTTTATACTTAGGCACCTTAAAACCACTAAGTGTTCTCCTAACCACTAACAATTCTCATCCTCCTCTTTAATACACTCTTCGGCACCTTCAATCAAGCAAAGTCCCTTTTCATCTTCCTTGTAGACATATTGATATTTGTCCAAGGAGATAACTCTTCAGTTTATGGCACTCCAAAGCAATTTGACCTAGTTCTTGACATTTGTAATGCCTTCTAGTGGCATTAGGAATCGGGGAAGGCTTGCGCTGGCCAATCCTAATAAGTTTAGGCTCGACGGCCACTAGAGCCGCTTAAGGCGATAACCCTAGTTGACCCCAACCTATATAAGGAGGCTTAAGGCGGTCAACTAAATGTACAACAATACACAAAAATCTTATATTCTCATGTTCTCCTCTCACAATTACCCAACCATCTAACGAGTCTCGGGTCTAGGATGTGAAATCTCAAGGCGACTATCTCTCAACAGTAATTTTCTCATGCCAGGTTAGTCCTGATTTATCCTACAGTGGTTTCAGAGCTAAACTGTTTGAATTAGTCCCACCTAACGTATTTCATAATCTGAATTATAGGCATGCTTGAACTTTATAAACTGCCTGTGTGATTAGTTATTTAATAATCACAATTATGCAATTGAGTAGCATGCTTTTGTATTTATGATGCCCGAAACCAACTAAAGGATTGCATCTTTAGTTGAATTAATTGATGACTGTTTCTGTTTTTCAAGCTTCGCATGCCCAAATTGATAAAACAGACACCAATTATGATTTATGCGACTATGTGTGTATTAATCTCTGCCCAGATTGATTCTTGCAAGTATGCTCTAGTTGATTACCGATGAGATTATTTCAATACTGCCAAGCATGCTTCTATGATTAAATTCACTCCTCATCAAACTTGACTAAAGACTAAACTTTTATGATCAGTTCGATTTAATCTTTGTGATTATGCTGCTTAATCAAAGCAGGTTTGGGCACCAAGTTAAACATTAAAAGCATAATTGCTCCCCAAACCATAAACTCTTTAATCCCAGTCCTCCAAAACCCAGACTCTAACCAGCGGCCTTAGTGGCTAATAAAACCAAAATTTGACGTATGCATCTAGTCCTACCCGACCACCGTTGTCAACACCATGGGCATATAAATTGACCAAAACCACCATGGACAACGATAAGGTCTCAGTGGATGCAAAACCACATAAATCAAAGAAGAAAATTAAAAAACGTAGAAGAAACTCATATCTAGGCCAACCCATCAGACACCATGGACGGGTGGCACGTGTATGTCATGTGCCGTCCATGAAGGCCGTTGCGCGATCTTCTCCCTCCTAAAACCCCTCACCACCACCAATCTGTGCAACCTCAGAAAGAAAACCTTGAAATCACCATTTTTGGAAGTGCGTGAGCCCACACACTATGACCTTAGTGCCACGTTAGGTGCGTGGGTCGTTTCCCCATACTTGGTTTTGGCAGATCTACACGATGGTGGTATCGATGCTCATCAGATTTACGTGGATCGAAGGTTGTGGGCATTTTTAGTACCGGTGGGGATGACAATCGTGCATCACTTAGGTGTATTTTAACTTTTACCAAAGTTCGATGGCCATGGAGAGCCACCATTGAAGGCTAAGGGAGGGCTAAAAGCGGCGACAAGGGTTGCAAGAAGATAAACCCATTTCAGACTTCTTCTTTCGGGATTGAGCGAGGGAAGAGACTGGTTAAAGACTGGTTTAGAGTTAGGGTGAATGAGTGAAAGTTAGGGTTAGGGTTAAAGTGAGTGAGAGTGATGCATTTATACCAGGGGTTCCAGCCTCTATTAAAGGGGAAATTTTTTTGGGCCGGTTTATGGTTTCTGTTTTGGGCCAAATAATATGTCCCGTTTTTATTTTCACAATCATATAAATCTGTTTTATATGTTTACAATTTTCATTATGAGTTTTTCCTATATTTTGTATGCATTTTTATGTTTATATCATTATTGCTTATATAATCATTATTTTATATTAGTGTTTATGTAATGATACTATGGATCTAAAAAGCGTGATGTGTAACTACGTGTTATATATCGAGAAAATAAAATTGTTTTAATAATATGCATATATGAATTAGTTTCTTATCAGACAATCTTGTGTAAATGTGTTTTACATAATTAAAAATGAACACCATTGTGATAAACACTAAATCAACATGTTAATTAGTTTGACAAAACTTTGTGAATTATATGGTAATTAAATTAAAGAAACTTCTAATTCATATCCATATGTGATGATTATGAACTTGGTGAAATTTTCAAACATATGATGTGAATGATGGAGTTTTCTTAATAATTTAATTGTTAAACGATATGTCTAACAAATTATATACACTTTCAGCTATGTTAGCTAAGAATTTTATAAGTATTATGCCTTATAACAAAAAATTGGATGGCACGAATTACGATGTTTGGCATCTGAAAGTTCAGTTCACCCTAAATGAGGGTGACATGTTCGATCTCCTAACAACTTCAATGCCTACTCCGGCAGATAAAGAATATCAAGGTAGAGATATTATTGCTTCTGAGCACTATAAGGAAAACCTAAAGGCATACCACGCCTGGTTCAAAAGAGATCATTCTGCACGCTACACTATGTTGTCTTACATGCAGGGCGATCTCCTGGGAGAGTTTGAACGTTTCCCCACTGCTAAGAGGCACAGCTTAAGATCAGGTTTGGGCAAACATCTGCTACAAGGTTGTGTACCTTATAGTTAAAATAGATGCAGTATACTATTGACTCTAATCGTAGTACCTCCGAACACCTTCGAGTCATGAATGTCATAGTTCGAAATCTTAAAGCTGCAAGGCAAGATGTCTCTGAGGAAGAACAGGTACTAAACATGATTAGAGCTCTTCCTAATGAGAATGAACATTGGAGGAGTTTTAAGGTCATTATGACACATAATGAAAACATTAAAACCTTCGAGGCAATTTCGAAACACCTCGAGATGGATGAAGAGCATATAAAGATATATGCACCTCCTAATGTGGCATTTATTGCCAAAGAGTATGAGCCCAGGGGCAAGAGGCCTTACCGTGGCAAGAAGCCCAAGAAGGGTCGTCATCCCTCTTGGAACTCTCGCTCTAAACATCATTCTGCCAATAAGCATAAGGTTAAGAGCACTAGAGCTAAGGATATGGCACGTGTGAAGTGCTATAACGATGGAAAGAAGAGGCATTTTGCTTAGGATTGTCTTGAGCCGGCCAAGGTAACCATTTCCACTAAAACTCCTAAATTATATGTTTGTTCCCATGCATTCATTACTAACTCTCTTCCTAAATCAATTGTAGACATGGGGGTAACAAAACACATAGTTCAGGACAAGGTTGGATTCGTGGAGTTCCATCGCTACCCGGTGGGTTCACCAACTATCACACTGGGGAACGACAGTGGAGAAGATGTCCTTGGAGTAAGAACATGCCAACTAAAACTTCGTGGAGGAAGCAAGTTGCTTGTTCACGATGCTCTCTATGCACCTGGCGTGCGATGCTCCTTAGTTGCTTATGTCTCTTTAATAAGATTAGGTTTTACTTTTAGATTTCGACCAAATAGTTCAGATTTGTTATATCATGGCAACTTGTTTGGCCAAGCGACATTGAAAGGCGATTTCATTGTTTTTGATTTAGATGATTCTTATAATAATATATCTTCTCCTTTTATTTACATACTTTGACTTTGATTCTGAATTTGTTAAGTGGCATGTTAGACTTGGCCATGTGCACCAAGATAAAATAAGTAGTTTAGCTAAAGAAGGTCTCGTAGATTGACTCACTAGGATCAAGTTGCCTAGATGTGAGTTATTTCTAGCTGGCAAGGCAATGATAAAGCCTTTTGATAAGGCTTCGAGAGCATCGAACCCCTCAGAATTAATCCACTCAGACATCTATGGACCCCATGAACATTAAAGCACATCATAGATCTATCTATTTCATTACCCTTATAGATGATTATTCATGATATAGGTATGTGTACCTACTATCTCATCGCTACGAGGCACTTAATGTGTTCAAAGGCATCATAACAGAAGTATAGACTCAATTGGAACAAAGACTTAAAACTCTTCGGACTAATTGAGATCATGAATACCTCTCTAATATGTTCACAAAGGGTTTTCTGAAGAGAAAGACATACAAAGACAGCTAACGATTTCATGCACTCCACAACAGAACGGTGTTGTGGAATGCACGAATCGTACATTGCATGACATGGTCAGATCAATGATGGCCCATGCTAACCTCCTAATCAATTTTCGGGGGATGCGCTGCTTACGGTAGCCTATATCCTTAACCGTGCGCCGCGCAAGAGTATATCTGCCACACCATATGAGTAACGTTTTGGTAAGAAACCATCCTTAGACCATTTACACCCATAAGATTTGGCCAGCTATGTGCATAACCCACCCACAAACATGGAAAACTTGGTCCATGAGCCACCAAAATGGTGTTTATTAGATATCTCGCATAATCTAAAGGATCGTATGGTGAATACTCTAATGGTGGCATGACATAAATAGATTCCCGTAATGTCGACTTTATCGAGGATGAGTTCCTAACCACTGGTAAAATCAAGAAGGATGTCGAATTATTTGAGTTACAACAGGACATTCAACCATCTTTTAGTGAGGGGGAGAATTTGAATTCTAACCAAGTCACCGAAGATGGTACGTCTCCCTATCTGAACAGAACGGGAGAAAGTTATCTGCTCAAGAGAATGAGATTTGTCCTCAATCTCCAATACATGAGGAGAGTCAACCTACGAATGAGGTTCATTCTGAATCCCCCGTTCCCGAGCATGCAGTTAGTCCACATGTTCGGGATCCCACACTTCAAAGGGATATTAGGAGTAATTCTCCACATACCCAGGGTCCCACACCTCTCAGAGAAAGGGGGAGAGATGCCTCACCCAAGTAGACAAATAATGAGGGTCCCAGGATCCAAATGAGTGAGCATGAAAGAATTTATCGATGATATTTCCAAATTGAAGAGGAAATATTCCTATGCACTCCCTTGGATGTTGAAGAGCCTACCTCTTATCAAGAGGCGAATTTCAACTGGATTTTCAAGATAAAACGTTGCCCAAATGGTTCAATTGTTAAGTTCAAAGCCCGTCTAGTAGCGAAAGGCTTTATCCAAATTGAGAGTATAGACTATGAAGAGACATTGTCTCCTGTACTAAGATTTACATCTATTTACCTACTCCAAACCCTAGTTGCCCATTTGGACTTCGCATTGTTTCAAATGGATGTAAACACTGTTTTCCTCAATGGTAGCCCTGAGGAAGAGATCTATATAGATCAACCCATTGGTTTTGTATCAAAGGGACAAGAGGACAAGGTATGTCATCTTAAAATCTCTATATATAGTCTTAAGCGATCTTTGAGATCTTGGTACTTAAGATCCCATGAAGCCATAACTTCATTTGGTTTATCTGTGGTTTTAGAAGATCATTGTGTGTATGTTAAAAGAACAACTGAGGGGATTATGTTTCTTATCCTATATGTTGATGACATACTATGGGCTGGAACAACTTGGAGATGATCAAAGCCACTAAGAAGTGGCTATTCTCTTTGAGATGAAGGATATGTATGAAGCTAGGTATGTCCTAGCTGTGGAACTGATCAGAAATCGTCCTAAGAAACTCTTAAGTATGTGCCAAGAAGCATATATCAAGAAAGTCTTAGAACGATTTCGAACGCATTATTCTAAACCCATAGACACTCCTGTTGAGAAGGGTTTAACCTTAAGTCTCGACCATTGCCCAAAAACAGATAATGAAAAGAAGGCAATGAACAATGTCCCTCATGTAAGCATCGTGAGAAGCTTAATGTCCCATGTAATGTGCATGGCCTGACATTTGCTTTGCGATTGATTTGGTAAGTTGTTACCAGAGCAACCCAAGAGTTGCACATTGGCAAGTCGTCAAGAGAATCATGTGCTACCTTCGTGTTATAACCAACTTGGTGTTGTGCTATCAAGGCAGGGACCTTAAGTGGAGAGGACACTCAGATGCTAATTGGGGTGGTGGCCCAGATGAGTCCAGGTCAACCTTAGGTTACGTGTTCACCCTGGGTGGGGGAGCCATATCATGGTGAAGTAAGAAGTAGGACTACATGGCTCTATCGACTATGGAGGCAGAGTATGTCGCATGTAGCCTAGCCACACGGGAGGCAACGTAGCTTAGGAGTTTCCTTCAAGATCTTGATCTCACTCCTAGAGTTGATGATCCTGTTGAGATGATAGGTGACAACACAGCTGCCATCCAGTTTGCTAAGGATCCGAAGTTCCATCTAAAGACCAAAAACATCAAGAAGCGTTATCACTTTGTCCAAAACCCCACAAAGACAAAGGGAGTTTCCATCAAGTATATATCCACTAACAAGATGATTGATGATCCGTTAATTAAGTCAATTCCTAGAGATGCTTTCAAAGCTCATTCATTGAGTCTAAGACTTCGAAGAGTTTAGTTTTTGGATGAATCTTGTTGTATGTGACAGATACATTCTTCTTGTAATGAGCATTTATGAAATAAAGACTGAAGTTTCTTTCTCTAAATGCTTTATGATTCATTTGTTAGACATATTGAAATATCACAGGATTTTGATTGGCCTAGTCACACAAGTAATCGCCTGACGCTTGAGTAAGGGGCAGGAAGAGACTGAATCATATTGGCACTAGGTGTGCAATACTCATTACTCATACTAGAGGTGTATGAATAAGATAGAATATATTCACCTTATTGAGTCTAAGATAAGACTTGAGGGATTCCAACATGAGATATTATTTGATATTGAAGCCTTAAAAGTCGAATCTTGAGTGTCAAGATTAGCATTTAGTATGTTAATCTAGTGGCTCGGGTTAGATTTTTGGGTGAAAATCTAGACTTGTGATTCGCAAGACATATATAGTGACGAGCCTAGCTAAGTGGGAGCTATGTCATGGCACACATCTCATACTGTGTGTGCTTAAAAGACGACCTATACATGGTGTGACCCAGTAGATGATGACCTTTTGACTTAAAGCTATGGTATAAATTCGAAGGTTAATGCTGCTACGTTAATATGTTTTTCAAGGGCCAAGATGTATACGGTTCAACAAGAACATGTTAGGAAAGCAATCAAACTGAGATGCAATATCATGAGTGTTTAAGGAAAAATCTATCCATCATCACCATATCAGCCCGACCGGACATATTGGGTAAATAATCATATGATATATCATTGCATGAGGGATTAGATATACCACTGGTGATGTTTGGGACGATTTAGGGTATCGTATTTTGTGAAAGTGTTATGTTAGTTAGATGATAACTTAATATAACACTACCGGTTATTTTTGTTCGCACGTCCTATCCCTGGTATGAAGCATGAAGAGTTGTGATTCGTGGAGTGCATGTGTTTTGCGGCCTACATAGCCAAGTGGGAGCTGTTAGTCGGCCCTAATAAGTTTACGCTCAACAACCACTAGAGCCGCTCAAAGCGGCAAGCCTAATTGACCCCAACCTATATAACAAGGCTTAGGGGGTTAACTAAATTACAATAATACACATAAATCTCATATTCTCTTCTTCCCCTCTCACGGCTGCCCAACCATCTACTGGGTCTCGGGTCTAGGACATGAAATCTCAAGGCGACTCTAATAGCCGCCTAACATTTAGATTGAAGTGGGCTACTCTCAACAGTGATTTCCGCATAACAGGTTAGTCCTAATTATCCTACATCTTGTTTTATAGAGCTTGAGTCTTTTCCAAGGGGAATAGATAGAGGGGTAGTAGGTTTAGGGGGGGAAAAGAATTCCCCTTATTGAAAGAGTTGCCTTTAGGTAAGACTTTGAAGGGCTCTTTCTTGAGGGTTTTGATTTTTTTTTCCCCCCTCAACTCTATAGGCCAACACACACATCATCATCAAATGACGAATGTTGTTGCAACTCAACCACATAAGCGTACCTAGGATCAAGGCCTCCTAAGTACCTCATTATAGTTTAGTTCTCAGTTTCTTAAAGATCATAGTTAATAAGGAGCTTTTCAAACTCCCTAGTGTATTCTTCTACACTCATAGTCCCTTGGGTGAGGTTATGTAGTTGGGATTAGCTATATTGATGGTATAATGGGGGTAAGAAATAGTCTTTGAGCATAGACTTTATTTTCTCCCATGTTCTTGTCTTTCCTTTCCCTTTCCTAGTTCTCTTAGCCGTAAGACTTGTCCACCATAAACAAGCACACTTTATAAGCTTAAGATCAACTACTTTTACCTTCTTATCTTCAGGAATCCTTTTGTAGTCAAAGACTCTCTCCACCATGTGCAACCATTCCAAGAATTCATTGCGAACTAACCAACCTTCAAATTTTGGGACCTCTACATTAATGTCATCAAGGTTGGATTGGTAGTGCCTCCCTATTCTAGGCCTTATTTCATGGTTATCTTTGCTTGAGGTACTAAAGGGGTTACTTCCTTCTTCATCTTCTTCATGGACAGATTCGGAAGAGCTTAAAAAGGGGATCCATGCAGGTCTTTCTCTTAATCTTCATGGAATCAACAAGTTTCTTCCTTAAATATTCATTCTGGACTCTTTTCTCTACATAATTCTTCTTAGGGCATCAAACACCCCTTCAAAACTCATCATTCGACTCATTTTGTAAAGTGGGATAATTGGGTTCCTTGTGGACTGTTTTTGTGTTTTGGGTAGTAGGTTCTATTTGAGATTGGGAGTAAGGCGAAGGAGAGTATCCTAAGCTCTAATGCCAAATATGATGTATATTTTATCCAAGTAGACTAAAAGAAGAGAGGCAAGCATGAAATAATAGGTGCATCCTCGAAAAACGCATAAATAATTAGATTACAAACAAGGAGGAATAGAAAGAAATTAGAGATTTACTTGGGTAAGAAACATCCCCAAGTTTGGTCCTAAAGTCTTAATACAGTTCTAGTATAAGAAACACCACTAAGGAGAGCTTCAAGACTCTCAACCAGTAGGCAGGCTTAAGAAGTTTACAAACAAAAACTAGAAACACAAGAACAAAAAGAGAAAGTAAGCGCTCACTTGGATAAGACACCACCACCAAGCTTGATCCTAGGGGCCTTAGCCACTCTTAGGATCAGAAACACCACCTTAAGAGAATCCAAGACTCCTCTTGAGCACCACCCTACTTGGGCTATGTATAGATAAGCAAGAAAGAGAATTTTGGGAGTTTAATGGAGCCAAGCTCAACTTCTTTCATTCACTAAGAGATCTTCCTTTAACAACTCTAAGGAATCATACATATAGGGGAAAAGACCTTAGATCTATTACAAGTATCCTAATGGGTCAATTGGGCCAGCCAACGACAACTAAGAGACTGAAAAGCAAGCTAGTGAAAAAGTTAAAATGGACAGGCTACTTGTCACTTTTAGTGCACATCACTCAAATTCAAAAGGCCATATCGGCCACAATACTTTCCCAAATAGATAAAATAAAATTTGAAGGAAATCCCACGGTCTCTTTTTTCTTATGACTCAATTTGGACGTGTATGAGCTCTACCTTTTAGAAGATATGAGCCAAAAGTTTAGGTGGTCTAAACTGGATTATTTTTGTTGCTTTTTAGGTTTTACCTGGACTTGACTTATTGCCTTCTGATTTAACATGGAACTTCTTTTATGTCCTTAAATCCAACATAAAATTATTCCCACAACATTGGATTTGAGCTCTCTAAAACATGCTTCAGCTTAAACAATCAAGCTCACAACATCAAGGTTGTTTCAGCTCCTCTTTGACAGTTTTTGCACTTAGGATCTTTGACTTGTGACTTAATGAGCTGAATCTTGGGAACCTTTGGAAACCTTTGGATCCAACGGAGCCTTGGGTAGCTGATACCCATCACATATCCCCTAAATGAATAAGGAAAATGGTGCTCAAAACCGAGTTTGTACAGGGTTACACAAGTAGTTTTGACCTTCTTGCTTTCTGCTTGCCTTTGAGTGATCAAATGATGTCCAACTCAAGTTATTCTTGATTTCTTAGAAAGAGGACATCTTGAAATTTTTCTTCAGTCAATTTGTTGCTTCTCATTATTTCCCTTCCTCTTGCTGCCAACCATCAAATTTGATGGTTACTCATTGTCTAGTTGCGCAAATTTTAGCAATAGGTGACTTGCAACTTTAAGGGGCTTATATGGGTTTTTTGGACTGATTTTTGTAGTAGGGAACCCCTGGGAGGTGTTGGGGCATGGACCCCTACTATGTTTCTGTCAACTTTTAAAGTATATTTAAGTTAAGCTTATTATTTGGGCTATGAGCTCTTCATGTAGTGCTACCATGGACTTTGTAATTTAGACCTATTAGGATTTGATGATTGATGTTATCAAGTATATTTGGGCCTTATATCTCATAGAATGTAACTACCTTCATTCACTATGGTTTTATTCCAATTCATGCCAGATTTTTGTCACTAAGGATGGTGTATTTAAATGTGACTAAAGAATTTGATGCTTAATTGTTTTTGGTGATTGTAACTTGATATAAATGATAAGTTCTAATTGCTTTGTATGATTGTGGCAGACTTGCATTAATATTAGAGCTTGTACATGGTAGTTTAATGAGTAACAAACTTACAGTCGTGGGCCTCGTCCCCCTAGTCAACTTTCATGTCCTCAAATAGAAGAGGGGAAAAAACTTTGCTGAAAGATACTTTTTTTCGTACATTTCTTCCCTTAACAAGGGAAGATGATGAGTTTCTCCCAAATTTTTATCCTCCTTATTTTTTTAATTTTAACCTTCTTTCTACCTAATTTCCCTAGGTTTAAAAAGTGCCTATCTATACTTTGTGGGAGACGAAATTATAGATACTACATTAGACCGCCCGTCTTTGTTAACGCACCACTTCTTCTTCTTTTTTTATTAATTTTCTAATCCCCGCCCAAAATTTTATTATTTATAGGTTTGTACATATTCTTAATGGAATAAAAAAACACATCATAGTTATAGACCTGCCTCAGTTATTTTTATGGGACTAGCTAAAACAAGGCTTTTATTTGGCTCTAGTATGGTCCTTTTTGTGGATTTGGATCTTAAAGTTTTTTTCTTAAATAATTTTACTTTGCAGAAAGGATGGGATTTTATTTGGTACATATGAAAGGAATGCTTTATTTCTAAGTTAGGTCTTTTTGTTAGGGCACATATGGCACAACCAAAGTTTGTATTAACTTAAGAAACGAGGTCTTTGAATAGGTGAAACCCAGCAGGAGCTCACTTGACATGTAAATTTAATTTTAACAATAAGAATTTCAACCAAATTTAAAAACCGTACATCATGTTCCCTACATACCCTTAGTGGATTCAACATTACATTTTTTGCTTAATCTTTATGTATTTTGTAAACAATTACTGACTCATTTCTGCTCGAAATTCATGTTTTGACAATTGTGTACAAGGTAACATATATACATTTGATGTTATTGGAACTCATGAAAATCTTGCAATTTGGTCCTAAAAGATCATGATGGCATAATGAGCTCGACGTCAATCAAACGATCATTTCTTTAATTTACTATGAATTACAAAGAGAATTAATTGATCTATTTCATTACGTTTCATTGTTCTTCACCTATAATTATGCTCTTATTTGACCCTCCATGAATTCAATGATTGATCTTTATCTTTTTTAGTTCATTATGTCCTAAACTATGCTAAGATCAAATGTCAACTAAGTTTGTTGCTTTTAGGTTTTATTCATCACTTCAAAATGGCCCATTTAATAAGTTTCCACCAAAAATATTCTTATTATGTTCTTCTCTAATAAAACTATAAAGTTGGATTAAGCATCTAATATATGAAATTCGAAAATAGCTAACTTAATCACATTGATTAGTAGTTGAGGCTACTACGAGCAAGTTCTATCAGTCATTGTATAGTTCGAAGTGTGGATTCATCTTGTTAAACCCCACTTGAGACTTGATGTTTATAATCATGTGGAAAAGCCCTTATCCCATGAAAATAATATCCAAGGTCCCTTGCTTGTCCCTTCGACTTAAGTAGATTTAATTTTTAGAAAGTCGAGCATATGGAATACCTTTTCTTTTGAGTTTAAGCCCTTTCCGCCGCAATCTTATCTTTTTGGTAGGGCTAGCTATAGATTGGATTCCTAGGTGTTGTCTTCTCTATGAAATTATAGATTTCGCACTTTTTTCAAACATTCTCCAACGAATCCTAACATAAGCTCATCCTTACCCTAAAATTCCAATGAAAAACTTGGCATTGAAAGCATCAATGCAACTAATGGTGCACACTAAGATAGCTCTACGGAAGCCGACTATTGTCACCATCCCTTAGGCACTTTCACCTGGGCCCTTTCCAAAGAGAACTGTTGTAGAGCAATTTGCTAGGGAAACTTTGTTAAGTTCTACATTAGATGCCACTTGGGAAGAGGTCGCAACAAAGGGGACCTATACACCTTGAAGAGGCTCCAAGGCCAGAAGAGGATCTCTTAACTCCTATTCCTATTGACCAAAGAGTGAAAAGTGGTGATGAAGGAAATAATCACACTTTGCAAATCCTTGAAGAGGAGGATATTCCTTCACTAAAAAGGAAAAATTCTGGAAGCTTCTTCTCCATGTTTGCCTCCATGCTCCTTAGGTCATGGAGTAGTATATTATTTTTTAAGGCGATTTAGAGTCATAGTTTAGGGCTTGTCATAACCTTTAGATAGTTTGTGTTTTGAATGTTAAATTTCTTTCATTTATGTGGAAAATTTACTATTATCTTTAATGCATTTACGGCTTCTTTACTGCAGTCACGGCTTCTATAATGCATTTGTCTATTAAACATGTTCATACTTTTGGGCTAAGTTTTCCTCATTGTTTTGTATCTAAGTTGCCCATAGTGATGTATGCACATTTTCTCAAAAGGTTCATGTCGCAATCGTTTCAATGCATAATTCATAAGCCAACATTTGCTAGTTGATTCATTTCAAAAGGAATTTGACAATGTTTATATTTCAAGGCTTATATAGGTACCAAAAGTAGAAGTCCCGTATGAGTCTTGCAAGTTTTATAATGTGGTTGATGTCGAATCTTGGCTCTGGAGAGAAACTTATGAGATTCTTCCACTATAAACTCAAAATAAATTCCCATGCTAGAATCACTTTAACATCATGTCAAAGATAATGGATGTGGCAATGCTTAAGACTATCTTTATACCAAGTCATTGGTATCTCCTTGCCTGCCAACTGTGAAAAACTTATATGTGCTTTGGAGATTTCTTAGTCAATGAGAAATGTAAATCCTAATTAAGACCTAGCCTCTTAGGGTGTTTAGCAAGTGCTTCCATATTCCTCATGACATAATGCTCCAGTTCGCAAGGACTATCCATCACTCTCTTATTCAGGCTTGAGTAATTTCTGCTCTCTATATTTCTACTTTAACAATTGCCTATTCACTAATCTATTCCAAGTGATCCATAATTGCTAAGAGTTCCCATCAATTTTATTCTGGTTGGTATGTCTTGACTGTAAAAAAGATGCTTCTAATATCTACTAGTATCATAGTTCTTGAGCCCTAAGTAAGCATGAATCGAGTGTTCCCAGTTAAAGTATAGTTGTGGCTCTTATAGAGCATAATATTTGAGGGAGCTCATTAGCCTAAGCTTCTCTAGCATCGTCTGTCTTCTTTCTCAAGGCGCTAATGATTAAGTTCTTATAGTCTCTCCTTGGCTATTCCCTTCTTGGTGTGCCACTAAATGAAGTCTAACTGGATTCTCAATCCTTCACAATAGGCTCTAAATTTGCTACTCTTAAGCTTTTTCCATTGTTCAAACTAAACTTGTCCTAGTATCAAAAATATATTGATGCCAAGTAATTTAGCAAAAGCCAGTGAACTTTTGCTAACTAATTTTTGCAATAGGCTCAACCTTACCCCATTTAGTTAAATGGTTGATGTCCATAAGAGGAACTTCCTTGGTATTGAAGCTTGTGCGAATGAGCCCAAAATGTCAACACCTCACTTGATAAAAGATAAGGGCTTGGCCATTAATTGCAACTAAGAAAGTAGTGGCCAGGTTGTGGATTTTGGGTTAGTAATCTAATGTAATGTGAACTTCCTTTGGGTTACCAATGGGCTTTACCTTACCCCCTTACATAATGTTCCTCTAGCTGAGTGATGCATTTGGGAAAGGGCATGTAAAAATGACTCTTATAAAGCTCACATTCAAAGATGTAGAACAAGGAACTCTCTTAACCTTGCTTGCCAAAAAAATTGGGCTTTTTCTAAGAGATATGAACTCTTAGTGGAAATTCTAAATGAAGAAGAGAGCTTTACTATACATACACAACACCTCCTATGGTAAACTGCAAAACACCTAGTCCTTAGGTTTGATTATGGAATGTGCCTAGGGTGCTTACGTTATTGTGTGATCTATGAGGGAAAATGCATAAGGGTAAAAGAATGGAGCAAAAGAAGAAGAGTTTGAAGGAAAGTAAATATAACATAAGCAAACATGAATGGTTGACTTGGTGAATTGTAGTGATCACGAGCTATTGAGCTGACTACTAAGTAGAAGCCAATGCCCTTTTTTCTCTTGTGATCCAAGATTTTGGAATATCTCAATAATGATAGGTTCTCTCCTTTTAAAAGGGACACATCTAATTGTAATGCCCGCAAATTAAATATGCTTCACTGCTTATATTTTCCTTAATAAATCCCTTAATTATAATCTAGACAACCCAATGATAGGGGCATTACCGTTGTCCAAAAGGACAAGGCTTGAAACATGAGTGCTATAAATAACACAGTTAAGCATAGCTTCAATCATACACATACACACCTGATCAATCCATAGATAATAAACTCTTAACCAACATAAGGTTTTTACACTATAGTAAAACACAATTCACCATGTAATCTGCATCTCCATCCACTGAAGATTTCAATATACAGCTCTAAAAATATGCATACACTGTACCAGTGTTGATCCATCCAGATTCCGTTGCTCAACTTATTCTCTTCCGTTGGTTTACTAGCATGAAGATGATTCTCTGAGGATTTGCCTAAAATAAAACATGAAAAACATTTCAAACTGTGAGTCAAAGCTCAGAACATGCATTTCTATATTGTTAAATGATCATTGAAACGCTGGTTGGACCCGCTTTGCAATTCATTTTAAGTTAAAACAGTGAATGAGATGAATGTAAAACTGCATTGCTAGTTATTATCTGATAATAAACCCCTTAATACTGTTACGATCTATGAATAGGTACCTGCCAAGCAGATCTGGGGACCTGGCCTGAAGCCGCGCGGGTAACTGAAGAGCGAATGCCCTATAGATGATAACTGACGGAGTCACCAATTAAATGATAAATCATTGTATAAACTGATTCATTGATGTACTTACCGAAACATGATAAGTTTGATAAATACACTCTGATTTCTAAAGATACAGGCAATGAACGTACCTAAAGTCTTTAAAATGATATTTCACTTGACAATACTTATGCACAATGGAAACAATAGACTAGGCCGCGATTCTTCTAAAGAAATGCAATTATAGGTAAATGCAGTTAGTAAATAATATTTACTCCCGAAATTTATAACTTTAATAGAAATTGATTAATTAAAAAGCTTCCACAATTCCAATAATTCAATATAAGATAAGTTACAAAAAAATGATTTGAAGAATAAATCAATTAGGGTTATTGAACTTGAAATACAACAAACTGAAACAAAATAGACCAAATTAGAATGATTAAGGAGATAATGAAAAGATTTTAATTGATATAAATAAAATACGGGTTTCTCATATTTCCGAAATGGATAATGGAAAGTGTAATGCTTCTGAAATGGATAATAGAAGGCTTAATGTCAAGAGAGGTGTTGTGAGGTTCATAAGAGCTCAAATAACCACAACTGAGTCCAATAGATACTAATTTGAGTCATTACTCTGCCCACTTCTCAAAATCCATGTTTATGCTCATTTAATTCAGTTTTCCAACCCAAATAAGCTTCCATACACTAATCAAACTTGTTGAACTCACTAAACCTTGTAATTGCTTTGCAATACCCATAATTAGATAGAAACTTCTGATGATATTAGATAGAAAATCCATATCTTTCACTCTCGACCTCCAATTGAGATATAAAACCCCAATATGAAAAGCTCACAAAGTCCTATAAAATGTTCATTGAGGACACAAAATATGATTCTCATAGTAAGGTCCCTAAAATTGGGCTAGAACACAACCGTGTACAACTTCAGTCCAATTCATGCAGTCGTAGCAAAATAACCATAACTTTTTTCACAGAACTTGGATTAAGGTGATTCAAAAGGAATTTAAAATATAACTCATTGATCTATCTGCATACGAAAAAGCACAATTTTTCAATAACCCAATCAATACCAGTTTTTCCGTAAAGTCCCCCGTTCACAAATGCTCCCAGTTTCAATGTATTCTGCACAGTCTTCAGTAAATTGGTCATAACTTTGTCCACACAACTCTAAATTAAGTAATTCTAGAGCCTATTAAAAGCTAACTCATCAAGATATCACTACAACAAAATTCATGAATTTTCGATGTGCTAATTAATACCAGCTTTCTCCCGAAATGACCCCTGTTTTAGGTTTGTTTACTGCTCAATATTCGCATTTTTCAATCTTTTCTTCACATAACCACCCACTAAAATCACTCTTTAACTTATATAAATTAGCATAAATATCTTGGTATTCATTACCAATGTCAAAGATCACAAAATGTCATTTAAAACAATCAAAATCCATCATCACACCCTAAACTTGCATGAACATGAACACCCTCCATCTTTTCTTTCTTTCAAGATGATCCAACTAATACAACATCAAAATAACTCTTGATTGCATCAAAACAACATGATTAATAATCAAAAACAAGAATCAAAATCCAAAACACAATCAAAACAATAAGATAAAGTTAGGGTTTACTCACTTGAAAGTTGAATATATGAAGATGGAGGTGGTGGTTGATGTTTGTGTGCATTGTGGGTGGTGGCTGGTGGTTGAGGGGGTGTTGACTGGTGGATGTGGTGGTGGTAGCAAGGGCTGCCCATGGGGGTAGAGAAATGGAGAGGAAAGAGAGAGGAAGAGAGATGAAGACTAGTCTTGCCTTTGCTAGCTTGGTTTACTTGGTGAAAATCATCCAAGTAAACTTGGCTAAGATTTTAGCTCCAAAAAAATATCTTGCTAATTATAATTAGGGCCTAATGATGGTAATTAGTGAAGCAAATGGATTAGAAACTTGTTGGGCCGAAATTGGCCTTAAATGAGCTCTAGGTTCCGAAAAAAAATATCAAACTAGGTGCGATTAATTAAATTTTATTTTTTCGAAGCTCGAAATTAAATGTGATGTCATGAGAAATAATTTAATCTTTTAAATCATAATTATCGAGGCCTACTATCAATTTTTTCAAAATTAATACAGTAAATGAAACTTGAATTGCAAAGTGAGACCCAAAATTGAATTCTCCCAACTGGGATGATTAAATGAGATAAATAAATGTGAAAAATTAATAACAGGACTTAATTAAATAAATGAACATGATTTAGGATCGGGCAATTACACTAATAAACCCTAAAGGATACAGTATGTTTTACCTTTCATTTCTACTAGGTTACCCAGATTGTTTTGTGCTAATAGGCACCCTGCCCTAAATGGGGTTTGCATTGCCTAGACACTAAACATTGATATTTGGTTACTTAGTATTTTAATTAGGCTAAAATATTGATCGCCACTTCAAAAACACCGTTATTGAACACAATCGTGATGAAAATGTAAAATGTTACTCTAAATACTATTGTATAATAAAAATCTAGTAACTAAAATTTTTAAAAATATATATTTATTTAAATCATTATTAGTTATTTAAATAACTAACATCATAGGGTATAAGTAACCAAGATTAAGGCCATGTTCTTTTTAACTTATTTTTGCTGAACTTATTTGGACTAAACTTAATTGAATTGAGCTAAATTTATTTTCTCTAAACTGATCTGAACTGAACTTCTTTTTGCTAGATTGAATTGACCTAAACTTAATTCTACTGAATTTTTACTCAATTTTACTAAAATGAATTTATTTTTTTGTACTGAACTGAATCAACCTTTTTTGTGAACTGAATTATACATGTTTTGGTGAAATAAACCAACTATAGAAAAAAAAAATTAATTGAAGAGAGCACCACCTTGATGTCAAAACGGGTGAAAAATATGAACAACAGAAGAGAGGAAAGGGGCTTGAGATCATAGACAAAAATGCCACTAACATATTAAAACTCTCTCAATCTAATACTGAATTATTTTTTTACCTCAAAGTCAGTATATTTAGTATTTTGGGAAAAATATGTTGCAAAGTTACCCCCCTAATTCTACTACTGAGTGATTAGGCTTTGTTTTCATTTGCCATTGACAATAACAGGGCGCACGATGGCTGTATCACAAATTAGAAAAGAAAAATATATAATGACACTAAAAGAAAATAAACTTGAGGACGGCTTGGAAACGAAATGAGTTCTTTTGACATGAGTGCCACTTAAGTCTCATTTGTTTTTCTACGTTTTGCCTCGTTGCTTTTAAATCACTCTAGCATGTCATGTAACTTTTTATTTTGGTCAAAAATGCCACTAGATTGACTATTGACCAGTCATAGAAAGTACGAAAAGGCTTTTATAATTATTTTTTACTTGTTTTCAACCTAAAATCCCTAAAAGTCTATGTTACAATGAAAAATAAAAGAGAAAGAAAAAAATAGGGCATGTATCAGTTTTCCTACAATCCTCACTCATTGCCACTCATTCTTTCAATTCCGTAAATTCTGTGAGAGTTATGATTTTATTTTTGGTTAGTTCCCTTAGGTTAATGTACCTTAGATTAGCATCAACCAAAGCCAATTAGGGCTAAAAAATATATATCAAAACCCATTTTTTAGTCATTTAACTTGTGATTCAAGCTAATTTTCTTTGATATTTGCATCAATGCCTACTCCAAAGCTTTTAACTAAAAAAAAAAGAGAGAGAGAGATCAAAAAGGGTGGGCTACGTTGCTGAGGTCAAGGGAACTCTTCATTTATAAGCCTAGAAAAAGGGGGGGGGGAAACGGTTTTTGTAAACAAAAGGAAGTGTGGCAGTGGGAAATAAGAAGGGCGTCTATTGTTGTAGTCATCAAAACATTTAGGCTAGAAAAAGGAAGGGACCCTTTGCCTATTCATGTAAGAATGACATAACGAGAAGAGAGCAAGAGAAAAGAGGGGGAGGCAACAGGTGAAGCATGCAAGCGCATAGAGGAAAAAGAAGGAAGAGTATTTGAAGTCCAAGCCACCCAATTTTCCCTACTAATCATCCAATTTGGCTTCGTAACTACTAATCTCAAGACTACAGTGGATGGTTCTACTTCTCTATAAAATTTTTAAATAAACAATTGTTAGAGTCCTAAATTGTATGCATGTGAATCTGCTCTTCTTCTACTTGGCTATCATTTGTTACTATTCATATTCCATTGTCTAACTTAAGGGATGGGTTTGATTAAGAATTTGGCAAAGGTGGGTGATGTGAAGAATCAATTGGTGTGATAATTTTGGGAGTTGTGATTATAGGAAATTGCGTAAAGTGGCTTAGATTACACACACACACACA
>JACYFF010031956.1:44571572-44602089 GCA_017589665.1 Selenicereus undatus | reverse complement strand
TATATATATGTGTGTGTGTGTGTGTGTGTGTACATATGTGTGTGTGTGTGTATACATATGTGTGTGTGTGTGTGTCTTTAAATCACTTTCGTGTGTGTTTCTTTAGATCACTTTTGTGGGTGTTGAGTGAGATAAGCGTGACCTGGGAATATTATGCAATCTTGATTCTGGTTCTTGTGCTTTGGTTGGGCTGCGAACTACTGCAACCCGTTGGGCCCTTTTTGGGCCAGGGCCGTTACCAGGAATTACTTCCCGGATTGTTTACTGACCCACAAATCACCACAGGTCCTTTTCGGCGTTTTTCGTCCTAGTTACACACTGCTTGAAAACTTCCCTGAAGGTCATCCGTCATAAGATCGCTTCACAACAAGCACACTTAACTGTAGAGTTCTTAACGGTGGGCTTCCCGAGAAGAATGGTGCACCTTTGGTGACATAGGTAGTCACTTCAAATCCTTTTTAAGCCATGCTTACGGTGCTACACTACAGTAAGCCATGCTTACGGTGCTACACTACAGTAAACAAAGGAGTATTGAAAGCAGCATAATGCCATCGAAATGCGTTTGAGCTACAAAAGGGCACAGCAGTAGTACAAAACTTGGTGCAAAATTGGACAAGGCCAATGAACCGAGCAGTAGCTAATTCTGATTGTTGTAATGAAGTTTACAGCTTTTTTGGTATATTTTGGGTTGAAAGATGTCAGAATTAGTGCTCCTATTTTAGGGTTTACTTGGCCCGAATTAGAATATTTCCATATCTCCTATGTCAAACCTCAACTCTAAAAATTTGTGTGGATAACAAATTGAATAAGGGAGTAAGAAGGAGAGATCAGGAACAAAAAGAGAGACGGATGAGGAATTAAATACTAAGTTAGGAATTAAAATTAGAAAATAGAGAAAGATAACAAGCGAAAAATATACTAGGCTATGGCTTGTAAGCAAAAATCGAATGGCAGCAACTATTAGGAGAAGGATGAGTAGGGAGTAATAATTTCGAATGGATTTGAATATAGCTTGGAAGATTTCGTGCTTCTTGAATTAGCGATTAGGGACCAAAACTATGACATGGTTAATTTCATTAACATGGACGGAGAGAACTAAAAGCATCTGTGCAAGTGATTCAAAAAAGGTATTTAAATGGCTAAAAGTCTCTATTTCTAAGCAAGTTTTTTTTTTCTTGAATCAAGCCTTGTTCAATATAGATTTTGAACTTCAACTATGAACAATTGATTGATTATTGATGTTTGGTTTGGAAAAGGGTTATGCGGAACTTACATTTTGACAAAACTGTTAATCCTATTTCGGATGAGCTAGTATCATTCTAAACCTAGGCCCTTGTATGGAAGAGACATGATTTGAGAACCTAGACTCTTGTACGGAAGAATCGTTTACACTCGCTTACTAGAATTATTTTTAGGACCTTGCTGAGGGTGTTATAGCTCTTCCACTCGTAAGTTTTCCAGGTTCTAGGGGCACAAGATGATTGAATCATCTAGAGGATACAGCCATGTACTAAACCGAATTTAACATGGTTTGGTTGTTAAAATAAGAGTGTAGAACCTAACCCCTTGGGTGAGCCAATGGAAGTTATTTAAAAGTGCAAGTGAATTCGTTTTCTTCCTTCTCTATTCTTAATTCTTGCGGGACACTTCCATGTTTTTAACAATTGGCATCGATTCTATGTTTTCGAATAGTCATGTACCTATTTATATTTAAGTTCATATTTCTATTATTGTGTATAATTTAATGAGTTTTAACCATGTGCATGTGGTATTTTGGTTTTAAGAATTTGGATTATCCACGAAGAGTTAGTTGGTCACCCCCTCCATTTTTCCTTTTCCCCAGGTACGGATTAGGAGTAACTTACTGCGATTTTTGGGCATGTTTAGAATAAAGATCGTGAGTTAAAGAATGTTTTGATGGCGAAATGTTGTGTGGTCATAGTGATGTATATGCGTCAATGCTGAAATGTATTTTGTTGGTTAAAAGGCACGTAAGGCCTATGTAATGTTATACGTAGCTACGGCTAATCATATAAAGTAAACCTCACTAGTAAGGCTCTGTTTAGCCCTCCTATAGGACAACCACCATGCCTGCTTTTCTTATATTTACAAAACAGTTGTAGTAGCAAGTTGATGCCTTCCACAGTTCATATTCTTGGGCATGTGGTCTTTGAGCTGACTATGGAGATTTGCTAATCTAATACATTACTTCAACTTATACAGGTTAAACCTGATTATTTTGTACATCTATAGGAAAATGCCAAATTTTAAGGCGTTATATATCATTTTTTCTATTTATCCATTTATTTATTTATTTTGAACCCTAAGCTAGACCTTTAGCCTTAGAGACTTCATATGACTCGAGGCGATGTAGTTGACCCCTTTGGGCAGTTGTTACATTCAACAATACTAGAGTCATAAGTTACTTGCTTGTGTAATTCCTTTCATCTTGATGTGTGTTGGCTGCTACATGCTATGTTATGCCTTGGTGCATATATGCATGTGATAGCAATGTTATGAAAAAACCATGTCGTGCCAATTATGTACTATATTTTATGCAGTAATTGCTATTTAGGATGGAATTTGAGTGGGCCTACTATGAGTTGATTCATTCTTCTAGATGGGATTTAACACGGTTTTCTTTTGGCATGTGATAGAGCTTGGTAACAAGATGAATGTTAGGGTTACCACATTGGACCACTGGACTAAGGCTTTCATTCAGTGTTTGCTTGTGCAAGGTGAGCTAGCAAAACTCACACATAGCCTAAGAGTAGGGATTCCTTAGAGAGGTTGGTGCCCTTTGTCCTACCCAGAGTTAGTCGAGTTCTTGTAGGAGGTGAAGCCAATTATAGAGCATTATCCAGGGGATGTTCTAGTAATTCACTAAGCATTAGCAACTCAGTTGATGCAAACTGAATTAGTAAACACTAGCCAGAAAAAGAATGTGTTAGGTTATGCAGGTGCACCAACTACTTATGAGAGCCAATGAATGCATCATCTTAAGGTGATACACCCACAAGTATGTAGGTATCGTCATTTGGCAACCAAATAGGTCAGGTTGATGGACTCCATACCAGGGGATGAAGCATTTTATCCTCATGGTTAGAGGGATACTGATGTATCTTGGAAGGAACATCACAAATACTCTAAACTGATTCCCAATTGCTAAGCTAAGCAAGCTGAAATCAATATGGAGTTTAAGTGAATTCACGAATAAATGAAGGAATATAGGATAATCTAAACTCTTGCTTAGAGACAGAAACACCACTAAACTCAAGTTTAGCGTCCCTAAAGTATGATTAAGAAACAGAAACACCACTTAATCAAGGTTTAGGACTTACTTGATCACCACCTTAATCAATCAAATTAAGGATAAGCAAGTGAAGTACTTAGGAGAATGAAAACAAAGTGCTCTCAATTATGGTTTTCATTCAATATTCAAGCTCAGTTTGCAAAATGAGCCTTGGTATAGCATTAATACACGACCAAGCAAGCAACTAGGCAGCATACAAGCATAGAATGAGGTTTCCTCCCTAGGAAGGAAACGTCTTGAACAAACTAATCTATGTGCTTAAGGCTAAACTAGTTGACATGCTTGCTTAATCAAACTAAATACAACCAGAATATAAAGGAAAGCAAGACAAATGATGTATTTAAATTTGATACACTTTAATTAAGCTAATACATCAGTTTACTAGCAAAGAAGTGAAGAAAAGCAGCCGTAAAGCATGCTCCCTTTTCGGCTGGCCAATCAGAATGCATGGTGCCAATTCTTCCTTTGTTTTCTCATTGGCTAGGCTCTTCTCAAGGCTTGTTTGTAGCAAATGATTGTGTTTCTGGATATCTTGAATCATGAGTGAAGCTATCAAGCAGGTAACTAGTTGAAGAAACCCTCTTGAAGAGGAAAGACACGCGGTAACTTACCGGGTTATTAGAAACAGTTTTCAGCCCGATATTGTGCCCTTGTTTCCACCAATCAAAAGTGAGCATGATTTTAATTTCAATCCATGGGGGGTCCTTAGGCTGTGCACAAACCCCCCTGTGAAGAAATCAAGGTTAAATCTTGTTTAAGGAGGAGTTTTCTACTAAAACATTTTACTGTGTAGTTTTGCACTAAAACTGACAGGTTGAACAAAATGCCTAGATCCCTTCACTTCGACTATGCATGATTGACTTTGAATGCTTGGGACTGAAATCTAACATCTTAAGGATCCTAAAAATGCAAAAATATCAAACTTAAGCCACAATGTAGCTTAAGAAATCAGATGAACAATACCGGGTAATTTCTGGCCGTTTAACCTGGTTGCATCAATTTGCCTCTTCTCCAAAATTTAATCCATAGTTTGGACTTTCGAACTTGCATTGGACCTTGCTAAACTCTTAGGACCCTCTTCCATGTCTTGGCTGAAGGGGACTCCATCATCCTTCCCTTGTTGAAGAGATTTGATCCTCAAATCTGCAAGGTGATCATCAACTTGGTACGCACTCAAGTCAGCCACATTGAATGTAGCTAAAACTCCATAGTCCCCTGGAAAATCAACCTCACAAGCATTGTCATTAATCTTTTCAAGTGCCTCAAATGGACCCTCAGCCCCTTGGTATGAGCTTGTTCTTCCTCTTTGAAGGAAATCTCTCTTTCCTTAAGTGCATCCATACGAGGTCTCTAGGTTGAAATACCACCTTCTTCTGGTGTTTATTGGCTTGAGCTTGATAGGATACATTGGTGTTCTCTATTCTGCTCCTCACCAACTCATGTATCTTCTGGATTTCTTCTACCCCTGCTGCTGCATCCGTACTTAGCTTTTGATCTACAGGCCGTGAAGTAAGATCAAGAGGACTAATAGGATCAATCCCATAGACTAGTAGCCCTGCTAGGAGCCCTATTATAAGCAAACTCTGCATGGGGTAAAAGCAAATCCCAAGCCTTGGCATGAGGTTTAATCAAGGCCCTTAGAAGTGTTCCTAGGGTTCAATTTAACCTCAATTTGCCCATCAATTTGTGGTTGGAAAGTGGTACTACACTTGAGTTTGGCACCCAATTTCCTCCACAAAGTAATCCAAAAATGGCTAAGGAACTTAGTATCTCGATCAGAAACAATTGATCCAAGTATACCATGTAATCTAGCCACCTCCCTGAAATACAACTCATAAATATGTGTAGCATCATTAGTTTTGCTACATGGAATGAAATATGACATTTTTTAGAACCTGTCTACCACAACAAAGATTAAGTCTTTGTTCCTTTGGGTTTTAGGCAGTCCAAGAATGAAATCCATACTTACATCAACCCAAGGAGTAGTATGAATAGGCAAAGGTGTGTAAAGGTCGTGCGGTATGGAGTGACTTTTGGCCACTTGACAAGTCCCACACCTCTTTAAAATGTCATGTACATCTTTCTCCATACCTGGCCAGTAGTAATGCTCGCTCAGCATGATGAGTGTCTTGTTTTCACCATAGTGACTAGGTAGAGAACCTGCATGAACTTCCCTGATTAAGAGCTATCTTGTGCTACACCTTGGTACACATAGGCGTGTACCCTTGAAAAGAAACCCATCTTGAATAAGGAAATCACCTTTGGGGTGTTTTGAACATTCAACAAAAAACTCCCCAAAGTCTTCATCTTCAGCATATAAAGCTTTTAGATGCTCAAAACCAAGTACACAAGCGTCTAATTGAAACAAAAGTAGATACCTCCATGAAAGAGCATCGGCACCTTGGTTAAGCTTTCTAGATTTATGCTTGATTGTGAAGTGAAATGACTAAGAAACTCAACCCACTTAACACGGTGTGAGTTTAACTTGTGTTTTCCTTGAATATACTTCAAAGCCTCATGATCATAATGGAGAATAAACTCACTTGCAATCAAATAATGACCTCAATGCTCTAAACATCTTACAATTGCATAGAATTCCTTATCATAGGTGGAGTACTTTCTTCTTGAATCACACAATTTCTCGTTGAAGAAGGCTAATGGTTTACTTCTTGAGTAAGAACACCACCTATACCAACTCCAGAGGCATCACATTCAACTTCAAAGATCTTACTAAAGCACGGCAAGGAGAGGACATGTGCTTGAGTACGTCTTCTTTTGATCTCTTCAAAGGCAGATTGAACTTTTGGTGGCCAAACGAATGATGTACCATTGATAACTTTAGTCATAGGAGCCATGATTATGCTAAAAATTTGAATAAACCTCCTATAAAAAGAAGCTAATCCATGAAAAGCTCGAACATAATGAATTGACTTAGGAGTAGGCCATGAATGAATAGCTTCAATCTTGCTTTCACCTACCTTTATACCATCACCAGTGACAATGTAACCCAAGAATGTTACCTTAGGAGTGAAAACGACAAATTTCTTAAGGTTACCAAAGAGTCTCTCACGTTCCAGAACAAGCATAACTTGAGTTAAATGGTCTTGATGCTCATGCGCATCCTTGGAATAGATTAGGATATTATCGAAGTAAACCACCACAAACTTGCCTATGTACGGCCTAAAAACTTGATTCATTAATCTCATGAATGTGCTAGGTGCATTTGAAAAACCAAAGGGCATAACCAACCATTCATAAAGCCCTCCCTTAGTCTTAAAAGTTGTCTTCCATTCATCACATTCTCTAATCCGAATCTGGTAGTATCCACTTCGAAGGTCTATCTTTGAAAACACCTTAAAGCCATTTAATTCATCTAACATGTCTTCAGGTCTAGGTATGGGATTCCTATACTTGATTGTGATTTTGTTAATAACTCTACTATCCACACACATACGCATCCCACCATCCATTTTAGGCACCAAACGAGCAGGCACAACACAAGGACTTAAGGACTCACGGATTAAGCCCTTAGACTTTAATTCTTCAACTTGCCATTGTATCTCCATGGTATCATTTGGATTCATCCTATAAGTTGGCTTATTAGGTAGGATAGAACTAGGAATGAGATCAATGTGGTGTTGGATATCCCTTTTAGGAGGTAAACCCGCAGGTATTTCCTCAGGAAACAAGTGACAGTAGTTTTGAATGAGTGTCTTGGCTACGGGGTGAGTGGGTAAAGGGGTTTTTGGTTCATCTTGAGTGCTTAGAATCCACTCCTTAAAGGCCTTGAATTCATGCTAAGAGGCCTTTAACAATGGCTCACTAACTTCCATTAGCAAATCAGAATGGTTTGGCTTGTTTTGAGGCTTGATTTCATGGAGTTTTGATGGGGGTAAACGGGCTAAAGTGATTTTCTTACCGTCCTTAGTAAAGGAGTAAGTATTCAAGTAACCATTATGCATAACCTTACGGTCATACAACCATGGTCTTCCCAAAAGCATATGACAAGCATCCATAGGAATGACATCACACCAAAGTTAATCTTGATAGTTCTTTCCAATGGAGAAAGAAACTAAGCACCGTGAGTTCACTCGGATTCCCTTTCTTAGATTCAACAATTGAATGTTGTAAGGGTGTGGATGAGTCATGGTTTGCAATCCTAGCTTCTCAATCATGCTTAAAGAAACCACATTTGCACAGCTTCCTCCATCAATAATCACAGAACATACCTTTCCTTGAACTGTACAACGAGAATGAAATATGTTCTCCCTTTGTTCGTCCTTTACTCCTTTCTGGTTACTTAAAACTCTTCTCAAAACTAGCAATTCACCTTCATCAGCCTCCTCCACTACTTCTTCTTGAGTTTCCTTAAGCTCATCCTCATAATCATCCTCCTTTTCTTCTTCTTCAAAAACCTCCTTCACGGCTGGCCATTCGGCTAAGGTGATTACCTTACGGTTTGGACAGTCCGAAGCTGTATGCCCAAGTCCTTGACATTTAAAGCATCTTTTGTTGCTCATGGGATTGGGATTGGGTCTATTTTGAGGGGTTTGGATCTTTTGTGGAGTTGGGGTTCTTTGTGGAAAGGAAGGGGACGGATTTTGTAGCTTGGAAATGGGATTAGAACTCCCCTTATTAAAAGGTTGGTTCTGGGTAAAGGGCTTAAGATTTTGTGGCTTAGGGGGTTGTCTAACTTTCTTTTGCTGCTCAACCTTATGAGCCAGCACACAAACTTCATCAAAAGTGGTGTAGGCTTGCAAATCAACCACATTAGGATACCTAGGATCATGACCTCCTAAGTATCTAACAATGGTTTGCTCTTTGGGTTCTTGTAAATCACATTTTATTACAAGCTTCTCAAATTTCCTTGTGTACTCATCCACATTCATATTGCCTTGAGTCAAGTTATGAAGTTGAGAATAGCAATCTTGAACGTAGATAGGGGGAAGAAACCTAGCCTTAAGCTTGGACTTCATCTTCTCCCATTTTCTGATTTTAGACTTTCTTTCTCTAACCCGTTTAGCACATAGGTTAGACCACCATAATAAAGCATATTTTCTAAGTCTTAAGGCCACTAGCTTGACCTTCTTGTCCTCTGGAACATCTTTGCACTCAAAAACTCTTTCAATAGGATGCAACCAATCTAAAAACTCTTCTGGACAGAGCTTACCTTCAAACTCTGGGATTTCAACCTTGAAATCATTTGTACTAGCTTAAAACTGTGGTTCTGGTCTAGTCATTCTCAATGGTTCATCTTCACTAGATGAATAAGGGTTATGACTAAAGACCTGCTCTTGTCTTATTGGTTCAGATTGGAGAGGTTCTTCGCTCATCTTTTGCTTTTGCTTCAAGAAGGAACCAAGCTGCTTTCGTAGATACTCTTTCTGAGCCTTAGTTTCTTATTTACGTTGAGCATCTTCATGAATTTTCTTCATTAGCATCTCATTCTATCTCATAAGAGCATCAAACTTCTCTTCCGAACTCGTGCTAGTACTCATCTTGCTCTCGGTTTGTATTTAAGTTCAAACAAGGAATGTGTTTGGAATTATTCTAAAAAGTGGAGGGACGTACCAGGCCAAGGAGAAACCAAAACTCTGATACCAAATACGATGTATCTTTAAAGGAAAATCACAAATACTCTAAACTAATTCCCAATTGCCAAGCTAAGCAAGCTGAAATCAATATAAAGTTTAAGTGAATTCACGAATGAAAGAAAGAATGTAGGATAATCTAAACTCTTACTTAGATACCAAAACACCACTAAGGTCAAGTTTAGGTTTCCTAAACTATGATTAAGATACAGAAACACCACTTAATCAAGGCTTAGGACTTACTTGATCACCACCTTAATCGACCAAATTAAGGATAAGCAAGTGAAGTATTTGGGGGAACGAAAGCAAAGTGCTCTCAATTCTGGTTTTCATTCAATATTCAAGTTCAGTTTGCAAAATGAGCCTTGGTATTAATACAAGACCACACAAGCAACTAGGCAGCATACAAGCTTAGAATGAGGTTTCCTCCCTAGGAAGGAAACGTCTTAAACAAACTAATATATGCGCTTAAGGCTAAACTAGTTTACATGCTTGCTTAATTAAACTAATTGCAACCAGAATATAAAGGAAAGCAAGACAAATGATGTGCTTAACTTTAATACACTTTAATTAATCTAATACATCAGTTTACTAGCAAATAAGTGAAGAAAAGTAGTCATAAAGCATGCTCCCTTTTCGGTTGGCCAATCAGAATGCATGGTGCCAATTCTTCCTTTGTTTTCTCATTGCCTAGGCTCTTTTCAAGGCTTGTTTGCAGCAAATGATTGTGTTTCTGGATGTCTTGAATCATGAGTGAAGCTAACAAGCAGGAAACCAGCTGAAGAAACCCTCTTGAAGAGGAAAGACACGCAGCAGCTTATCGGGTTATTAGAAGCAGTTTTCAGCCCGATTTTGTACCCTTGTTTCCACTAATCAAAAGTGATCATGATTTTAATTTCAGGCCATGGGGGGAATCCTCAGGGTGTGTACAAACCCCCATGTAAACAAATCAAGGTTAAATCATGTTTAAGTAGGAGTTTTCTGCCAAAACATTTTACCATGCAGTTTTGGACTAAAACTGATAGGTTGAACAAAATGCCTTGATCCCTTGACTTCAACTATGCATGATTGACTTTGAATGCTTGGACCTAAAAGCTAACATCTTAAGGATTCCAAAAATGAAAAAATATCAAACTTAAGCCACAATGTAGCTTAAGAAATCAGATGAACAAAACCGGGTGATTTCTGGCTATTTAACCTGGGTGCATCAGTTTGGCTCTTCTCCAAAATTTGAGCCACATTTTGGACTTTGGAACTTGCATTGGACCTTGTTGGACTCTTAGGACCTTCTTTCATGTCTTGGCTGAAGGGGACTGCATCAGATACCATGTTTAGGATGAAAGAACTCAATAATGAGTTGGAGCACATTGAGTGGGCTAAGACAAATGAAATAGCCCAATTGTTAGCTCCTAAACCTATAGTAATTGCACTACCTGGAAAGGACGAGGAGGAGGGTGACTAGATGGCAACCTCTGATATGGAATCACAGGTTATCAACCAAGTGGAGACTCCAGGAGGGACCGATTCAGATAAGTAGCAAGTTTTAGGCTCGCTGCAAACTGGACCAAGGCTAGCGTAGATAAATAAGGGGACTGGCTCAGGAAGCAAGTAACTAGGTTAACCCTAAGTATGTATACTTTTTATTAGAGTTAGCAATTAGGCGCAATTTTGAAGTGGTGCCGCCATGGTTGACCACTGCAAGCGCATGGGTAGCCATAGTATAAATAAAGATATCGTTCCTGAGGGACTAATGTAACCTACCAAGTCTTGTCTGCCAGAATGTGCTAAGTAAAATTCTACTTCAAAGGGGTCGATTTAACAACTTCTAATTCACTATTCTGAATCAATCAAAGAGAAAATATGTCTAGGGATTCTCATAGCTATGAAAGGGTATTGGATCAAAACGACAATCATGTGTTTTTCTCTAATCGGTTAATCTCGAGAAATAGCAATATATCCAGAAATTTTATCTATTCTTTCGAAATCAATCAAATTTGTTTAAACTAAGCAAAAGTCATTCTTTCAAACTAATTGGCCTTAATTCAAGTTAAACATCTTCGATTACTCTCTAGTCCTCCTAACATGCAAATCTCTCTTTTGAGATGACTCCACATTAGGTTTAATCAAATGTCGCCTTTCAATTTTTCATTCGTTTGTTTCAAGTAAGCAAACAAATTTTGGTAAAAAATCTACTCACAACATGATAATCACTTAATAGAATAAAATCAAACCAATCATGAAAATAAGCAGAATTCTATAAATCAAAATATGATTCAATTACACTTTCATAAACTACTAAATCCCCAGACAAAAAGTAAACTACTCACACATGATTAAGAGTTAAATAAACTAACCAACAATTCAGCGAAATCTGAGAGAAAGGTTTGACTGATATGGCCTTCAACCAAGGGCTTTCAAGTGCCTCGAAAACCAAGCACATACACTCAAGACTTCACACCAAAACTAAAATCAAACTAGAAATCTTAAAAGAAACTACAAAATTTGAGAAGAAAACTATGCTAACGTTCTAATATATCCTAACTCTAAGCTTGTGTGTGTTCTTCTACTGCAGAACAAGTCCTTTTATAGAGGGGCTTGATTGATCTTAGCCACAAAGTCAAAGGAAGACGAAGAGGCAGTAGTTTCATGCTCACCACGGTACGTGGCCGATACCATGGTTCGACCATGGTCTGGGCTGGAACCGGCTTTCTGCTCTATTCTTTCTCCACGAGCGTAGTAACTCATGGGTGTCCGTAGGGGAGGTCAAAATACATCTATTTATGGTCAAATGCTGCGCAAAAAGGCTAAAATTCCTACAAAACACATCAAATAACTATACCCAAGCATAAATCGAGAATATGAGTATAAATAATAACATTAAGTACATAATTCTCCTAAAAATTGACACAAAATAGCCTTAAAATGATGTATACATTAAGCACTTATCAAACTCCCCCATGCTTAAACTGCTGCTTGTCCTCAAGCAATGCTAAAAATAAAACTTTACGTAACCTCCTCAAGATAGACATAGGTAACTTCAAATGGCAAAATTGATCTAAAGGTAACCCAAAAAGTGGAGAAATAATTAATAAACAGATTAGGGAATGAAATTTAGGAAAACCTTTTTGATAGACCACAATGTCAAACTTGAACCAATCTTCCCAAATCATCCAATACAGTCATTCCATCATATAAAACAAGTAAGGCTAGCAATGCCGGTAGAACCTCACTATAGTTATGTGGCTCTCATCACTCATGTGTTTAATATTAATGAAAGTTCTCTCAATTCTCATTCCTTAGACTCAAATCTACCATAAACTTGACAAGATTGTCAAATTCGTCATCACTAAAATGCAAACATAGTAGATGATCATGAGGACTTTCATAGGGTTGTAACAGGGCCATAGGTAAAGGTAAGAGGGGAACAAATATTTTGGAAATGAGGAGCTAGAAGCCAAAGACTAAGAGCTAAACAATTCTAATGCATCATACTACATCCTTCTTGAACCATTATAATTTATCAACAAAAAAAATCCCAAATTGAAAAGAGAAAGAGTTGAAAGTGACAAATATCTTACAATCCCACCAAGGCTGACACTTTCTTTCTTTCTTTTTTTGTTTTTGTTTTTTTTTTTCATGATCCTTTCTTTCTTTCTTTTTTTCAAAAAGGATAGCCAAGAGGAGATCCATAACCAACTGTAAATTTCAACTCTTCTCCAAACTTTGTACAATAAAACAAGGGATTTATCAAAATCTCACATCCCTTCACCAAACAGCCAAAATTCACTAAAAGATAACAATCCACCTTACTAGTGCCCTATGATGCAAAAGAATGAAACACTCCTCTAGTCTTGGATTAAAGATAAGACAAGTATTTGGCCATGGGCTATAATGGGAGGTTCAAATCAAGAAAAGTGGATATAGGCTCAAAGGGGCTAGTAAGGGATACAATACACAACAAAGATGGCTATTTGGCTGTGGAGTTTAAACAAATCAAAAATAAATTGCCTCAATCATATTTCCTAAATGTAACCTAGAATAAAAAGAGAACTAAATGCACTACTAAACAAAACTAAATACTAAAATCAAAAACTACAAAAACTACCACTAACTACATATACAAAGCACAATCACACTAAACCGAAAACAAGCATCAGATGTCAAATATAACGACTAACTAACTCCCCCATGCTTGAATCACACATTGCCCTCAATGTGGGCATACAATAGAAAAAGGGAAAGGGAGTAGCACGAGCAATCAGAAAGGGGTGGTGGTGGAGGATGGAGTGGTTGGCCATAAGAGATATGCAAATCCCACCAAGTTTCCAAACATGCCCTATAGTCTTGGAAATATTGTGTCTGGGAAGCAAGCAACCCGCGAAGCTCATCATGGCGCTCTTAGACAAAGTCCCGAAGAGCGGCATTCTCAAAAGAAACAAACGCTTCGAGGGAAACTTGCTCCTCGTAGATTGATCTAAGGGTGTCTTGGAGGTCATAATAGGCAGGAGGGGTGGTTGAGAGGAAGAACTAGGTCCAGATTGAGTAGAATGAGGGACTAGATGATGGGGTATGGGTCGAACAACCTCCTCATCACTAGGCACCCAATAAAGGTTACCTCGGTGAAGTAGGGTGGTTCGATCAACATTGGGAAGTGGCAAAAGCCGGTCCCGGGGGTAAATCCAACATAAACGGCCAGCCGCAACTTTACAAAAGTTTGTAATCTCAAAAGTAGCTTGATCAAGTCACTCGGACCCAGAAACTCTATCCTCAGGGTTGGGCTCAACTTCCAAAAATCTAGCAATAGTAGTCACAATCCCACCTATGACTATCCTACCTTTAGTGCTAACAATAGCACTATGCAATTGTCTAGCTAAAAAGGAACCTAGGTCAAGCTGAACCCCATCTAGCATACGGACAAAAAGTACAACTCAGAAAGCCTCAGGACATTCAGACTATCATCCTGAGCAAAAAGGGAACGAGCCAAAATATGTTGAGATACTCTAATGCAGGGGTTTCTAATATGTGTGCATTTTGATGAACTAGTACTGTACCTAACACTCCTCGAAAGTTCACCCCAAAATGCATTCGGGTTGAATTCGCAGGGGACTTGGCGGTTCGATAAATCCATGCTAGGTGGAAAACCGAAAATACGGTTGAAGGTACCTAAGTTCAGTTCATACAATTGTCCCTGCAAATAAAACGATATATATCCGGCTTGACATTGAGGCCCTCTAGTGACCTCGACATAGAGTGTACTTAAGAATTCTATGGTCATGTCCCGATATGTATGCTCTTTGATTTCAAAAAAGTGTCCCATACCACCACTTGCAAACAACCATCTAATATCATCCAACATTCCCAACAGGGCTAACAAATCCTCATCATAAGATCTACTTACTACAACTATACATTCATTCAAACAATTGTACCCAGCAACATGATCTGGATGTGTCAAACTAAGAAGGTAAGGAATGTTACCTCTAGCATGCACGGTTCGGGATGTCCTTTGAGGTTGAGGTGGTGCATGACTTGAAGATCCAACCTCCTTGGTGCTCCTTTGTCTCTTAGTTGGTGTCATTGTTGCAAAAACCAATAAAAACCAAATCTAAAACCTAAATAAGAAAATTTGAAGAAGAAAATGAAGACATTAAGGAAAAAGAAGAAAAAGATGAAAGAAAAGGATGGGTATGGTGGATGATATGAGTTTGAAGAAAAAGAAGAAGAAAGAGAGGGAATTTATGGAGAAAGATGAAAGATTGAGTGAAAGGGGATGATTTTGGGTGAAATTGAGTGAAAATGGTAAAAAAATGAAGAAGATTGAAGGTGTGAGGTATGGAGAGTTTGGTGAGAGAAAATGGAGGTAGAGAGAGAGTGTCGAGATGTTGAAGATCAAGTGTGATGGAGGTGAATGGGCACGGCGGTAAAAAACCTAGGTTGTGGGCCGTAGCAGTACACCACGAACCGTGGGACTCACCATGGTCTAACCGTGGTGACTACTAGCCCCTTTTTTTCGATTTTTTTGGGTTGGCACCCCACAGTCGTGATTCTGGGAATCTAGCCATGGTGGCGAACATTTTATTCATATATTTTTGTATTTTTTTTGTTTTTTTTCCTCTTTTTTTTTCCTTTTGTGTCTTTTAGGCAAGCTACAAAAATAACAAAAAATAAAAGCTAAGAAAAGGAAAAAGGAAACAGAGCTTGGGTTGCCTCCCAAGAAGCGCTCTTTTAAGGTCAAGAACTTGACCCTTCTTCTATGCTTGGTCCGAATCAGATATTGTATGGACATTGACTTTATCCCAGACCACAAAGTCAAATTTCTTCAGTTGAAAATACCACCGCAAAAGTTCGGGTTGAAGGTCCTTCATTTTCATGACATCGTGCCAAAGTGCATTATTCGCGTACAAAACAAAGCGCACTTGTGGAGGGTCACTATTAGGGATGGAAGTATAGTCCGAATTCGATACAAATCCGATCCAATTCAAGGCAAAGTTATTTGATTCGAATCCAATAAAAAATAATCCGATTCAGAATTCGATAAAAATAATTCGAATCCGACTCTGATATGAGCGGATTTGGAGGAGAGTCCATCTGATCCGATATTTTTTTAAAAAAAATTTCAACCTTTTTTGAAGATAGAAAAATCCTAATAAGATAATCCTAAAAAAATCCGCATAAGATCTGCATTCTATGTGCAGTACACTCTTCTTTCTTAGCTAATTTCCTCTTCTCTCCCGATCTTTTTCTTGCTCTCTCATCTTTGTCAATCAAAGCTGTACTTTCTCCCTTTTCTTCAGTTGTTGTACTATTGTATATCCTTTTCACTCTAAAGTGAATTTCCATTCTTCAACACTTTTTCACTTCAACACATTGAAATGTTTAATATAAAAAGTTATTTAACATTAAAGAGGTATTTAATATTGCACTTACAAGTGAGCAAAAATAAGGTTGGAAACAAAAAACGCGCAAATATTGAATAAAAATATATAATCGAATTATATCTTATTATATTCATATCTAATCCGATCTGAAACCAATCCGAATCCGATTTAACATTCGATCCGACGGGGTCGTATTTGGATTGGATTTTCAAATCTGATTATTAATTGGATCGGATTTGGATGTCTATACATCCGATCTGAATCCGACCCATTGCCATCCCTAGTCACTATCAACTTGTTCAACCCCTAAATCAAAATCTGCATCAAATCCTTCCATAGGGGCATAGAGAGAACAGCTTGCATGAACCTACAATAGTTGCTCATGGAAGACTCGTTAGGCACAGGGGCCTTAACCTCAAGCGTGTTAGGTGGCATAAGAGCAGAAAATTCCACCTTAATATACTGTTGGTCGGGATCCTCATAAGAAATCCAGTCAAAATCAGGAGGATTGTCACAATTCAAGACATCCTCCATATCAATCTCAGGGGAAATGGGTAATGCATCTAATAAAGAAGAACTAGGGGAAACCATGTCCTTCTTCGTATAACAAAACACAGCATAGCCCCCTTCTACCTCAAATGTAATCTGTCCTTTTCTTACATCAATATGGCAACCAGCTGTAGCCAAAAATAGGCCGACCTAGGATAATTTGAGCATCATCGGTCTCAGGAATATCTACTATAATAAAGTCCTCCAATACCCAAATGTCTCCTATGCTGACTAGCATATAGTCCAATCTGCCTATGGGTTGCGTCTCAGAACTGTCAGCTAACTGTAGTGAAAAGGGTGTAGCAAATAATGGTCCTAGGTGAAGCTTATGAAACAAAGAATATGGCACGATACTAACGCTTGCACCTAGATCATATAGAGCTCTCTCAACTTCCACCTTTTTGACAATGCATAGGATAGAAGAACTACCTAGGTTAGAGAGCTTAGGGGGGAAAATTGCATAAAACTCTACAGTTTCATTCTCTTCAAATGTGGCAGTCTTGCCACCGTTGTTCCTTCCTTACTTCCAGCCATGATTGTTTCCCTACCCTCTTCCATTGGTACATCCTCAGGGTCAGATAAATCCTCTATTTCTTCCTTCAAAGTGACACAGTTGCAATGCTCACGAGGGTAAGGCTCGAGCTTGTTAGGAAGTCTGCCTGGGGGTCTAGATGAAAAAGTAGCTTTTGAGTAATTTGGGCTTTTAACATCTGATTATGAGTTGTAAGCACATCAACCTTTTAGGCTAATTGCTTAATATGCTCATCCTGTTTTTGTTATGCCATAATCATACTTTCCTTCATTGCTTCTAAATTGGACTTTTGAGGCATTTAAGAAGGGAACAAGGTCTTTGGAAACCAGAGGGTGGTCTAGTATTCATAGGGGGCATATTGGATGGGTTTGGATTAGACCTATAGGAGAAATTTGGATGATTCTTCTAACCCGAATTATATCTATTAGAATAAGGGTCATTGGCTAGTCTCGGGTTGAAATTCTGAACATAGTTAACTTCATTAGGGTCTTGGGAAAAAGGACTCCCTATTTGGCAGTTTAAAGTTACATGCTCAACAGAACCACAAATTTCACAAGGGTAACGGGCACTAGAATTCACAGCACTAACATTTCATTTGGTCCAGTCTTTGAGTCATAGTATCCGCTTTAGCAGAGAGTGAAGTAAGTGCATCAACTTCAAGCTTACCTCCAACCTGTTTGGGTTGGCCTTGTTCGGTGGACCATTGAAAATTATTGAGTGCCATTTCCACAATCAGAATATAGGCTTCATCCTCTGTTGTGCTCATCACAGTTCCTCCTGCCTCCGCATCAATAGTGGACCTCACAGACTGGGTCACACCATTATAAAAGGCTTGGACAATCATCCAACATTAAAGACCATGATGGGGACATAGGCGTTGCAATTCTTTAAACCGCTCACAGGCTTCATAGAGCATCTCTTCATCTTTTTGCATGAAATTGGTGATCTGATTTCTCAAGCTTGTTGTTTTGCTCGGAAGGAAAAACTTGGCGAGGAAGGCTCTTGTCAACTCATCCCAAGTAGTAATGCATCTAGATGGCAAGGAGTGTAACCAAGCCCTTGATTTATGCCTCAAGGAGATAGGAAATAGGTGCAGGCGAATCGTGTCAGTGGAGGCTCCATTAAGCTTTAACATATCGCACACCTCTAAAAATATCGAGAGGTGTAGATTCGGGTCTTCCAAAAGCGTTCCTCCAAACTAGGATTGCTGCACCTTCGAAATGAGTAACAGTTTGAGCTCGAAATTGTTGGCATCAACAGAAGGGCGAGCGATGCTTGAGGTGATCCCTTGGACTCCAGGAGTAATGAAATCTCAGAGCGTTCTCCTTAGGTCACCTCCTCCACCCGCCATGCTTGTTAGATTCCTTCCAGACTCACATCTTTGTTCTTCAATCCTTTGCTTTTTCATCATTAAGTGGAAAGTCCTTTCAATCTCAGGATCGGGTTCGTACAAGATTTGACTTAGCATAAACAGGAACAATTCCTGCAAGCACTATCACCAACACTACCAATGCAATTAAACAAGAAAAGACAATAACAATAAAAGACAATAAAATACTTAGTCACTTTTGCAAGGCTAACTCAATAGCTAATAGTTTAGTCCCCGGCAATGGCACCAAAAGCTTGATTCACTACCGCAACGGCATGGGTAGCCATAGTATAGACAAAGATATTGTTCCTCAGGGACTAATGTAACTTACCAAGTCTTGTCTGTCAGAATGTGCGAAGTAAAATTCTAATTCAAAGGGGTTGATTTAACAACTTCTAATTCACTATTCTGAATCAATCAAAGAGAAAATACGTCTAGGAATTCTCGTAGTTATGAAACGGTATTGGATCAAATGACAATCATGTGTTTTTCTCTAATCGGTTAATTTCGAGGAATTGCAATAATATCCAGAAATTTGATATATTCTTTCAAAATCAATCAAATTTGCCTAAACTAAGCAAAAGTCATTCTTTCAAACTAATTTTCCTTAATTCAAGTTAAACATCTTTGATTACTCTCTAGTCCTCCCAACATGCACATCACTCTTTCGAGACGACTCCTCATTAGGTTTAATCAAGCAGTCCAACAATCAAATGTCACCTTTCAATTTTTCATTCATTTGTTTCAAGTAAGCAAGCAAATTTTAGCCAAAAATCTACTCACAACATAGAACGAAATCAAACCAATCATGAAAATAAGTACAATTCTATAAATTAAAACATGATCCAACTACACTTTCATTAACTACTAAATCCTTAGACAAAAAGTAAACTACACACATGTGATTAAGAGTTAAACAAACTAACCAACAATCCGGCGAAATCTGAGAGAAAGGTTTGACTGAGATGGCCTTCAACCAAGGGCTTCAAACTGCCTCGAAAACGAAACACATACACTTAAGACTTCTCACGAAAACTAAAATCAAACTAGAAATCTTAAAAGAAATAACAAAATTTAAGAAGAAAACTATGCTAAAGCTCTAATCTACGCCAACTCTATGCTTGTGTGTGTTCTTCATATGCTGTAGAACGGGGCCTTTTATAGAGGGGCTCAATTGATCTCAGCCACATAGCCGAAGGAAGACAAAGAGGCAGCAGTTTCATGCTCACCACAGTCCACGTCCGATGCCATGGTCTGACCGTGGTCTAGGCTGGAATCGACTTTCTGCTCTATTCTTACTCCATGGGCGTGGCAACTCATGGGTGTCGGTGGGGGAGGTTAAAATACATCTATTTATGGTCAAATGCTGGGTGAAAAGGCTAAAACTCTTGCAAAACACATCAAACAACTATATCCAAATATAAATCGAGTATAGGAGTATAAATAATAACATTAAGCACATAATTCTCCTAAAAATTGACACAAAATAGCCTTAAAATAATGTATACATTAAGCACTTATCAAACTCCCCCATGCCTAAATTGTTGCTTGCCCTCAAGCAATGCTAAAAATAAAACTATACACAACATCCTCAGGATAGACATAGGTAACTCCAAATGGCAAAAATAATCCAAAGGTAACCCAAAAAGATGCAAAAATCATTAATGAACAGATTAGGGAATGAAATTTGCAAAAACCTTTTTGATAAACCACAATGTGAAACTTGAACCAATCTTCCCAAATCATCAAATACAGTCATTCCATCGTATGAAACAAGTAAGGCTAGCAAGGCCAGTAGAACATCACTATAGTTATATGGCTCTCATCACTCATGTGTTTAACATTAATGAAGGCTCTCTCAATTCTCATTCCTTAGACTCAAATCTACCATAAGCTTGACAAGATTCTCAAATTCGCTATCACTAAAATGCAAACACACTAGACAATCATGAGGACTTCCATAGGGTTGTAACGGGGCCATGGGTAAAGGTAAGATGGGAACAAATGTTTTGGAAATGAGGTGGTAGAAGCCAAAGACGAAGAGCTAAACAATTCCAATGCATCATACTACATCCTTCTTGAACCATTACAATTTATCAACAAAATAAATCCCAAATTAAAAAGAGAAAGAGTTGAAAGTGACAAATATCTTACAATCTCACCAAGGCTAACACTTTCTTTCGTTTTTTTTTCTATTGTTTTTTTTTTTCATGATCCTGTCTTTCTTTCTTTTTTTCAAAAAGGATAGCCAAGTGGAGATCCATAACAAACTTTAAATTTCAACTCTTTTCCAAACTTTGGACAATAAAACAAGGGATTTATCAAAATCTCACATCCCTTCACCAAACAGCCAAAATTCACTAAAAAATAACAATCCACCTTACTAGTGTCCTATGATGCAAAAGAATGAAACACTCCTCTAGTCTCAGATTAAAGATAAGACAAGTATGTGGCCATGGGTTATAATAGGAGGTTCAAATCAAGAAAAATGAATATAGGCTCAAAGGGGCTAACAAGGGATACAATACACAACAGAGGTGGCTATTTGGTCGTAGGGTTCAAACAAATCAAAAATAAATTGTCTCAATCATATTGGCTAAATGCATATGCGAAATGTGATCTTGAATGAGAATCAAAGTAAGGTGTAGAGAAATGATGTCAAGGAAAAGTCACACATGAAAGAAAATATGAGACTAAAATGATGAATAGCCTCTAAAAGCTCAAAATATCTCGAGACATCTACCATGGTCAAAACTAGCTCACTAGTGAACATACGCAAAAAATCATGTACAGAATCATCGGGTAAATCAACTCGCATCCAACATGTGGTCAAAACATGAAGATCATTTCGAAAACTCATTTGCACACATTTTATGCACAATTCATGCAAATCAAAGGATCAAACTAAACCATAGAAGTCTACCAAATCTAGAAAGATCATCGGAGGATTTTTTCTATTTTTATTTTCATTTTTATTTTTTTATGTTTTTTTGTATGCTCCTAATAACAATGCAAACTAAAAATGCAAAGAGACTAAAAAAGAAAAAAAAAAAGAAAAATAGACAAAAACTAAAATGCAACCTAGAATAAAAAGAAAACTAAATACACTACTAAACAAAGCTAAATACTAAAATCAAAAACTACAAAAACTACCACTAACTACATATACAAAGCATAATCACCCAAACCAAAAATAGGCATTAGACGCCAAATATAACAACTAACTAACTCCCCCATGCTTGAATCACACACTACCCTCAACGTGGGCATACAATAGAAAAAGGGAAGGGGAGTAGCACGAGCAATCAGAAAGGGGTGGTGGTGGAGGATGGGGTGGTTGGCCATAAGAGATATGCCAATCCCGCCAAGGTTCTAGACATGCCCTATAGTCTTGGAAATATTGTGTCTAGGAAGCAAGCAACCCACAAAGCTCATCGTGGCGCTCTTGGACAAAGTCCCGAAGAGCGGCGTTCTCATAAGCAACAAATGCTCGGATGGAAACTAGCTCCTCTTGAATGGATCTAAGGGTGTCTTGGAGGTCAGAATAGGCAGCAAGGGGTGGTTGAGAGGAGGAACTAGGTCCAACTTAACTAGAATGAGGGGCTGGATGATGGGGTACAGTCGAATAACCTCCTCATCACTAGGTACCCAATAAAGGTTACCTCAGTTAAGTAGGGTGGTTCAATCAACATTGGGAAGCAGCAAAAGTCGGCCCCGGGGCTAAATCCAACATAAACGACCAGCCACAACTTTGCAAAAGTTCATAATCTCCAAAGCAACTTGACCAAGCCGCTCGGACCCGGAAACTCTATCCTCAGGGTTGGGCTCAATTCCCAAAAATCTAGTCGTTCGAGATGTCCTTTGATGTTGAGGTGGTGCTTGACTTGAAGATCTAACCTCCTTGGTGCTCCTTTGTCTCTTAGTTGGTGCCACTGTTGCAAAAACCAAATCTAAAACCTAAATAAGAAAATTTGAAGAAGAAAATGAAGAAATTAAGGAAAAAGAAGAAAAAGATGAAAGAAAAGGATGGGTATGGTGGATGAATGAGTTTTAAGAAAAAGAAGAAGAAAGAGAGGGAATTTATGGAGAAAGATGAAAGATTGAGTGAAAGGGGATGATTTTGGGTGAAATTGAGTGAAAATGGTGAAACAAATGAAGAAGATTGAAGGTGTGAGGTATGGAGAGTTTAGAGAGAGAAATGGAGGTGGAGAGAGAGTGTTGAGAGGTTGAAGATGAAATGTGAGGGAGGTGAATGGGCCCCACGGTAAAAAACCTAGACTACGGGCCGTAGCAGTACACCACATACCGCGCGACTCACCACAGTCTGACCATTGTGTCTGCTGGTCCTTTTTTTTTCAATTTTTCTGGGTGGCACCCCACAGCCATGGTTCTGGGGATCTGACCATGGTGGTTAACATTTTATTCATATTTTTTTGTGCTTTTTTTTCCTCTTTTTTTTTCTTTAATGTTTTTTACGCAAGCTACAAAAATAGCAAAAAATAAAAGCTAAGAAAAAGAAAAAGGGAAAAGAGCTTGGGTTGCCTCCCAAGAACCTCTCTTTTAAGGTTAAGAGCTTGACCCTTCTTCTATGTTTGGTCTGGATTAGATAGGCATGGACATTTACATTATCCCTGACCACAAAGTCAAATTTCTTCAGTCGAAGGTACCACCACAAAAGTTTGGGTTGAAGGTCCTTTGTTTTCATGACACGGTGTCAAAGTGCATTATCCGCGTACAAAACAAAGCGCACACATACCTTATCAGAAGGGTCACTATCAACTTGTTCAACCCTTAAATCAAAATCTGCATCAAATCCTTCCATAGGGGGCATAGAGAGAACAACTTGCGAGGACCTGCAATAGTTGCTCATGGAAGACTCGTTAGGCGTAGGGACCTTAACCTCGAGCGTGTTAGGTGGCATAGGAGTAGGAAATTCCACCTTAATATATCGTTGGTCGAGGTCTTCATAAGAAATCTAGTCATAATCAAGAGAATCGTCACAATTCAAGACATCCTCCATATCAATCCCAGGGAAAAGGGGTAATGCATCTAATAAAGAAGAACTAGGGGAAACCACGTCTTCCTTCATATGACAAAACACAGCATGGAACCCTTCTACCTCAAATGTAATCCGTCCCTTTCTTATATTAATATGGCAACCAGTTGTAGCAAAAATGGGTCGACTTAGGATAATTTGAGCATCATCGATCTCAGGCATATCTACTACAATGAAGTCCTCCAATATCCAAATGTCTTCTATGTTGATTGGCACATTGTCTAATCTACCTATAGGTTGCGTCTCAAAATCGTTAGTTAATTGTAGTGAAAAGGGTGTGGCTAATAAGGGTCCTAAGTGAAGCTTATGAAATAAAAAATATGGCATGATACTAACACTTGCACCTAGATCACATAGAGCTCTCTTAACTTCCACTTTTCCAACAATGCAGGGGATAGAAAAACTACTTGGGCTGGGGAGCTTAGGGGGGAAATTATAGGAAACTCTACAGTGTCTTTCTCTTCAAATGTGGCAGTCTTGCCACCATGGTTCCTTTCCTTACATTCAGCCATGATTATTCCCTACCCTCTTCTATTGGTACATCCTAAGGGTCAGTTAAGTCCTTTATTTCTTCCTTCAAAGTGACACTGTTGCAATGCTCACGAAGGTTAGGTTCGGGCTTTCTATGAAGTCTGTCTGGGGTTGTAGATGAAAAAGTAGCTTTTTTTGGGCAATTTGGGCTTCTAACATCCTATTATGAGTTGTAAGCACATCAACTTTTGAGACTAATTGCTTAATATACTCATCCTGTTTTTGTTGTGTTATAAGCATACTTTTCATCATTGCTTCTAAATTGGACTTTTGAGGCATTTGAAAAGGGAACGAGGGTCTTTGAAAACCAGGGGGTGGTCTAGCGTTCATAGGGGGCATATTTGATGGGTTTGGATTAGACCTATAAGGGTCATTGGCCGATCTCGGGCTGAAATTATGAACATAGTTAACTTCATTAGGGTCTTGGAAAAAAGGACTCCCTACTTGATAGTTTAAAGTTACATGCCCAACAAAACTACAAATTTCACAAGGGGAAGGAGCACTAGAATTCACAGCATTAACATTCATTCGGTCAGTCTTTGAGTCATAGCATCTACATTAGCAGAAAATAAAGTAAGTGCATCAATTTCAAGCTCACCTCCAACCCGTTTAGGTTGGCCTCATTCGGTGGACCATTGAAAATTATTGAGTATCATTTCCTCAATTAGAATATAGGCTTCATCCTCTATTTTGCTCATCAAAGTTCCTCCTGTCGCCGTATCAATAGTGGACCTCACAGACTGGGTCACGCCATTATAAAAGGCTTGGATAATCATCCAACATTGAAGACCATGATGGGGGCATGGGCATAGCAAATCTTTGAACCTCTCCCAAGCTTCGTAGAGCGTCTCTTTATCTTTTTGCATGAAATTGGTGATTTGATTTCTCAAGCTTGCTGTTTTGCTCGAAGGGAAAAACTTGGCGAGGAAGGCTCTTGTTAACTCATCCCAAGTGGTAATGCATCCAGATGGCAAGGAGTGTAACCAAGCCCTTGCTTTATCCCTCAAGGAGATAGGAAATAGGCACGTGCGAATTGCGTTAGTGGAGACTCCATTGAGCTTTAACGTATCGCACACCTTGACAACATTCCCTTTTCAAGTCGAACCTCCTTTGATAAATCACTTGGTTTAAAGGTGGGGCATTTTGCCTTACTTCTGCTACTTTCATCATCTTCCTAATTGACTTTGTAATGCCCCGAAATGCATATGTTTTACTGTTTGAATTATCCTTAATAAATCCCTGAATTAGGACTAATAAACTCGATGATGGGGACGTAACCGCCTTTCCCGAAGGACAAGGCTTAAAGCAATTACACTAGAGATATTATAGCATGGTCAAGATCTAGAATGTATTTTCTAAGCTGTGAGATATGAAACACGTTATGTACACACTCGAGTTCTATAGGCAGAGCTGGGTGACAAGCTATGGAGTTCAATCTTTCAAAAAACTTGGATGGTCCAATAGATCTTGGCTCACTTTAGCTCGCAGTTCAAACCTTCTTATACCCTTAGTTGGCGAAACTTTCTGAAAAACCTTAGCATCTACCTAAAACTCTAGGAATCTCCTTCTTTCATCAACACAACTCTTCTGTCAGATCCAATAGTCTGTTTTCAAGAGTCTTTTGACGTCTGTCACTTCATTGAGTGTTGAAGAAGATCTTTATGACCCAAAAAATGATTTTATCATCAATGTCTACCGCCATTTTACCCTTATGTTTCATGTAAATTTCTCTATTAGTACTTTCACAACATCGACTGCTGGAGTTTCATGCTTTCTTTAAACGCAAATGTTGGTCCTGGGTCACGAAGTACTATAGGCTCCAACTTAAAAGAGTTGGATCCATTGATATTTTTAGATGCTTTTCCATGTGACACTAATTGAACACCCAAGTTCTCAAGCCCTCTTAAGAGGTTCAATTGAGTAATGACTACAGTGTTCAGGGTATGTTGAATCTTCTTTGTCAGGGCAGCTGCCACAAATCAGTAAGTTGTAATATTTAAGCAGTTCTAGTCAACGCCTTTGTCTTAGATTGAGCTTCTTCTGAGTGAAAATGTACTTTAAGCTTTAATGATCAATATAGATCTCACAAGGTACTCCATACAAGTAATGTTTTCAAATTTTTATTGCAAAAACCACAACCGCCAGTCCTGGGTCATGGGTAGGTGATTTCTCTCATAAGGCTTGAACTGTCGGGAGGCATAAGCTACCACTTATCTTCAATTCCATAAATTCTTTCTCCTTCTGTCTTTGAACCACAACCGGATAGAATTTAGCCCTCATTTCATCCAAGAATTTACTCCAGGTGAATTTAGGGCCGAAGAGCCTATCCCTAATAGCGTTCCACCAAATATTGACTTCGCCAGTTAGGTAAACGTCCCAATGTTCACCTTTTTATCCTCTGAAACGTCTACTACAATGAAAATTTTCTCCATTCCTCGAATCCATTCCTCAAGTTCCACTGGGTCATACTTTCCATCATCGAATTTAGGGTTGCGTCAGGCTACCCTATCTGCTAGTTCATCATCCTTGGTAGGGATTTCAATAGGTGTTGGGGGAAATCATTTCATAAGCTGATATGCTAAAGTATGCTGGTAATTAGGGTTCCCAATGTTATTAGCCAACTCATGGGGAATCGAGGGCATTGTTCAGGCCAACAGGCATCACATTAAATTTATAGTGACCAAACCTATTCCTAAGTGCGGTTTTGGGAATGTCTTCAAGTATAATCCTAAGTTGATGATATCCTGATCTCAAATAAATCTTGAAAAATACTCCTGCTCTTTACAGTCGATTAAATAAACAATCTATTCAGGGCAATAGGTGTTTGTTATTGATGATGCTCTTATTCAACTCTCTGTAATCGACACATGACCTCAAGGGTGTATCCTTCTTCTTTATAAATACAATTGGGGCACCCCATGGTGGCACACTTGATCTGGTAAATCCTTCTTTAATAGCTTATCTAACTGAATCTTTAGTTTTCTAAGCTTTGTTGGGGCCATACGATATGGGGCTTTAGAGATAGGTGGGGCACCAGGGATTAATTCAATTTCAAAATCAATTTCTCTTTGTAAGGCAGTCCCGGTAGCTCTTTAGAAAAACATTTCTAAATTCACAAACTACAGGGATATCCTCTGCTTTTTCTTCCTTCGGTTGAGTGTCAATAGCATAACACTAATATCCAATAGATCCTTGACATAATAGCTCACTTCCTTTCATAGCAGAATTTAAAGGACAACATTTTTCCTCTCTTTGCCTATAAAAGATATTTCTCTTGCTCGTTCATCCCTTGAAATAACCTTAAGGTCCTCACAATCTATCTTGACCCCTTAAGTATACAACCAACTCACTTCCAGAATGATATCAAAGTTTGACGAGTCAAATTGAATTAAGACTCCAGGGAATACTATAATACTATCCCACCAATAGTAATTGAGACAAGTTTATAAGAGATAGGATACTCAACACTAAAGTTATTGGGTAACTTGATTCTATAATTAGTTTCTGTCTCTTTATTTTTAAGGTTTAGTTGCATGGCATATCAAGTGGATATAAATGAATGAGTGGTAACTGAATCAATCAGTACACAAAATTGCTTTGAAATTGAAAGAGAGCTCCAGTAACTACCGTATAAGAGGTGGCAACTTCCTTCTTGCTCAACACATATGCACTTTTTATAGTTGTAGGCCTTGGAGGTAGGAGCCCTTGTCTATAGCCTTCAATCCTCAGGGACAAGCAGCAACGAGGTGCTTCAGGCTACCACACCATATGCATTTGTTAGTTCCCACTTGGCACTCAGGAGTGGTGTGGTTAGTTCTTCCACATTTTCCACAGGACTCTGCTAAGCTTGCAGGCGACTCTTGGGAGGAGCGGGAGCATACTTCTTCTGGTTTACACTCTCGCTCAGAGCTCCCTGCTCGGTCCACTTCCTCTTTTGATTAATTAGGTTCAAGGGCCTCAACTCAGTCTTCACTTGTTCCACTTCAGCAGCTCGCTCATATAACTCTTGATAGGTAAGGATCGGTTGTTCAGTTAGCTGGTTGCGAATATAGAAAGCTGATCCATCTTCAAATCTTCTTATCTTCAGTTTTTTAGACGATACAAACTCCAGAACAAACCTGGATAGTTCTATAAACTTGCTAGGGACATTTTACCTAACTAGTAAAGCTGATATTTGGTAGAACACTATTAAGGATAGGCTCTTAGGGTCTGAATTCACTTGAATTAATTTCCTAGATGAATTGAGGGCTAAATTCTACCCAGTTGTGGTTTAAAGACAGAAGGAGAAAGAATTTACGGAACTAAAGATAATTGGTAGCTTATACCTCCTAACAGTTCAAGCCTTATGAGAGAAATCACCATACCCATGACCCAAGACTAGTGGTTGTGGTTTTTGTAATGAAAATTTGAAAACATTACTTGTGTGGAGTACTTTGTGAGATCTATACTGATCATCAAAGCTTAAAGTACATTTTCACTCAGAAGAAGCTCAATTTAAGGTAAAGGCATTGACTAGAATTGTTTAAAGATTACAACTTGCAGCTATCACCTAGGAAAGGTAAATGTTGTGGTAGATGCCCTGACAAGGAAGACTCAACATACCCTGAACACTGTAGTCATTACTCAGTTGAATCTCTTGAGAAGGCTTGAGAACTTGGGTGTTCAATTAGTGTCACATGGGCAAGCATCTAAAAATATCAATGGATCCAACTCTTTTACCTTGGAGGCTGTAGTACTTCGCGACCTAGGACCAACATTTGCATTTGAAGAAAGCATGAAACTCCCAGGGGTTGATATTGTGAAAGTATTAGCAGAGAAATTTACATGAAACATCAAGGTAAAATGACGGCATACATTGATGACAAAATCATTTTTTCGGTCATGAAGATCTTCTTCAACACTCAATGAGGTGACAGACATCAAAAGACTCTTAAAACCATACTATTGGATCTGACATAAGAGCTGTCCTGATAAAAGAAGGAGATTCCTAGAGTTTTAGGTAGATGCTAAGGTTTTTTAGAAAGTTTCGCCAACTAAGGGTATAAGAAGGTCTGAACTGCAAGCTAAAGTGAGCCAAGATCTATTGGACCATATAAGTTTTTTGAAGGATTGAACTCCCTAGCTGGTCGTCCAGTTCTGCCTATAGAACTCGAGTGTGTAAATAATGTGTTTCATATCTCACAACTTAGGAAATACATTCCAGATCCTGACCATACTATAATATCTCTAGTGTAATTGCTTTAAGCCTTGTGCTTTGGGATGACGATTATGCCCCCATCATTGAGTTTATTAGTCCTATTTCAAGGATTTATTAAGGAGAATGCAAATAGTAAAACATGTGCATTTGGGGGCATTACAGACTTAGGGACTATTAACCTCATATGAATCCTCATATTCTGATGTATAGCCTTCCAAAGAAGGATTTGCATGCACAAATGTATTTCTCTCATTGTTTTCCTGAGAATTTGTTTCCCTACTTGTAACACCACGTGCTTGCTTAAAGGATTTAATGCGGTTACTTTTATCACCACATGTGCACCTTACTTTTATCACCACTTTTAAGAACTCTGCAATTAAGCGTGCTTGGTGTGGAGAAATCTAAGGATATGTGACCCCTAGGAAGTCTCTCAGGTAGTGTGTGAGCGAGGATGAAGCACACCGAAAGGCCAGTGGCAATTTGTGGGGTCATTTGACGATCCTTGAGGCCATTCACAGTAATTGTCTGCGGCCTGAGAAGGGGTTAGAGCGTTACAGATGGTATAAGAGCTTAAATGCCATCGTGTGGCGCACCGGTGGATAGAAAAGCATGGACAGTTACTTGGTGGGCCAAAGATACTGGGAGTGAACCATTGATCAGGGAAACTTGTAAGTCGGTCGGTTTATGTGGCATAATGAGGACGTTGTTCATTTCAAATGGGGGCGATTGTAACATCCCCTATGTGGCTTAAAGGATTTAATGCGATTACCTATATTACTTGACGTGCACCTTCCTTTTCGAGGAGCCAACTCTTAAGAACTTCGCAGTTAAGCATGCTTGCTGTGGATAAGTCTTGGTATGGATGACCTTTTGAGAAGTCTTTCAGATAGCGTGTGAGCGAAGACGAAGCACGCCGGGAAGACTTATGGTGATTTGTGAAGTCAGCTGACGATTGTTGAATCTGTTTCCGCTAACTGTCCACAGCTCAAGAAGGCGTCGGGGCATTGCAGTTCTTTGATTTGGTTTCCAAAGCTCTGTGTTCCTTTTTTTTTGTCTTTTCGTTACTTCTGCTATCTCCTCAGCATCAGCATCAACATCAAATTCATCCCCCACAGTAATCATCATCACCATCATCATCATTATCATCATCATCATCATTATTAGGTTACATGTATTTGACATTTTCATAATTAATACAAGGATCTCTATGAGATATATACAATGACACATAAGGCTCCTTTAAACTTATCTCACTTAACTCATTCATATCCCCTTTTAGAAATATTGATGCAATGTTATTTGAGAGGCTACACTAGATCTAGACAGTGATATATTACCCACCCTCTCTTGTCTATAACCAAGCACGATCACCATATACTTTAGTTTGTCAACACTAAGGTCATGAGAGTCAACTTTGGTCTCAATTTTCTCCCCTTCGTGATGAAAAAATTGACACATGAGTGAAAGCTCCCCCTTGATATATATATATATATATATATAT
>JACYFF010031956.1:44535962-44558776 GCA_017589665.1 Selenicereus undatus | reverse complement strand
CTTGTTCACCCTCATTGCTATTCTCTTTGCTTCCCATGGGTACATCAATAAACTCCAGTTTGAGTGGAGCCACTCGAATTAAAGCAACAACTGAATCGACCTGTGATCCCTGAATCTTGGGTGTCGGAGCTGCAGCAGTGTGAGATTTAGGTGTAAGTGTGTAAGCACTCTGGATTTGTCCACATTCCAGGAAATTGAATCTTGTTCATCCATGGACTTTTATGCATGATCAAATTGACTGGATTTTGAAAGCCATCTGTTCCTTTTGAATTCGGTGGTCTTTTCCAACCCAATGCCAATAATCATCTCCATTCTTCACCTTCAAATCAACCCATCTCCAATATACTTAACAGTAACCACTTGTTGCTAAGAGATTTCTTAACAGTGAGGAAAAGACCTTCAGAGGTTTTTCATTAAGCCAAATATGAGCTCCGAATCTGCTTGTTCATCCATTGTGAAACTTAAGGTTGCAGTTCCTTTTTGGGGGGGGGGGTGTGTTAGAAAGATCTTTGTAGTTGATTCTTGTAAGTCCAATTTGTATGACACCCCTCCAATGTCTTGTAGCTGCTGGTGTGAAGGTTCAAGTAGCTCATACAAGTGTCCTTGTAGTGAACTGAATAAAGAGCATTCTGTCATAATGAACCTTTCTCTTAACATATCTACTATTTGAGTCAAAAATGCTGATGTTTCATCAAAATATCACCTACACTCAGCCCCCCTTAGTCCTTTTTTACTTTATTGCCGGGTTTAACCTCTTTTCTTGAGCGCTTAGGTTTATTCCTAGTTTCATGGCTACCTGTTGAAGTAATCAGCTTATCATTAATTGCGAAGTTAGTCCCCGTGGGGACCTCAAAAGGTTGGCCTTGTGATAATCCCTCCTATCACTCCCTGGTACATGCTTTCTTGAGTTATCAAGCCTTTATTATCCATAAAATTATCAAGCTAAGATTGTTATTTGGCTGCTAACTAACAACTTTAATGTCTGCTTTTCCTCATAAGAGCTTGTCTGTCACAGTTCCGTTACCTGGAATTTCTCGCCGTTTAGTGAATTGTTGCATGCTTTGTTCTATCTTTTTTTTTTTTTCTTTGTTGTGTTGTTGGGGAGGGGTTTCTCTTTGCCTTCCTTACCATTCCAAGAGCTGTCGACCAGGCTTTGAAATAATCTAAAATAGGTTCTAACTCAGCAGAAGCGGGCTCTGCTTCTTCAGAGCTGTCAAAGTTTGAATACAGTCTCTATGCTCAGCTAGCTCCCTTCCTAGATTGTTATTTGAAGGTAAATGCATGAACTGGATTAGCAGTTGCACCTCCTAAACAAATGTGGGTTGTTATGCATTCCTGTGCCTCTGGCAAAGTTTGACCGGGTAATCACATTTTAATTAAGGATGTGTTTTGAGTCTGGTTCAGATTATTCTGGAATACGCCAAGCAGCTTCTTGTTAAAAAGATGTCATAGTTGCTGCATGCTTTTTTCAGAATATGACATGATCTAGGTTCAAAATGTGGAACACACACGTATAAGGCTTGTCACTGTCAGTAATTCAAACATCACTCTTAGACGTACTGTTTGGTTCAGTCCATCTACATGATATGAATGGTGTGAACTGGATGCACAGAAACGAGACCATCCATAGCACATCAGGTGGTTTCCACGGATATAGTTCTGTTAGTGTTGAACTCCATGTCTCCAATGCACTGGCCTTAGTTTCAAACTTTATAGATACATGAGGGATATTTGTTTGCCCCCTGATGGTTTACGCATGTGACAATTGTACAGAATAGTAACATATATCACAAGCAATGTCATCAGCAATCTCACGCACGAGTATCAAATGTCTGTGTCCTTTTCTTGGCTGCCAGAGGGCCTAAATGCACTGATATGATAATGGGGATATATTGTAACTCAATAGTTTTGAAATGGCTTTGTGGCTGTGGGAGATTGAATAGATTGAAGTCCAGATAATCAAGTCGAAGTTTCTTTACTGTTTTTACAGGTTTCATCCACGTCCATGGACTGAGTTCCATAGCTGCAGCAGAAATGAAATAAAACAGTAGTGTCCTTAACTGCAGCTCAGACAGACTTGTTCTTTTCCTTTGTACATTCTTTGCTTGGTCTCTCCTTCTTTCCCCATCTCTCTGGGCAGCAGTTTATTTGCTTAGAAGGAAGACCTCATACCATGGGAACTGAAAAAAGTGCTCACACAGAAATTTGTGCAGGTGTCAAGAGTTACAGTGAAAGCAAAGGAAGCTGTGGAGGCTGCTGGGGGATCTGTTAGGAAAGTGCATTACAACAAGTTGGGTTTGAGAGCATTACTTAAGCCTGAGTGGTTTGCTAAGAAAGGTAGGTTGCTTCCCAAACCGGCTCGCCCTCCACCTAAACTGGCTGACAAAGTTGACAGTATTGGGCGTCTACCCAGCCCAACAAAGCCCATTCTCTTTACAGTCGACGAAAAGATGGCAGCTGCCGCATCTACATGCTGAGAACAAGTGGCGAAAGCTTGATTCTTCCCTGTTACTTTTCCTGTGGTGGAACAGAGATGGACACTTGTGGCTATTAGACGCACTGTGCTGTTGTGGTGACAAAATATCAATGTTATTAGCAGCTGGCATAGACCGTTGTGTGAGGAAATTGGCTATAGAAATTTGGACAACTTAGATTATGATCACCATCTAATAATTTGTCCCACTTTTGTAAGATAAATAACTTACCATCCTGAATTCCTGATGCTTTTAGGAGTGAATGACTCGGTGCCTTTTTGGGTGAAAACTTAAAGAAATTACATTTTGATGTCCACATTTGCTTGGATGCATAATTTTACATTTTGCGGGTGCGCTTTCCGAGAAGTGCACGATTAGTGTAATGCATCAATGTAAACTTTGATCAAGAGCAAAATCAGAGGAGACATCGGAGCGTTCTAGAGAGAGAAAACTAGGGGGCAAACTAAAGAGAAAACAGGGGGGCAAAGTAGGGAGAATCTCATTATGTAAGACCTTAGATGGGAATATGTACAATGAGCACGTTGTATGCTAGCTTGCACCATGTATAATGAATGAGTAATGCCTTGTTATTTTCAACTTATTTTGTCTGATTTTATTCTGAACTGAACTTATATGAACTTCTTTCGAATTTATTTGTTGAATATATTCTGGACTTATTTGCTAAACTTATTCTGAGTTGAACTTATTCTGAACTTATTATGAATAAGTTTTTGAATTTATTTGCTGATCTAAGCCGGTTATCTTTGATTGATCTTTTGGAGAATAAGTTCAGAATAAATTACACCAAATAAGTTCACACGTTTGTTCTTGATAAGTTTAGAATACGTTCAAGAAATAAGTTCAAAATAAGGTCTTGTTCTCTTTAATTTATTTTCATTGAACTTTCTGAACTTATCAGTTGAACTTATTTTGAATTTATTCACTGAACTTATTTTTATGTACTCTGAATTGAACTTATCTAATCTTTTTTTTTTCCCTTCAAAAACTAAGTCGAAAAGAATAGAGCCTAAGTTGTATCTACTAACTACATAATAAGCTTCTAAGCTAGCTATTATTAAGCTATTGTTCTCCTCCTCCCCCCTAAATCCTTGTTTTGTATATACTCTTTCCTCCTTTTGTCTGGTTTATTGGGGCTGCAATTGATCTAATTAAAGCCAGTAGTAAATCCTTTTTGTGTTGATTTCGTTCAATTGATTGTAATTTCTAGCACTATTGTTGGTTTGTTCAAATAAATTTTTTTCTCCTTCATTGAGAATTAGAGTTTATCTCCTTGTGAGAGTCGGGTTTCCCCTTTTTAGGGTCTTATTTTCTCACATTTTGTGCGAGTTGTGTCTCTTGTCTATTCATGCATGTTTCATCAGCAGAGTTGATTTAATGAGAGACTAGTTTTCTAGTTTATTAGTTCGTTTCATTGAGTTTAATTAAGAACAATTCAATAATGGAAGTTTATATGGTCAGTCAAGACGATGTTTCCTTCAAGTTAAATATGTTATATCACATTGATTATGTTCTATGAAGTTATACAATACATCACTAACATTTGGAAAAGAGAAGCTAAGGTTTCGTGGTCAAAATGATGCTATAAGTATAGAGTCAGTTAGAAGCCTATTTACCATTAACTTTGTCAAAATAGATATCTGTTTTGATATTTTAGATTTATTCTTGTAAGGAAATTATTGTTTTTCGTTAATGAAATTTCTTTTCTGTCCAAAAAACAAAATCTTCTAACCCAGCTAATCTGCCAAAGCACATGTGATAATGCAAGATAATTGTTATTCGCAACACCACCACTTGATACAAATTATAAGGTAGCCTTGGATATATATGCCCAGGTTATCACATATGCTAACTTTTCTTACTTTTCTAAAATCCCTTATTTCCATGATTTATTTTCTCCCCCCCTCCTCCCTAAAAAAGTGTTATGTGTCAAATCACGCTACATCACTATGCATACAATATAAGTGGTGCCAAACTGAGAGATATGGAGGTCGACAACACATGCTTGGACATGAGATGGTGAAAATGCTATGAGTGAAGAATCTTGCTAAACATTTCAGCCAACTGAAAAGTAGTAGGCATGTAAGTGAGTTGAATAAGGACTTCATGCACCTTTTCCTAAGTAAAATGACCGTCAATATCAATATGTTTGGTATGCTCATGAAAAATAGGGTTCTTAGCTATGCGTAATGCATGTTGGGTTATCACAATGTAAATGATTGGCTTCAAAGTAGGCACACCAATTTCCTCTAACAAACCAACCATCAAAGTGATTTTTGCTACAGTAACAACTGTAACCCTAGACTTAACCTCAGAGGAAGATCTAACTATGGTATTCTGCTTCTTAGACTTTCAACTAAGGGCGGAATTCTATGATGGACCTTCAACTACTGGGACCAGAAACCTAGCCAGAGTATGAAAAAAGCTCGTAACTTAATATGAGAGCCACTCTTTCACACATTACAACGAATGCACTAGGGTTGTCTAATAAGTGGTGTGAGGCTGTAGCACATGTTGACAAGGCACTTGAATGACAAAGACCAAATAATCCTATTTATAAAAAATTTAGCTAGCCCACCAATGTTTTATGTGGAGTACAATCAGGCATATTAACATCAAGCATCTCCAGTAAGATCACCATACCTTACAATTTGTAATGGAAGCAAAGGGTTGCAGATAAGTACCAAGTTAAGCATATTAACATTAACAAGAAGTTCAGTTAAACTTTATTTGGGAAATAACAAGGCTAGCAAGAGTACGAGTGATCTCCATGTTGAGCAAATAATGGAGAGAACAAAGATTTTTGATGATGAACTCTGCATCTAGAAATTCTTTAATAGATTGTATCTCTGATAAACCTGATCTAATAAACAAAATATCATCTACATGTACTGTCAATATAGCAATATCTTTAACTTCTCTACCGTTATGCCCCCCACACTCAATTATGAAGTTCTGCAAAGGTACATTAATCACAACAGGCTCTGCCTTTGCTATAGCTTTTCGGGGTTTAGTTTCTAGATGGCTTGAGCCGGTGTCCTAGGGCCTTGGGAATAGAGTGTCATTCGTTCCTTTGCCTCAAACTCCTATATTTCTTAATAACCAACCTGGATTCTAGGTTCTTTGGAGTTGGGAGAGATGCTTCAGTTGGACGTGCGTAAAACTCGCCCCGGAATATCTTAGGACTAGATTCACTATGCATCACAATTTGGGATATCTTAAATTATAGCTAAGAGGGTGATTATGCTTGCTTTATAGAAGCCTTTTGCTGTGAGGATGTCAGAGTCTTAGGGGGTTTGTACACCAGTTCCTCTTTTACGCCTGTTGGTAATTCAGGATTACCTGGATGCGGAAGCTTGATTGCCAGGACCTTATGCTTGCTTGACTGCTACCCACGAACCGGTGGCTACCAGAGTCACCAATAAGTCACACTCCAAACCTGAACCTCTGGGATGGTTAGGCAGTGAGAGGGAATGACAGAGAGAATTTGGGAAGTATTTCTGATATTGCTTGAATTTCTTTTTCTTTGTGTGTATGTTCACTTACACAAACACACATTTTCTATATCCTTAAACAGAATCAGGATATATTTAATAGCCAATTAATATACAATTAAATTGCTATGTAACTGCCCAATCAACTACATGATTATGGCCAGTATATGTGACCGTTATTGGTCAATAGCTCCCCCTTGGTCACACAGACCTTAAATCTCATGTCTCTCTACCAACACATTCCCTCACGCTTCATACTGGGAATGGAGCGTGCGATCATAACTGAACACATCGGTGTTACATCAAGTCACCATCTAACTGACGTAACACCTTCAAGGAAAAATCAATATCTCGAATCATTTAAGAACATCACCAATGGCATACACTATCCCTTTATGCCTGATATATCAAATGATTATATACTAAATATAATCGCCCGGGCTTGATATGGTGATGAGAAATGATTCTTCCTTAGACAATTAAAATAATCCATCTTAGCATAACTGCTTTCCTAATGTGCTCCGCTGGACCTTATACATCTTGGCCCTTGGATAACACATTAAAGTAGTAACATTATACTTAGACTTCATATTATAACTCTAAGTCCAAGAGTATCGCCAATGAGAGTCACACGGTGACAAGGTCAGGGAACTCACTTGTCACCCATCACATAGATCGACATTTAGCACACACAGTATGAGAGTGTGTCATGGCATAGCTCCAACTAAGTGGTGCATGTCACTCTTCTATGCCATGCGAATCATAAGTTTGGTTTTTACTCAAAAAACCAACCTGAGTTACTAGATTAGCATACAAAATGTTAATCACAACACTCAAGATTCGGCTATAAGGCTTCAATATGAAAACTCATTTCATATTCGACTCCCCCGAGTCTCATCTTAGTCTTACTAAGGCAACTATATCCTTTCATTCATACATACCTAGTATGAGTAATCAATATTGCACACCTAGTGCCAATATGATTCAGTCTCATCCTACCCGCCACTCAAGCGTCAGGGCGATTGCCTGTGTGACGAGGCCAATCAGAAGCCTAGTGACATTATAATGTGCCTTATAATGCACTCGCATATTTATGAACATTTGAAAAGAAACATCATTCTTTATTTCATAAATATTCAATACAAGAGTACAGATGTCCATTATAAACTCAGATACATCCAAAAAACTAAATCCTATGCAGACCTAAGCTCATCACATGAGCTTTAAAAGTGTCTCTAGGAATAGGTTTAGTTAATGGATCAGCTATCATCCTACTTGTAGATATATACTTAATGGCAACTTCTTTCTCTTTTATGGCGTTTCGAATAAAATGATAACGCCTCTTGATGTGCTCGGTCCTTCTGTGGAACTTGGGATCCTTAGCAAACTGGATAGCAGCAGTATTGTCACACATCAACTCTACAGGGTCGTCAACACCAGGAGTGAGATTGAGATCCTGGAGAAAATTCCTCATCCATATTGCCTCTTGAGTGGCGAGGCAACAAGCAACATACTCTGCTTCCATAGTAGAAAGTGATATGCAGTCTTGTTTCTTACTGCACCAAGATATGGCTCCCCCACCTAGGGAGAACACATATCCTGAGGTAGATCTGGACTCGTCCAGGTCACCACCCCTATCAGCATCCGTATATCCTCTCAGCTTAAGATCCCCTCCTTGGTAGCTAAGCACAAAATCACTTGTACCACGTAGGTACCGGAAGATTCTCTTGACGGCTTGCCAGTGAGCAGACCCTGGGTTGCTTTGGTAACGACTTACCAAGCCAACCGCAAAGCAAATGTCTGGCCGTGTACATAACATGACATACATTAAGCTGCCCACTGCACTTGCATAAGGAACGTTACTCATTCTCTCCTTCTCTTTGTCTGTCTTAGGGCACTGATCAAGACTTAAGGTTATACCCTTTTCAACTGGAGTATCCACGGGTTTAGAATAATGCATTCGAAAGCGTTCCAAGATTTTATTAATGTATGCTTCTTGACTTAGACCAAGAAGCTTCTTGGAACGGTTTCGAGTTATTTCAATGCCTAGGACATACCTAGCCTCACCTATGTCCTTCATCTCAAAGACGGAGGATAACCACTGCTTAGTGGTTTGGATCATCTCCATGTTGTTTCCAGCCAACAGTATGTCGTCAACATACAAAGTGAGAAACATAATCCCTTTTGCAGTTTTCTTGACATACACACAGTGATCTTCAGATACCATGTCCAAGCCAAAAGAAATAATGGCTTCGTGGAATCTGAAATACTACGCTCTGGAAGACTGTTTGAGACCATAGATGGATCTTTTAAGACGACAGACTTTGTCCTCTTTATCTTTTGATACAAAGCCAATAGGTTGATCTATGTAGATCTCTTCCTCAAGATTTCCATTAAGGAATGCAGTCTTTATGTCCATCTGGAATAACTCTAAATCCAGATGGGCAACCAAGGCTAGAAGCAGGCGAACAGAGGCAATTCTCACCACAGGAGAAAATGTCCCTTCATAGTCTACCCCCTCAATTTGGGTAAACCCCTTCGCCACTAAACGAGCCTTAAACTTATCGATCGTTCCATTAGCCCGACGTTTTATTTTGAAAACCCACTTGTTTCCAATCGATTTACGTCTGGGAGGAAGATCAACAAGTTCCCAAACCTTATTTCTCGCCACAGAGACCATTTCATCCCTCATGGCTTCTATCCACTCTTTGTGGTTTGGTGAATCAATAGCCTCTTGGAAAGAGGTCGGCTCCTCAATTTCTAAAGGAGTGCACAAGAATATCTCCTTTTTGATTTGAAAATATCGTCGAGGGATTCTTCCGCGTTCACTCCTCCAGAGTTGAGGACCAGTGCTGGTTTGTCCCACTGAGGAATTCCTCCCCCTATCTCTAAGAGGTATTGAATCCTCAACAGGTGGAGAATCACTCCTATCATCCTGAACAAGCGGACTAACCGCAGGTTCATAAATAGGAGAGTGAGGACGAACCTCATGATTCTGAGGACAAAGCTCAGTATCAGGTTGATCCTCTTGATTAACCAGCAACTGTGCATCTTGCCTACTATCCTCGGTGGTGCGGTGAGTACTAAAATCCTCCCCCTCACCGAGAGATAGTGGGTCATTTAGTGGTAACTCATACAACGCTAGGTCATTTTTGATTTCACCAATACTGGGGAACTCATCCTCAAGAAAATCCACATTACGTGAATCGACTTCCGTCATGCCACCATTAGGGTGTTCGCCATATATAACGTATCCTTTAGAATGTTCGGGATAGCGTATGAACACCATTTTGGTGGCCCTTGGACCAAGTTTCCCATGTTTATGAGTTGGGTTGTGTACATAACCAGCCGAACCCTATGGGCGTAAATGGTCTAAGGAGGGCTTTCTACCAGACCATAACTCATATGGAGTGGCGGATACGCTCTTACTCGGCACACGATTAAGGATGTAAGCTGCCGTAAGCAGCGCATCCCCCCAAAAACTAATTGGGAGATTGGCGTGTGCCATCATTGACCTGATCATGTCAAGCAATGTTCGATTCCTACGCTCTGCCACACCATTTTGTTGTGGAGTGCCAGGAATCATGAGTTGTCTGTGTATACCTTTTTCCTCACAAAATTCTTTGAACATATGCGAGAGGTATTCACAACCTCGATCAGTTCAAAGAGTCTTAACTCTCCGATCTAACTGGGTCTCAACCTCAGCTACAAAACGTTTGAACACATCAAGTGCTTCATAGCGATGTGATAAGAGGTACACATACCCATATCTTGAATAGTCATCTATGAAAGTGAGGAAATAGAAAGCCCCATGACGTGCTTTCACATTCATGGGTCCACAAATGTCAGAGTGAATCAGCTCTAGAGGACTTGATGCCCTTGAAGCCTTACCAAAAGGCTTCGCGGTCGCCTTGCCAGCTAGACATGACTCACACCTAGGCAATTTAACCTTAGTGAGTCTTCTTTAGCTAGCCGACTCATCCTATCTTGGCCAATATTACCAAGCCTAGCAAGCCACTTAATCGATTCTAAATCGGAATCAAAATATGAAACAAAAGTTGAAGGAGAATTATTATATGATTCTTCTAAATCCAATACAATAAAATCGTCCCTTAGAGTAGCGTGGCCAAACACATTGCCACAATACAAAATGTTCAAACCATCATTACAGGAAGAAAAACCAAAACCTGATTTTATTAATGAAACTAAGGACAAAAGACAAGTTCGCACCCCAGGTGCATAGAGAACATCAAATAGGAGCAACTTATTTCCTCTTTTCAATATGAGCCGGTACGTTCCAACACCTAGAACGTCTTCTTCACTGTCGTTTCCCAGCACGACAGATTGTGAACCCACTGAATAGCGGTGAAAGTCCACGAAGCCAGCTCTGTCCCGAACTATATGTTTGCTTGCTCCCGTATCTACAATTCAATTAGGAAAGGATTTAGCAACTAATGTATGAGAACATACATATAATTCAGGATAGTGAGTGGAGAAAGGTACCTTCTTCGACTCAGGACAATCCCGAGCGTAGTGACCTTTTTTAACACAGTGATAGCACTTCACACGTGCTATTTTTGTCTCTCCATTGCCTTTGGCCTTTTGTTTCTTAGCCACTCCAGCATTTGGCCTACCTTTCTGAGGGGGGCGGGAACCTCTCTTGAACTGCCTACCTCTTGTGTTCTTGTTGCTTTTAGGCCTGATGCCCTTGGCGACAAGAGCCACATTGGGAGTCCCGAACATTTTCAGGTGCTCCTCCTCTATTTCGAAGTGGCTTTGTATCTGACCAAAGGTTTTCAAATGGTCAGAATGAGTCAAGACTGTCCTGACTTGTTCCCATTGTGGAGGTTCGTCAGGGAGAGCCCAAATCACATTCAGGACTTGCTCCCCCTCAGAAATGTCTTTTCCTGCGGCCTTGAGATCACGAATTATGCCACTCATAATTCGTAAATGCTCGACCACAGTGCGACTGGGATCCATTTTGTAGTTCATCCATTTCAATTGCAAGGTACGCGACCTTGTTTCGGATGTCTGCCCAAAACGGATTTTGAGCTGGTCCCACATGTCCTTAGCTGTGAGATGAACTTCAAATTCGCCAATCAGATCGTCATGCATGCAATACAACATTGTAAAGCGTGCTCTACGATCTTTCTTGGTCCAGTCTTGGTAGGCCTGAAAGCTTTCTTGATACTGCACAGTAGAAGTATCAATAGGCTTACCATCTGCATCCTTATTAGATGGTGGAAACTTGGCTACTGTCAAGTGTTCCAACATGTCTTTTCCTTCCAGAAGATACTGAATCTTCCGTTTCCACATGTCATAGTTAGACCCATCTAACTTTTGACTGGTGGATAGTTCGGTGATTATCGCGTTGTTAGTTGCCATATCTACAAGTGTTAAAAGATGGACATTAGGCACATTCCTTAAAATAATTAAATTAAAAAAAAATTTCATCATTCATGTCATATGATTGAAAATTTCACCAAGCTCATAATCATCTCATATAATCATGAATTAGAAATTTAAATAATTTAATCACCATATTTCCATAAGAACTTTATCATATGGACCTTCATAAGAAAATCGTTAAACAAATTAACGTTTGTTTAAATATCACATAGATATTTTTTTCATGTAAAACTAATTTACATTTGAATACTATTCTAAACATATGAAACGAATTCATATATCACTATTTACTAACTCTTATTTTACATGAAATATAAAACAAATCTATATTTCAATTAGGCATGTGATTATTAAGCTCATAATAATATTTACCAATCCATATTTCATCAAAGAAATATTAAATATTAATTTGAAATATAAAACTAATTCATATTTCAATTAGCATAGGGTAAATATTAAACAATTTAATAATGTAAATATAAGTTTTTTTTATATTTTTTTTTATAAAACCTAAGGGGCTTCCCGTGACCTTACCCGAGACCCCCCAGGCTTCTTTTCTCATTTGCCTTCCTCCCTCTTCTCTCTGCAAAAACTCCAGAGATCTCTCGTCCTCTCTATTTCTCTCCATCTCGCAGGTCCTCTCTATCTCCCACCCTCGATGGGTTGAACCGCTGAACCTCGGCACATAGCCGAGTCCAGTACCATCTTCACTGACGGTTCCAGGCAGCCATGGCCGTCTTCTTCGACGCCATACGCCACTGCTGGCCACCACCACCACCCAGATGATGGTACACCCCCCTAACCGCCTCCTTGGTCTCGATCTACGACTAAACCACTTACCAAATCGGCCCAAAAACTTCACCGATGAGTAGATCTGGCGGCGACCTTTCGATTGCCACCATCAACTCGCCCGACGCGCCACTACAGTGACGGCGCGTGACATACATGCGCGGCCGCAACTGGTTTGTTTGGCTTGGTTTTGGTCGGAAATAGTAGATCGGGGGCCGGTTAAGGGTTGGGGAGGAAGAAAACGACCAAAACTCGTTTTCGTGGTGGCGCGTGACACATACGCGCCACCCCTCCCACGGCGGTGCTGATGGGTCAGGTAGGTTCCGTCCTTTCCCTTTTTTTTTGTGTTGTCTGGGCATGAGAGTGGGCCGAGAGATTCTAGGTTGAGAAGGTCGGGAACAAATCCGGGTCGGGTCTCGGTTATCAGATTATGCGAATGAAAAAACAGGGGTTCCTAGCATGATTCATGTATGAATACTGGATAAATTGGATTTTCATAAGCATTTGATATATAATTTGTTCAATTCAAGAACATTTGTAAACATACAGTTTATGAATTATATGGGCATGAATATATTTGTCTAGATCTCTTGTATCATGCGAAATATGTCTCCGTTTATTCACACAGAATATATATTTTTTTAATCGAGGCATATAAATTCAAACAGATTAGCATGAGAGTCATTATCACATAAACACATAGTTTTGCATACAATTCAGATTCTTTCAATTCATGCTTCAACCAGAAATTATGATTTCGGGACTAGCATCATGCAAACTAGGCTCTGATACCACTGTTGGTAATTCAGGATTACCTGGATGTGGAAGCTTGATTGCCAGGACCTTATGCTTGCTTGACTGCTACCCACGAACCGGTGGCTACCAGAGTCACCAATAAGTCACGCTCCAAACCCGAACCTCTGGGATGGTTAGGCAGTGAGAGGGAATGACAGAGAGAATTTGGGAAGTATTTCTGATATTTGCTTAAATTGCTTTTTCTTTGTGTGTATGTTCACTTACACAAACACACATTTTCTATATCCTTAAACAGAATCAGGATATATTTAATAGCCAATTAATATACAATTAAATTGCTATGTAACTGCCAAATCAACTACATGATTATGGCCAGTATATGTGACCGTTATTGGTCAATAAAGCCCTACCATTGTAAGGACCTTAAGATGAAACGTAGGCAAGGATAAGGTGAGTTATTGGGCTACAAGCCTCAAGTAAAGGTCTAAGTTGAAGCCTCCTGGAACCTACAGGTTCAATCGTGAGATCATTAGGGATCCTCAACAACTTGAATTGGTGTTAGGTATTAAGTCCCGACTTCTACCAAGGGAAGCAAAAAGGTGGTTGATCCAGGCCTAGATTCTGAACCAAACTTGGGTTTTGATATTTCCTGGACATACTCTGATTGAAAACTTAGTTTCTTATATTTTTTTTTTAGTTTAGTTTAGTTTTTTTCCCCTATGAAGCTTGTTAAGGAAGCCGTGGATAGTTTTCCAAAATCTTTAATGACAATTGAGATTTGAAGTTTCATTTAAATGCTAGAATTTAATAATCTTAATGGATTTTTAGAGTGAAAATATGGATTTCACATATGCCTTCCCTAATTATTCATTCAGTTCATTGTAAAAGTCCCTAGGTCCTTTTTCCCATCTTGCCCTGACTTTGTTTTTCTTGCTTTTTTTTTTTTAAATCTTGGGCCAAAAATGTAAAGTCATTCCTTCCATAATTAAGGATTCAAGGCCTCTGACCTTTCGACTTCATCTTTTGAAGATTATGTCTAGTTTTCTTTCTGTCAAAGGGTTTAGCTATATCAATAAAATCATGGTAAACTAGAGGAAAGAAGTACAACAACATCCTAAGATAATCATGACGCACGATTGGGTTAACCAATCACAAAAACTATAGGAACATAAGTGAGAAACCAGGAGGAGCTAGGTGCCACATGGCACGAACATGCCACACCTACACTATTGCTGTTGCCAAAATCCAAGATATTGGCCCAGTTTGCCTGTTCCAGGTGACACGTCTATGCCACTCCCCAAGCCTGCACTTCTATATATACGTGTCTTCTTCCCTATTTGCAATCAAGTGGGCTAAGAGTAGTGTAGGGTTAGTTTAGGGGTAGGATTAGGAGTAGATCTAGTTTTGTATCTCCCAAATGCTGACTTTAATTCAATGAAAGTTGAGTTTTTGTTAATTTAATTGCTTTCTTTTTTTACTTTTTTGCAAATAGCTTTGTTCTTTAAGTCGGTGTCTCAAACTAATCTCATGATTTTGTTTAATCCTCAAGTTTGTGCATTGAGTTGTTGGTTTTGTTGTTATTCTTGGTTTGGTGTTAATCTTTTGTCATGCTTTTCTCACATTCTTTACTTTCAATCCCTCTCTTTCTTCTTTTACTTCTTCAAATTGCAAGCTCTTTCTCTCTTTTCAAGTTAGGGTTTCAAAATCTAGTTCTCCAAGTTTGAGATTTTGATTAGCTACCCATGGTTTAGATTAGTAATATCAGAATAGATAAGTTGAGAGTAAGCAGAGAATCACCACAAATCCACTCCCCTTGTTCCAATTCTGGAACTTGAAGCCTCCATTAATTGTTGGATTTTGCGTTCTTGTGGTAACCCTCTTTCCCTTTGTATTCTTCTTTAGTTAGATTTAGTGCTTTCTTGTTAGTTGGCCGTGCTTAATTGGTAAGTTTCCTTATTGATTGATAGTTTAAATCATGTTTTGGGTTAGTTGTGCTAGTTATGCTTTGTGTTGATTAGTTTTAACTAATCATGCGTAGAGTAGGATTCTAGTGTAGTTAGTTTATTTTATCATGGTTAGTACTTAATTAGTATGTGATTGGTGTATTTACATGTTTTAGCTATTTATTGCTTTTCTTAGTTTTAGATTAGCAAATTAAATAATAAGTGACACAGTTCAATATCATTTTAGTGGACGACAATTTTGCCCTGCTCACAACAAAAAACTTGCTTAACAAAATGGCATTGTTCCCGGGAATAGTAGTGTGAAATTTGGCCTCTTTTTGTTTTTTGTGGCTCTTTCGTGCTTAATTGGTAAAACTTGTGTGTCAGATTAGTCATTTATGTTTAAAAATTCAAAAAATCCTAGAAATAGAAAATTTTAAAAGTTTTAGAACTATGATAGTTAACCATTTTTCCCAATATGAGCAAGAGTTGTTTTATAGATATTGGAATCCTTTAAATAATCAGCTTACCAAATGTGCTCGTTATCACTATGCATTGAGAAATATAAAATATTCGGTGTTGTTGATGATAGTGTGAATTATGAAACCCATACTATTTTAGAGTATTGTGGATTTCATTCCAAAAGGTTGAATGAAGCTTGGGATGTGCTTGAATGGTTAGTTAGAATATTGGTAAGTTTGAAGAGGCTAGTTGTTCTTTCGAGATATCTTTCACTAATCCATGTACTTTCTATGCCAGATCATTATTATGAGGAACAGTTTGTGGAAACCCTTCATATTAGTCCATTGAATATGCTTCCACTGTGTGTGATTCTTGTAAATCATCTGGCAATGATACTAAACATTACCCCTATGTTGCCTCTATGAACTCTATATTTGAGAAGGGAATGGAAAACCTAAGAGATTCAATGAAGAACATGACATTCATTCATATATCGGTTCTTAAAGTTGGTTAAACAATACAAGGAGTACATATGCCTATTTTTCATGATACCGACCTTAGGGTTTAGTCTTCCCTACTGAAAGGTTGTCATTTAGGACACGTTGAGTTTTCTTCCCCCTTGAGTCCTGGACTACAAGTCAATACCTCTTCATGTTACTTTAAGGGACATGGTGACTTCACCTCACCTAGTTTAGCATATGCACCTCCCTTCCATTAATACTAGTTTAACCTTGGACTCTCTAGAAAATGTCCTAACCATTCCTCACCCTTCTTTTCCCCGAGGTCCCTCAAGAGAGCTTAAAAAGATTGAGGTTTATGAGGTTAAGTCTAGTCTTGATGAGTTGAATTCTACGAGTGAGTTGGAGGACATTTGTGGAGTAAATGCTTGAGGAGATGCCTTTAAGGGAGTCTTGTGAGAGGGTTGTGCTTGAAGTTCCATCTCCCCTCTTGAGCTTATTGATCATGTATTCCCTGACCTCTTTCACTTGATATCCACTTCTTCCTAGAGAATGTCCTAACCATTCCCCAACCTTCTTTTCCTCTAGGTCCCTCAAGAGAGCTTAAAAAGAGTGAGGTTTATGAGGTTAAGTCTAGTCTTGATGAGTTGAATGCTGCTAGTGAGTTGGAGGACATTTGTGGAGTAAATGCTTGAGGAGATGCCTTTGAGGGAGTCTTGCGAGAGGATTGCACTTGAAGTTCCATATCCCCTCTTGAGCTTATTGATCATGTATTCCCCAACCCTTTTCACTGATATCCGCTTCTTTTACTTGTTTAATAGCGCTTTTCCTGCACATCATTGTTCGAATCCCATTGACTATTACGTGATGTATGACTTTAATGTGGATGCAGGTCACATAGAACACTTAATTAATGTGGTTAAGGGGAATGTGTTTGACTATGAGGAGTCCCTAGGTATCTTTGGAGGGTAGAACACTTGCTTAATATGCTTACCAGGAATGTGTTTGATTGTGATGAGTCTCTAGGTATCTTCAGAGTGTATAACTCCTCCATTGACGCTTATCATGCATATATAGAGAATTTTGTTTGAAAAATCCTGTTGTGTACCTTCTTTAATTATTCCTTTGATTTTCTAAGGCTTATGATAAGTTTGCGAGAGCACTAGCTATTATTGAAGTACCCTTATGGGTGTTCCCCGGCATTCACTTTTTCGAGATGCATACATTGGTACATGATAAATTGTAAGGAGCTTTAACGATGTCCAAGTGGAGTGACTTGATTACTACATGTGGACGTTAGCGGGACGTTAGATTAGGTGCACTCAACACCTAACCTAGTATGATTGTTCAAACTCTTCCCATTTCTCCATTTTCTTTTTTACATAGTTATGGACGTTAGGATTGTGTTTTTGTTGGTAATCAATTTTGAGGAGAAATTTAGGATATGTTGATCCGAGATGGCTAAAATTCTCACTATTTTCTTTGTTGTGTTGGGTTTAGTGACTTGTTCGCAATGTCATTTATTTTGTAGATATTGTTGGTCATAATATATATATTTTTTAGGGTAAACACGTATTGGTTATGTTTTTAGTTTGTGGATTTGTACTGGTATTATGGTTGTATTGCTTGTATGGTTGCTTTTTAGCTCCTTGGTTCCCATGGTAGAGACATTTTTGGAATTTTGGTGTAGGCACCTTGTATAAATTTTTTGGAAATTTTTGAAAATTAAAAAAGATTGTTCATTGTTTTCATGGATGTTCGTACCATTTTAATTAGCCATGGTCTCTAATTGCTTGGTTGCTAACTTATATATGGACAGAATATGCATGATGAAGCACTTGGGTTATGGAGTAATTTTCGATTATTCATAGTAGCCCCTTCTCACTTGTGGGAGTTTATCCCTACCTGGGACACTCGATTGTTGACTCTTGATGCTAGTTATTAAGATTTGGGTTTCAGGGCACTTTTCTTGGTTACTTAGATCTCTACTTCACACAATTAGTTTGAAAAGAAGAGAGAGAGAAAAAAAAGAGAGTGTGAGAAATGGCCCAACTCCGATACCTCTATTGGGCCTTAAATAAGTGTCTTGCACACCCAAATAAAATTTCTAATTAGGTAAAACGCTAAGTATGATTTAAGTTATTTGTCTAAGAGCTAAATACCCAATAAGATGAGAACTAGCCAACTAGGCGAAGAAGCATAAGGTGACAAGCAAGAATGAAAAAAAAGGGAGAGGAAAGAAAAGAGAGGTGAGGTTAATCACATCAAATAAAAGAAAGCCTATCAGTCAAGTGGACATTAGCTTAGTGTAAACACCCTTCCCTATCAGCACATTCTTAATCCACCACTTAGGAAATTTAAGAAAGGTTTTGGGTAGCATAATGCATAAATAGTTTAGGGGTATTACCACCAGTTGCTCCTTAGAACTAGGCTTTCCCTTTTTTTGTGGGAAAGATGAGCATGGCATCATTTAAGCAACTATTCTTATTTCATTAGGTATCGTTGTAAATTAGTCATACTTTAACAAAATAAGATTACATCCAATGTTCACAAAATTACAAATGGAAATTAATTGTATCCTTATTGATTACTTTAACAAAATAAGATCGCATCCAATATTCACAAAATTACAAAATTATAAAATAAGGTATCATAGTAAATTAGTCATACGTACGCCTCGAAATAACCCCCTTGTTGAATCCTCCTCCAATTGATGCTGTAACTTTGCCTTCTCGGCCTCCCAAGCCTCCTTCTCTTTTTTCGGCTTCTCCTAGTGGCGCTTGTACTTGGACGACTGACTCCTCTGACCTTTGTCGCTCCATCTGGAGGTCCCCAATCTACCCCTTCAGTAGGGCATTGGAACTTTGGAGGTCGTGAATTTGCTTCTCCAACACGGAGATGGGCGACATTGACCTCACAACCTTCAATGGTCGGGCGAAGGCCTAGCAAACGAGATGACATGGTTAGCCAAAGGCAGAAAAAAGGGCAAAAAGGAAAGGAGTAGAGGCAGACACAGCCTTACCTTAGCAATGGCCACCTGTTCCTTGGTAACTTTGGGTGGCTCCGAGGAACCAGAAGGGGCTAAGTCCCATGACTTGGCAAGACACTCCACCAGGGTTGACTTAGCTAGGAGGTCTAGGGATGACAATTAGGTGGGGAATCCCTGTCCCCGTCGGGGGCTCGCCCCAAAGTGGGGAGAAATCCCTTCCCCAATGGGGATAGGAATGGGGACAGGGTGAAAAATCAATCCCCATACGGGGACGAGGACAGGGCCATACATTGGCCCCGTCCCCATCCCAATCCCCGTTCCCCTGTTCGGGGATTTATCCTCGTCTCTACCTTTGTCCCCGATAATCCGGTCAATGAAAAATCCTTGTCCCCGTCCCCGCGTCCAATTAAAATTACGAAAACACCCTCAACTTAAAATCTTTTTAAAAAATTGTGTGGTTATCTTTGTAATTTTGGCAGCAAAAACCCTAAGTATATAAACTAATTACTGAGTACTGATGTTCATTTTCAACTCTCATTCTTTCCATCTTTCCTTTCCATCTCTTGCTCTCCTTCATTCGTTCGAACAACCGGGCACTGGTACCTTTGGGTTGCCCATCTGCTCTGCCTCACAATCACTCCATGGCCACAACCGGCCTTCGCCACAGTACCGTGCCCCTCGCCGGCGGAACTGGCGCCTCTAGCTTACCCATCTGCTCTGCCCATCTACGCTTCACGACCTTTCCTCTCCATCTCTTGCTCTCCTTCAACAACCGCTGCCTCTCACCGACACCACTGTGCCCCTCAACACCGCCACCGCTGCCCCTTGCCCAGTGTTGCTGTTAGGCCCTCGACGGTAAGACATCTGACAAATCTTTTTTTTTGGGTTTTCCTCAGATCTATTTGCTACCATGGCTGGTTCTCTCTCTCTCTCTCTCTCTCTCTCTCTCTCTCTCTCTCTCTCTCTCTCTCTATTTTATTTGTAAGCTTTGCTTTGTTGCCTCAGTCCCTTACCCCAATTTGAAATACTGCTTTGTTGCCATAGCTGTCACTGTTTTTTTTTTCTAGGGACAATTTAGATTTATGTCGATTATATACCTTAACTGTCTTCACAAGATAGTATATCGCCTATGGGTTCTCTCTTATTGGTTTCATTTACTAGTGTGAACATGGGTGTTTTAGTCCAATTCATGGCCTTTTCTCTCCTTGTTGGTTATTTGGTTTCTTATTCGTAAGCATTCTTGCAAATATTTTATTTGTAAGCATTCTTTAAATTTAATTCTAAGCTATTTAAGATTATTTGGTTTCTTATTGTGAACATGGATTTGGATGGTTGGAGTCTTGCAAGTATTATGTGCTGGTTTGGTTGATGAAGATACATGGCCTTTTCTCTCCTTGCTGGTTGTGTAATTTGCCTCAGTCCCCTCATTGGTTGTATAATTTGCCTCTATCCACTTATGGTTGATGAAGATACATGATCTTTTATTTTCAATTTTTGATTGATTTTGGTTGTTTATGAGTGCTAAAAGTTGCATTGTTTACGGACTAATGGCTAGTGGCCCGAGCCCCTCTGGTCCCCTTAACCCATCTCATTGTTCCACAAATAAAGACATACAAAATGAAAATCCAACTCCAAATGCCAACACTAATGTCATCAACACCGGAACTAATGTTGATTCTTATGGAACTCCAAATGCGATGGAGGATGATGGAACAACATTACAATTAGCAAAGAAAAGGAAATTCGTCTTGGAAGTTTGGGTACATTATTGTCTTGAGGTTAGGGATGGTAAAGAGAAAGCTATTTGTAGATATTGTAAGAAAGCACTTGGAGGTGAATCTAGAAATGGAACTACACGTTTAAGAGATCATTAAGACATTTTCCCTATGAGAAAACATAGGGATATTGTTGAAGATTTCTCCCAAAAGAAATTGAAGATAGAGACTTCCGGAGAAAAAAAAGGGAAAGTCCTTCTTGTGAATAATGTTTGGGATGAAGAAGAGGTGAGGAAGGAGCTTTCTAGTATGGTTATAATGCATGAATACCCTCTAAGTATTATAGGACACGCTGGATTTAGAAGGTATTCAAAGGCTCTTAACTCCTCTTTTAAGATGATATCAAGGAACACTCTTAAGAGTGATATTCTTAAAGTGTTTGAATATGAAAAATCCAAAACACTAGGTTGTTGGGAAGTGTTAATGGCAAGGTGGCTATCACTACGTATATGTGGACTTCTCAAAATAAAAAGCATGGTTTTATAGCCATGACTGCTCATTGGGTTGATAATACATGGATCCTGCAAAGTCAGATTTTGAGGTATTGCTTGTTTCTTTAATTATTGTTTTATGTATTGTTTATCTTATGCCTGATTTTCTTTTTTAAGTAATGAAACTCATTTCATTTTCATTTTTTTACTAGGTTTTCATATGTTCGATGTCCTTATACTGTTGAGGCTATTGCTGAAGAGTTGTTGAAGTGCTTTTTAGAATGGAACCTTAATAGGAAATTATCCTCTATCACGATTGATAATTGTTCTTCCAATGATGCTTTAATTGGGATCCTTAAAGATATGTTGGATATAAGGGCAATTCCTTGGAAGGGTAAGTTTTTCTATATGCGTTGTTATGCACATATACTTAATTTGATTGTTAATGATGGATTGGGAATAATTGCAGGCTCAATTGAAAAGATTCGTGATAGTGTAGCATATTGGAGAGAAACACCTAAAAGAGAGGAAACTTTCAAACAAGCTTGTGATAACTTAAGTGTGGTTTTTCCAAAAAGTTGAAACTTGATTATAGGACAAAATGGAATTCAACTTACTTAATGCTTCAAATGGCTTTATTATATAGAGAAGTTTTTACAAAGTTGGCAAAAAGGGAAAACAACTATAAATGTTTGCCTAATGATGAAGAGTGGGATAAAGCTAGAGATATTTGTGAGAAGTTGGAGACTTTCTTTGATGTGACTAAAGTGTTCTCGGGCACTAAGTGCCCTACTACAAATGTTTATTTTTCAAAAGTGTTTGATATTCGGCTTGGTTTGGATTATTTTCTTTTTGATTCGGATTTGATGATCAAAACCATGGCAAAAAAAATGCTTGACAAATGGGAGAAATATTATGATATAATTAATAGCATTATGGGAGTTGCATGTGTTTTGGATCCTAGATATAAGTTGAATATGTTAGAGTGTTGTTATACTACAATTTATGATTTTGATGTGTTGGACAAGGTGGATTCGGTTAAGGATACTTGTTATGCTTTATTTCATGAATATCAATAAAAGTTCAAGCAAGCAAGTGAAGGCCATGGTCCAATTCCTAGTGTTTCTATTAATTCCACACATTTATCTAATCTCACCTCTGAAGGTAGTGGATGTAGTAAAAAGAGAAGCATGGAAGATATATATCAAAAAAAGATCAAGAGGGATCCTCTTGCACCACAAAAATCTGAGTTGAATTTATATTTAGAAGAAGATGTGATCCCACCTTTGGACACCTTTGATATATTGGCTTATTGGAAGGGATGTGAGTCGAGGTGTCCTATATTATCTAGGATTGCTAGAGACATCTATGCCATACCAGTTTCCACAATCACATCTGAGTCTGCATTTAGTACTGGAGGGAGGTTTGTAAGTCTGCATCTTAATCGCTTACATCCCAAGACATTAGAAGCTTTGATGTGTGCTAGAGATTGGCTTTGGTCTTCAATGGAGTCAGAAGGTATACTTTCTTCTTTTCTATATTCTTCGCATATATTATATATTCATTTTCCATCATTTGTGATCATTTGTTTATTGTTTATTTATATTCTTTGTTAGATGGGAAAGAAGTTACATCTTATCATCGTACTTCTTTTGATGATGATGCCAATGTTGAGAATGATGATGATCCGGTTGCCTAGAATAATTAGGTAAATTATCGAGGGTTAAACCCATTTTTTCCCATGTTTATTTGCTACTAGAATTAATTATGTTGAGATCTTCTCCCAAAAAAAAAGAAGAAAAATGAAAGTATGTGT
>JACYFF010031956.1:44506899-44535952 GCA_017589665.1 Selenicereus undatus | reverse complement strand
GTTGAGATCTTCTCCCAAAAAAAAAGAAGAAAAATGAAAGTATGTGTTGTTTGATCCTGGGAAATTTTGTTTTAATAGTTCTTCCTTGTGACAACAGGGTGTTTGCTTCAGAATTGGACTACTGTTCCCTACTGGAATGCTACCAATACTATCTTCTATGCTAAGACATTATTTCACTTTGGTTTTGTAATTCACTTTGGACTTGATTAAGAGTTGTATTAAACTTGTAGCCTTGGTGGTTATAAACCTGTAATATTTGTGTTGGAATCTTGATTTGTAGTTTAGATATTGGACTTTTGATGGATTTTTGAATGTGGTGTTATATTTAAATTGGGTTGGGCTTTGAAATTTTCATATTGGACTATGGACTATAACTAGTTGTAAAGACAGTGGGTATTCCCCGTTGGGGCCCCGCCGGGGACGGGGACAAGGAGAGGTTTTTCACCCGTAGTGGGGAACAGGGCGGGGACGAGGACTAGGGTGCCCAGCGGGGATGGGGACAGGGCCGGGGCATACACCCCCATCCCCGATCCACCCCGTTGTCATCCCTATGGAAGTCAGCCCCAAGAAATCCACGGCCTAAGCCGTCATATTCACGGAGGCCTCCCAAACTAGTGGCTGGGCGGCCCACTGGCTCCCTTGAGAGCCTCCTTGTGAAGGAGATCGCATTAACTCATCAGAGGTCGCCCGCTCCTCAAACGCCCTTTGGAAGGATGGCCCCTCGATCGTTATGCCCTTAGAGGGAGGCGGGTCAGCCCTCATAGGGGTAGGGGATGAAGCCGCAACCACCTCTTGCCCCTCCTCTAAGCGCGGGGGCTTGCGAGCATCCGTGCGAGGAAGGCTCATCGATACTGTCGGGGGTTTTCGATGCTTTGCGCAATCCTTGGTGCCTATCAAATATGTCAAGTCAATACTTAAACTCATGAAAACTGAAAGGAAAAGGAAATAAATGACCAAATGGCCTATTGGGACAAACCTTCTTCGCCTGAGCCTCAATGTGGTGGTGTCTTTCCTCCTCACGACACCGTTCATTCTCGACCGCTATCTCCTTCTTGGTAGCTTGCCCACTCTCGAAAGGTAAGCGCATCACCTGAGCTTGCTCTGCGCAAGATAAAAGAAAGTCATGTCAGAACTAAGGGAAGACGTAAAGTACCCTTGGAGCAATTCTTAAGTATGAGGAGGCTGGCAGTAGCATGAAAGAATTTGTTCTCGAAGTACAACAATTTAGGAAGCCAGTTTAGGGGCTCTTTCCCCGCATCCACTATTTTGGACATAAAGGATGGAAGTGGGTTTGGACGATCATTTTCCCATACGTAATATTGGAAATAACACGCGCTCTTCGTTTCTTCTGCGGTCGGCTCCCCAAATGGATTACGGACTGGTTTTGCGTTATTACAATCAGGAAGGTCCCCCCAACCCATTGCATGGTGAATGAAAAGGAAGTCGTACTTCTAGTTCTTTAACTTGGACTTCTTTCCAATAGCCATCATAAAGCCCTTCACATTGTTAAAGCTATACCAACCAGTATCCCCGGTCTCACACGGGGCCTTCTGAACGGTATAAATCAATCCAAAGGCCCAGCCTATGTAAGACAACCCACGCAACTCACACGTCGCAATAAAGGAACAAACATTGTGCCAGGACGTGGGCACAACTTGCGCAGGTGCCAGCTCGTATTTATTCAAGATCTCTACGATGACCATATGAAGTGGAAACCTTAGGCCATAGCAGAAGGTCGCTCGGTAGATCGCTATGCATCATGGGGGCTACTAATTTACAGTTGCATTAGGATTAGGAATGATAAACTTGTATACGGCGGGGAGAAGGTACTTCTCCTCCAATGTCGACCTCTTAAAGGCGCGCACGACCCTTAGGTTGGGGAAATGAGTGATCAACTCGTCTTGAGGCTCTGAGCGCGGAGGAGCCCTTGGGAAAACCATCCTTTTGGCGACAACTTCTTGGACCGACTGCTTCTGCGCATGGCCTCTCTTGGAGGAGGAGGCCGACAAACGAGAGCTAGTCGAATAGCTCTCACCTCCCCTTGTGGAGGTGCAACACTAGTAGTACAAACTTTAATGCTCAGTCGACGGGAGTACGAGGCAGAGTGAGAGTTACCTTCCGAGTCTCCTTCGACTATGCACTACACAATGGTCTTCAAATGAACAATGGTATTTGTCCTTGCCGGTCTATGTTCCTGGACATCAGTCATACGAGAAATAGCTACATCAATTTTCCATGGGTAAACTACCTCCTCCTTAATACTAAGAATACTAGGAGTGGAAGGATACTTGCAACTAGACAAGGAAGGTGTGTCGGGCTCATATATAGGCACGACATAAGGAATTTTCTTCGGTTCCCTAAATTGATTCTTTGGGGGAACGCATACTACTACCCGTCCATCAATTTGGGTCGGGAGGTTTGGAAACTGAGGGTGACGACCCTCCATTCAGGGACCAATTGACCCCTCAGGGACGATCTCATTCGATGAACATAAGGATGACATGACAAAATCAAATAATACAATACAAATACAACCTTCAAAGGGGTGCATGAAGACGCGTACCTATGAGAATTGAAGGGCAATGGAGACAAAGGTTGAAGATAGAGGTGGAGGATGAACAACCCCTTTGAAGATTCAATGGAGGAGTTTGAAGACTCTACAGTGAATTTCAAGGAGGTAAAGATAGGGGTAGAGCCTCTCTCCCTCTAAGAAACCTATTTCTCTCTTTAAAATTTTTGAAGGCATGATCGTAATGACCTCCATCGCGAAACCCCAGTCCGTTTATATAGAGGAGAAAGAGGAGAGGAAAGGACAACACGCCGCCCTAGGAGTGAGCAAAGCCAAAACACCATCAAGTCCACGCCACGTGCCATTCAAACACTCATGATTTTATGAGAACACCTCATTCCTTAAGGGGCTTGAAGGCTTATAGCACTGCTTAGAGATCAGTCGCTACACCTTTAGTCCCCAAGGGATAAGGGTCCTAAAAAAGCACGACTTTTTTACCGGTCGCTATACCTTTAGCCCCCAAGGGGCTAATGGTCTTACAGCACAACCTAGGGTTAGTCACTAGGCCTTTATCACCCAAGGGGATAAGGGTCCTAAAACATGACCCTCGAGTCGGTCACTATACCTTTAGGCCCCAAGGGCTGAAGGTCCTACAGCACGGCCTTTGGGCCGGTCGCTATACCTTTAGCCCCAAAGGGGCTGAAGGTCCTGCAGCACAACCTTTGGTACCAGTCGCTGCACCTTTAGGCCCCAAGGGGCTAAGGGTCCTAAAGCACGGCTTTTTGGCCTGAAGCTATACCTTTAGCCCCCAAGGGGCTAATGGTCCTAAAGGACAGCATAGGGTCGGTCGCTAGGCCTTTAGCGCCTAAGGGGTGAAGGGTCCAAAAGCACGACCCTCGAGCGGTCACTATACCTTTAGCCCCCAAGGGGTTGAAGGTCCTACAGCATAGCCTTTGGTCCAATTGCTATAACTTTAGTCCCCAGGGGGCTGAAAGTCCTACAACATGACCTTTCACTATATTTTTAAGCCTGAATGGGCTAACAGTCCTAAAGCACGACCTAGGGCCGGTTGCTAGGCCTTTAGCCCCTAATGAGCTAAGGGTCCTAAAGCACGACCCTCGAGCCAGTCGTTATACCTTTAGCCCCCAAGGAGCTGAGGGTCCTACAACATAGCCTTTTAGGCCGGTCGATATACCTTTAGCCCTCACGAGGCTGAGGGTCCTAAAGCAAGACCTTTGGGCTAGTTGATATACCTTTAACCCCTGAGGGGCTAATGGCCTTAAAGCACGACCCAGGGGCCAACTGCTATGCTTCCAGCCCTCCAGGGGTGAGGAACTTACACTACGACCTAGGGGCCAGCCGTTACACCTTTAACCTCTACAAAGCTAAAAACCTCAAAGCACGGCATAGGCAGTCGCTCGGTACATATTTTATCTCCTAGGGGCTGGTCTCTGGCAATTCAGCATACATTTAAGCCACAGATAGATACGTATATTTAAAGGCAAAATTCCCCGAGCTAAAGATTAACATTTCATTACTAATACTAGCGAATACAAAGTAGCCACAAAAAAAATAAAATCGTGACTACTCTTTATCATCACTGGAGGGGGTGGGGCTTTATTTGATGTTGAGCTCTCCTAATCGCCATTTGCGAGACCCACCCTCGCTCCGAGACTGACTGGCCCAAGGTAATGGGCTCGTAAGAGACTGTTTTTGTTATGTTGCATCAGGCCTCAAAAGTACACCACCACAGGCCTACAAGGGCCGACTTCAGGTCCTCAGCTAAATCCCTGCTCAGCACGTCCAATTCTAGGGCATCGTTAGCTACCATTGTGTAGAAGACGACTTGAACCATTTCACGTATGTGGAAGTCACATGTAGCTTCCTCAACATCAGAGAAGACAAAATTCGGGCACAAGTCTTGATAATCATCCGGGGAGGGGCTGAGGAGGGCTAGCGGTCCTTCTTAGGTGCCAGTCTCTAAAACATGGAGCGCCATCTTCTCAGTGCTAAGAAAATAGGGGAACACCATAGAAAAACCTCTCATAGGAATGGAATTGGTACACATGGAATGAACCACAACTTCAAGCAATATCATTTTATATACCAGTAGTGGGGGATTTCTCATGCCACAGTCATACCTTAGGAATTGAGCTACCTCAGAAAACCCCTGATACGAGGCCGCCGTCCAAGGTCCGTCGATAATCGTTTTAGCATGAGTACACTCTACATTCTGCCTGACTACACGTCTGGACAGCCGTATAGGCAAAATGTGAGGGTATAAATGGTATGAAAATATGAGGATTCGAAGCCACATAAACGCCCATTGACCAGGCTAGGTCAAGTACTTTTACTAGCCCTCGGGTCTGGAGATCCCTACTCAAAAGCCTAGCATGGGAAACCACTCAGCAACCCGTTAGGGGAACATCCTAAGTGAAACTACTATTTTGCCATTGGTTACAGGGACTATAAATACGCCCTACCTACCTTGGGATATGGCATCACTTTTTGGCACATTCTCTCATATATAATAAATTCTCTTTTCTGCTGTCTTTTCTCGAGACCCCTTGCCCTTTTTTTAGGTTCAACGTTCGAGGAAAAAATCATCAGGCGTCCAGCACATGCCATCACGTCACTCTCATCCCACGTCATCCTCAGAAAAACAAGAAAGTCCTAAAATAATATGTATACCGTGAAGGTGCACCATTTCATTTAAAAAAGTTATAACAAGGCTAGCCAAAATTCCAATAATTATCAAAATTAAGAAATTTTTAGTTTTCATCATATGTTCATTTAGTCGATATACTACGTAGGTTTATAGCCAAAAAAAAAAGGAAAAAAACATTCAATTACTTAGTTTTAATTTTCATGTGAAGAGCACAAGCAATAACGTACTTGATTTGTTTTTCTTAAATTTTAAGTCTAAATTTGTGCATATGAAACACATGATCTTAACATCTTACACATATATTACTAGATTCCCAATCTTTTTGATCCTCCAATGACTAATCCTTTTAATTTTCCTTGATTATTCTCTTAGTCTTCTTTCTTGACAAATATTAAGGAGACTTGAACATGTATATGAACAATCCCTCCTGATGAATACTTAATTAAAGATGCAAATCAAAATTATTAATAAGACATAACAAGTTCTTTGGATTCCTTTTAATTAACCCAATCCTTGAGAAACAAGAAGAAATAATTGATGTATAGTGAAATAACTTATAATATCTACTTGAATGTTGCTAAAATATTGATAAGTCCTTAAAGTTCACTATATTTTGAGGTCATTTTGTACCATTTTTAGGAAGAATTATGTGTTTGATGCTATATTATGCACTTCTTTTTCTATTTTACGCATGTGTATGGTTCTTTTTTGTGTTTTGCAGGTTTTTGGACCTTTTGCCCTTGTTTTGAGTCCCCACGAACACCCCTAAGTCATTATGCCTGTTGAAGAAAGAAAGAGCAGAAGAATGTCAAAATAGAGCTCACCATGGATGGTCCGTGGTAGCCTCATTTCCTCCGAGATTGTTTGTTTTCTCGTGATTGTTCGACTTCCACGGAGTTTTAATTCCATGTTTATCGTGATTGTTCAACTTCTAGGGAGTTTTAATTCTGTGTTTCTTGCGGCTATTTGACTTCCAGGTGGTTTCACTATGAAAAAGGATGTTCTTAGCGTCAATTCATCAACCCATCATTCCATCCCCATAATCCATTCTATTCTACCTATATTAGGATTTTAGATAGATTGGAGGAAGAAAGAAAGAATTGTAGTGAAGGTTTGTAAAGATTCCATGGCGGGTTTGCAAATGACAGATTCAAGTGCGGTATGGTTGAGCATTTCTCTTCTCTTCTCTTTCTAATTATCTTTGGATTTATGTTTTGTAATTTTGATTATCTTTTGTTGTTTTGATTTTGGATTTATGTAAATACTACTTAAATTTTTGATTTGTTGTTCATCTCTTGGAGCATTTTGGAATTATTGGATTGTTTTATTGAATCCTAAATGTTTATTTCTTGCAAGAGATTTGTTTTGGATATTGGATGAAAAACTGAAAAGTGAAATTTGATATTAGAACCGTAGGATTTGACTTGATTGTGTGGTGTCTTGAGAAAGTCACACCAATTGAGAAACTACAAATATGATAATTGCATACTTGATGATCCTAAACAAATTGAGAACTCTTGAGAAATGGTAACTGGTTAGATTTAGGTATCTCGTTTCAGCTTGAAAGAGGGTTGTGAAGCTTTGATTGTCAGTTTTAAAATAATCTATTGATGAAGAACTGCTTGATTGATACATGAATTGAGATATTGCTAGTTTTGTATAATTTCTTGATTATTTATCCATTAGATTAGATAGTTGATTAGTTTAATTTCAATATCAAGTATTGATTTGCTTAGCCTATCTTAAGGGGATAAGGCTCGATAGATCAACCTAGTCCTTGTGGGAGACAACCTTGATTTGCTAGAATGCCACAGTGCACTTATAGCCCTATCAAGTTTTAAGAACCGTTGCCGCCTATCAAGTTTTTGGCACCATTGTCGGGGACTAGTGTCGAATATTGGTTTTTGTCGATAGGTTTGACTAAGTATTTTGTTTTTTTTTTTCTTTCAGAAAAAAATTGAAAAAAAAATTGAAAATTAAAAAATTAAAAGATTTTGCAAAAAAAAAAAAAAAAACAATGGCAATTTTTCATTTGCTCCAATTCGAGCATGAATTATGTTAGAGGTATTTTAAATGTTTAAATATTTTTCTTGCTCAATGTGGTTATTGTGTGGGTAAATGGGAAATTTAAGACGTTGTTGATGAGGGTGTGAATAGTAAAACCCAAGCTCTTTAAGGGTATTGGGGTTTTTGTGGTAAAAATGTTGATGACGCATGGTATTTTCTTGAGTGGGTTGCTTGGGATTCACTTGAGTTTAGCAAGGCCAATTGTGTTTCTAGATATTTATTCTCTCATCCTTGTGTGTTCTATTGTAGATCTTATTATGCCCCTTTTTGGTGTTTCTTGTGTAATTCTTCTAACCATGCTACAAATTTGTGTCCTTATTATGCATGCTATGCTCAACCTGACTTTGTAGCACCCTGGGACAATACTAATGTTGTCATGACCTTACATAATTTATCCTTTCCTTTAGCTTAGCGCACGAGGCTCGAGGCGGGTGAGGCTTTTGAGTCTATTACTAGGTTTGATGATGCCGACGCATGTTTTAAGTTAGAGGATGTTTTAGATAAGGTGCATGATCTAGATAAGACTCATTTGGAGAGGTCACGTGATGTGTTTATACATGAGGAGTGTCCTAGCCTTGGTTTTGATAATATTGTTCTCCCTAGTCTCCTTGATCATTCTTATGCTTCCCCTCTGTTCATTACCCTCTCCTCCCCCGCAATATTACATTGATGTGCCCATTGATAGTCCTATAATTTGTGATGCCAATAATGATTTAGGTTATGAGGATAACATGTTTACTATGCTTGGTGGGAATGTTAATAATTTTATGTTCCTAGGTTACTTTAGTGGGCGTAATGCATCCCTTGACCCATATTATATGTACCTAGTGGATAAGCCTAGAAAAATCATATGGAATACTTTCTTTGATTTTTCTATTATATTTGGTTTGATGAGAAGAGTGCTAACTTTCTTCAATGTTCTTATCTTGATGCTCTCTCACTACCATGCTTGCAAATCCCATATTGTGGTGTTCAACAAGCTTCTACATGCATTAATGGAGTCTGATGTGGTGAGCAAAGTCTTGAAGATGCGAAGGAGTGGCTGATGCTCCATTTGCCCTGTTTGCAAGGAGGCCTTAACTTAGGTGCATCTGCACTTAACCTGGTGAGATCGTTATGTTTTATTTACTTTCCCTTTTTTTACTTTCTTTCCTTTGAATAATAATGCTTTATCCAAGCATGGGGGAAGGGTAGTTTCATGTCTTCCATTTTGTTTTCAGTTTGCATACTAGATAGAGCATGTAGTTTTAGGTTTCTTTTTGTTTGCATTAGTGTTTTGCATTTAGTTGCATTTAGGTTTGCATATAGGATTGCATGTAAAGATGGTAAGGATTGGTTTGAGATAACCTCCAATGATGTTTTTGTTAGGCAAAATAGTTTTCATGAGCTCGAGTAACTTTTGATGTGTAATCCCTTCTGATGCAAAAATTTATGAAGGTTTTATAAGTATTTCTTATTTTGACCCTTGTCTTGTTTGAGAACTTTACTATCCCTTGAAGTCCTTAGCACTCATGTTGGTACATGCGAGTCATTTTATGAGCTTAATTAGACTTTGGTAGATGTCTCGTGAGACTTTAAGCCTTATTTGGACCAATGATCATATTTAGTCTCAAGTCCTTTCATACATGTGACTCTTCCATGTTACATCTCTAGAACTTGCCTAGACTCTTATTCAAAACCACATTAGCATGTGCATAGTTGATAATACGACAGAGGCATTTCTTTCTTTGGTCATTTTAGCCACATAGCCAAATAGCCTACCCTTATATTACATGTTTCTCCCCTTTGCTTGCCCCTTTCCACTTATATCCGTCTTTGTTAAGAACCCTTCATATTAGACCTTGGCCAAACATATATTCCTACCTTTAAGCTAAGTTTATGGAGCATCACTTCATCTATGTAGTGGGTGGTCTTGAGGATGACTGAGTTTAAGGTGGCTTTGGTATGTTTGTTTGTTGAGGGATTGATGACATTGAGCATTTGCTTTGGTTCCCTCTTGTTTGGGTTGTGTACATATGTATTAGGTTGTGAGTTGATAGTTAATGATGCTATGCCTTTCATTAATTAAAATTTTCATTTCATTTCCCAAAGAAGAATAAAACAAAAAAAAGAAGAAAAAAATCATGTTGAAAAAAAAAACAAAGAGTAAACCTTGGCAAGCATATGGTAGATTGCATCTTTGGAATCAATCTTGAGTGAACCCATGCTATATTTCAAACACATGAGTCGGACTAATCTGCATTTTTCCAAAGTGAGGTTCTACCAGTCTATTTAACTCTATTCAATTCCATGTGCTTGCATGATGTGCTTTGTGGTTCTTTGGGGGTGCTCAAGCTTGATTTCAAGCTTGTGGTCTTATACTTCTTTGAAAACCTTCTCGTCTTCTCATTTTGAGTCCTAGATGTATCTCCTACTTATGATATGCTATGACTTGCCCACTTTAAGGAGGTTCTTATGTATTTGAGTCCTAGATGTATCTCCCCTCGTTGGTTTTCTCTAGTTTTTGCTTGAGGACAAGCTATAGTTTAAGCATGGAGGAGTTTGATAAGTCCTTAAAGTTTACTCTATTTTGAGGTCATTTTGTACCATTTTTAGGGAGAATTATGTGGTTTATGCTATATTGTGCACTCCTTTTTCTATTTTACACTTGAGTATAGTTCTCTCATGTGTTTTACAAGTTTTTACACCCTTTTGCCCTTGTTTTGACCCCCACGAACACGCCAAGTTTCTATGCCTGTGTAAAGAAGAAAGAATAGAAGAATGTCGAAACAAAGCTCAGCACGAATGGTTCGTGGTGGTCTCATTTCCCCCAAGGCTGTTTGTTTTCACTTGATTGTTAAGCTTCCATGGAGTTTTAATTCCATGTTTCTCGTGACTGTTCAACTTCCAGGGAGTTTTATTTCCATGTTTCTCGTGGCTGTTCGATGTTTAGCCAGTTTCACTATAAAAAGGGATGTTTTTAGCCTCATTCCATCAACCCGTCATTCTATCTCCACACTCCATTCTATTCTACCTAGATTAGAATTTTAGATAGATTAGAGGAAGAGAGAGTGAATTGAAGTGAAGATTTGCAAGGATTCCATGCCGGGTTTGTAATCGACGGATTCAAGCGCGTTAATTGGCTGACCATTTCTCTTCTCTTCTCTTTTCTCATCATCTTTGGATTTATGTTTTATAATTTTGATTATCTTTTTTTGTTTTGATTTTGGACTTAAGTAAATACTAGTTAAATTCTTGATTTGTTCTTCATCTCTTTGAGCATTTTTGAATTATTGGATTATTTTATTGAATTCTAGATGTCTATTGTCTTGCAAGAAGTTTGATCAATTTCTTGCATGTTTTGGGTATTGGATGAAGAACTGAAAAGTGAAATTCAATACTAGAACTGTAGGATTTGACTTGATTGTGTGGAGTCTTGAGAAAGTTACACCAATTGAGAAACCACAAATATAATAATCGCACGCTTAGTGATCCTAAACAAATTGAGAGGCTTTAAGAAATGGTAATTGGTTAGATTTAGGTATTTCACTTCACCTTGAAAGAGAGTTGTGAAACTTCGATTGTTGGTTTTAAAATAATCTATTGAGGAAGAAGTGCCTGATTGATACATGAATTGGGAGATTGCTAGTTTTGTATAATTTCTTGATCATTTATCCATTAGATTAGATAGTTTATTAGTTTAATTTCAATATCAAGTATTGATTCGCTTAGCCTATCTTAAGGGGATAAGGCCTGATAGATCAACCTAGTCCTTGTGGGAGACAACCTTGATTTGCTATAATGCTACCGTGCACTTGCAGTCGTATCAAATATCAAATAAACCCATTTAAACAAAAGACAATACACAATTTGGCTCTTGGTTCAAAATACCCCCTTATGCTTTAAAAATTCAGTAAGCTAGCTCCAATGCAAGTAAAACTGCCCAATTATCCTTCTATGAGTCAACCTAAACTTATGAAAGAAAGATAAGGTAAGTTACCTTCACAACAGAACAAGAGTAGTTGACGGGATATGTACCTTTGGTTGATTTCTTCTCAAGCATGAACTATCCTTGTCTTCTTCTAACCCAATGCATGTGACCTCTTAAATCCTCTAGTTTTGTTCTGACTTATAGGGTTTTATCTCTATGAAGAATATATATTTGTAAATGGGGCTTCCCAAGATTAATAATTCTCTTGCTTTGTCTTTTTGTTATTGTTCTTTCTACTATCTCTGCATCCCAACTTAGACATCCTTGGTCTTAACTTCATACAATATTATCCTTTTGCTTATTATAAGGGAGAAAATATTCTAGGGTAATAGCAAGCTTCAACATGTGCAATTAAGAGGTTGCTTTTTATAATGGGAGGGAGAGTGAAAGGTGGTGGTTGGGTATTTTGCTCCCTCAATACGCATGTCCATAGCCCCAATTGCTCTTTGTCCTATTCTCACTCTTGGTACGTAGTTGTTCTCCATCCTACTTGCAGTCAACCGCCTTATGTAAACTAGGTAACCCTACCCTATATAATGATGTGTAAAGAAAGCTTACACTTTTTTTGGCCAGGAAGTGTCTTATCATTAATTCTTTATCATTAGATGGCGTAAAATCTTCATGCATAGCCACATATTTTTTTACCACTCATTTTCATTTGAATCTCATGTTTTTGGATGGCTACTAAGATTAGATCATCTTTCTTAAGTTAAACATATTGCATTGCCATTTAGCAGTGAACCCATGCAATAGTAAAGTTCACTATGAATTCCTCCATGTCAAATCTTATTTCTTCGCTTGATAATGCTTTGAGTTAACTAAGTTTTGTGGTGTTAGATGTTTATGCCATGCAATTTACATCTAAGTGTAAGGGTTAAACTTAGTCAACCCTTCTAAACAATCTATACATGCACGTCCAAAAGAAATTTTCATTGCCCATTAGTCAAAAATATCATATAAAGAAACTTGCATATAAAAACTCAATGCTCAAATCATAACAACTAAGCATTATAGCTAGGAAAAAGAATCAAATATTATTTTTCACAGTAATATACTAAATCAAGCATGTCACATGCAAGCGACATTTCTCAAAGGTTCTTACAAATATCTAATTTATTAGATTTTAAAATTTTCAAATAACTATATTGTTAGAAAACAGGTGTTAAACATAGGCCTGGTTTTAGCCTAACATTCGGAGCCAATGCACTTTGCATGAAGTTTCAAAGTGTACATATCGTGTCATGGTATTGTGCGGGGTTAAAAATGAGAACCACGGTGCATTTGAAACCTAACTCTTCTAAATGTGTGTTTTACTTATGCATAACTTGAAGGCTAGGTTGTTAAGGTGACTAAATCAATTAATATGCACATGTTTCTCGTTTGCTTTGTATATATATCTTATGTTTTGAAAAATCTAAAAAGATTTTAAAGATTTTGCATATATATCTTTTATAAATTCTCATGAGAACCTTTGTCGCCCACTTACAGGAATCAAGGGTTTTAAAGGGCTTGTTGCATATGCTAAATGATAATTATGTTCCCATAGTTACTATCACTTGATTTATTAGTACTTCTTAGTTTATTCGCTACTACTTATCCTTAGTTTTTCTTCATAAAATATTTTCACAAAATCCTTCTTTTATAAAATATTTCATAAAATCCTGTTTTTGTGGGTCTCTTGAAATCAGCCTCGCTACTGGCAGAAATGTCGGTAGAGGTAAAGTTGTCCACATCTGGATCTCCCCAGACCCCGTAAAAGTGGGACCCACACTTGGAGGTTGTGTTGTTGTTAACCTAGATTTAACTCGTAAGAATTACCAGATTAGGTTCTTTATTATTGTTCTCTTAATTTTATAGGTAATAAAGAGATTGCACAAAGGATGGATAATGGGTGCAAAACAAATAAAAAGATGGGAATAAGAACCTGGGTTAGACTTAAAGAAAATCAGGATAACCATGAAGCACAATTGGGTTAATTAGTCAAAGAAGCTATAAGAGGAATAAGTCAAAACCAAGAGGTAGGCTGGCACAATCTGCCTTAGATATGGCAAAACTGACCTGAAACCTGAAACCTGAAACTTGAACCGAATGATCCGGACCTATACCCGACAAAACATCCAAAATAGGCTTACCTGAAAGTGGACTAGAAACCCGAATTGACTCGAACAGAACCATACCTAACCCAAAGTCTTCTACTAAGTTGTTTATTTTTGCACAACAAGCATATTGGACCAAAAATTAGTTGGCTCGAAGTCCACCCGTACCGAAGTTCACCCCACCCAAACCGAACCAACCCAAAATGTCACTTAATTCGAAGCATGACCTGACCCTAACTTAACCCAATTTGTACCCGAGTCAAATGACCCATTTTCTAGATCTAGTCTGCCCGAGCCACATAGCGTAGTTGTGCCACCCTAGTATTACTACTGCTGCTGCTAAAATCCACGATTGTGGTAGGGTTTGCCCATGTCGTTCCCCAAGCTTGTGCTTCTATATATGTGCCCCTTCTTCTCCCACATGTGATCAATTTGGTTAGTTTAGTATAGTTTAAGGTTAGTTTAGGGATAGGATTAGGGTATATCTAGTTTTGTACCCTGAAATACTCTCTTTAATTTGATGAAAGTTTAAGTTTTTGTTAGCTTAATTGCTTTCCTTCTTTACTTTATTGTAAATTTAGCTTTCTTTTTCAAGCTAGTTTCTCTTGCTAATTTCATTCTTTGCTTCCACTCATCAAGTGAGTGGTCTGAATATTTGGTTTTGATGCTAATCTTGTTTCAATATTTTGCTTGCTAATTATATTTTTCTCACTTTTTGTGCTTTCAATCTCTTTCTTTCTTCTCTCAATTGTTCAAATTTCAAGCTCTCTCTCTTTCTTTTCAAGTCAAGGTTTCAAAACCTATTTTTCCAAGTTTGAGATTTTGATTGGCATGGGATATACTATGAATACTATAGTAGATTACTTGAGAAAAAGTAGAGAATCATGACAAATTCACCCCCTTGCTCCAATTTTGGAGTTTGAAGTGTCCATTATTGGATTTTGAGTTCTTAAGGTAAACCTCTTTTTCTCTCTACTCTTCTTTATTCAGATGTAATGCTTCCTTGTTAATTTAGTTTTCTCATTAGTCGACAGTTTAAATCACATATGGGTTAATTACACTAATTGTGCTTTATGTTGGTTAGTTTTGATTAGTCATGCTTAGAGTAGAAATCAGATGTAATTAATCTTGATAAGTGTAATTAATCTTGACTGATGCTTACTTAGTATGTCATTAGTGTTTATTTTCACTTTTAGTTGTTTATTTCTTGCCATAGTTTTAAATTAGCTAAATTAAACAACAAGGGATCTAGTTTCATTGTTGTCCTAGAGGATGATAATTTTCCCCTAATCATATAAAAAGAATACTTATTAATGTCCTACCAAGTTCACCCCTCATTTTGTGATATTTAAGGTGATTGAGCGACTCAGGAAGAAGAACAATGGGAGGCTAAGAGATCAGAGTTGAGGAAGATGCAAGGACTTGGATCTTCCTTTACTCTAGGCAGCCTCCAACTAGGGATGATCTCTTAGTGAGTGTAACAATCCTTAGTGATAGTGACCGGGTCCTAGAGGTTCTCTTGCACCAGGAGATGACTAGCACAGTTAAGAATGCTCCTTATCCAGTAGCCCTTGGCAACTAGGCCCTCGCCATCCAGTATCCTTCTCAAGTGAAATGGATGAAGCCGAGTCCTGAGGTCCACATATTGGAGCCTATGTTAGCTATTCCAATCTCTAGATTGCCTTATGGGGAGTCTGTTTACTAGAAGGGAGTGGTGAAAATATTCTTTTCTATAAGGCTTGTGTCCAATACCTTAGTTGATGTTAGCTTGTGTCTAGCAGCTTGGCTGATGTAGCTCTTGCCCCTAGGCCCCTAACCATAACTCAGGGATAAGATCAATCTTATGGAAATGACTCTTAGGATTTTGACAAGTTGACCCTGTTCCGATTGAGAAATAAGCCTTCAAAGGTTCTCTCAGGGGGTCAGTAAGTTCTCCAGCCTCCTTAGAGCATCAACGAAGAAGAGAGAACCTGAATGCAGTTAGAATAGGATGGAGTCTTTTAGGTTTACCTCTCTTCGAGTCTCTAAAGTTCTTGGAGTCATGGCTAAGCTTCCTCTTCTTGTCTTAGAGTCCTTTTGTCAATGAAACTAAGGTTCCTCTCCAAGACTTGAACAATGCAAAGGCCATGCCCTATAAGAACCTTGCAAGTGTTTTTAAAGAAGGTTAAAGCATGTGGATGAGGCTAAAAATGAAAAGGTGGACTTCCTAAAAGTTTCCTTGAACCATGAACAACAGGACCACATGAAGACCAACACTGAAGTTGCTCGACTTTAAAGGAGGCTTTTGAAGTAGGATGCTGACTCCAAGGTTGCCTTAGATCAAGATTAGTAGAAGATCTAAACTCTTGAAATGGAGTTGAGGAAAGAAAAGAAATCATTTCTTCAACTTTCTTGAGCTTTTAAGATGGCTATTTCGAAGGCTCTTGAGGCTTAGCTATATAGAGTTATAAGTAAGGCTATAAGGGAAGCCAATGCTGAATGTCCAGCAATGCAAGAGGAGACTCTTCATCTTTATTGTAGTGTAATGGTCTTTCTTATTTTAAGAATTTTAGAAATTTCTGCATTCCTTTTATAAATTGGCCTTTGTTAATAAAAATTCCATGAATTTTCAAATGTCTTATGTCTTTTTAGTAAACTTTCAAGAACCTTTATTGAAAAGACTTGTGACATATAACTCATACTTTGTTTGTACGCTTACATAAGAAAGTATTTCATTAGAAATCACATGATGTTGCATTTATTTATATTAAATGATTAAACCATAAGAGTGTGCAGGCTTTCTCACTTTGAATATATGAACTGATAAATGCATCGAAACTAAAAAATATAAAAATAAATATAACTTACTTGGCCATATGAGAACACTTAAGGTTGTCGACATGCAAGGTATTTGGTACCTCCTTGGCCCCAGAGTGATAAGCTTGTAAGCACCTAGATAAAGCTCCTAGTTAATACAATATGAACCCTCGTAGTTGGGCCTATCTTGCCTAGATGCTTTCCCACAACTTCCATACTTCTTAAGAAAAAATCCTCCTAGCTTGAATGGTTTGTGATTAGACTTATTCAAATTAAGGGTTGGGGTTGAGTTGAGAATCAGGTCATGAGTCGACACGTATGGTATTCTAGCCCCCAACCCTACCAACCCCTCATATAGGTCAACATATCCCTTACCCTTCCCTTAACCTACAGGCACCCTTGGATTATCGATTACACCCTAGCCCTCGAACCTTCCTTCACAGAAAATGAGATATTTTATAGAATTTTGTTTTTCTTATAAAGTATGCTATAATAGTAAGAACAACATTTTTTCATAACAATTCTAATGCTCAATTAGTAGCTACAGTAATTAGTTCACTAAACTGACTGCTCCAAACAGCAGAGAGGGAGCATAAGAAGGACAGAGGGTTTTGAGTTAATGAGTTCTATAGAGGGGGTGAGAGGAGCTTGAGAGGAGGTAAGAAAGCAGAAAGCTAAAAAGTCAAGACCAAATGAAACCCAAAACCTTTTGTTTTGATTTTAAATTTTAATTTTTCTTAGGTGAGGATCAACATGTCATATTAGAGGGTCAAAACATCAACCTAAGCGAAACCTCATCATAGTGAAGTACAGACAAATTGAGGGTTGGAGTCAAGTACACACAAACATCAACATAAGAAAGTAGAAAGCTAAAAAGCCAAGACCAAATGACCCTTATTTCTTTGAATCAGGTTGGGAAATATCGTGCTAGCCCTTGACCCGTTGATCAAGTATGTCTATAGGTGAGCCTTCCATCACATATTCTTGTCATCCTAGCCTTATATAATTTTGTTCTGACACTTGCTTGTTCTCTAACTTGTAAATCTATATCCTATTTTTACTTATCGTCATTGAGCTCAAGGGTGTAAGCCTAAACTCTGAGGCTAATGACCATAGTCTCTGTGGGATCCAAAGCCTTAGTCCTAAATGTTAACAAGAAAATAGTATTGAAATTAGGCCACTAATGGTGAGGTGACTAAGGTTTGCAGGCTGGCTCAAGGCTCCACAAGGGTCAATCGACCTTCCCGTAAAATGCTCATCTACCCTGGAGGGTGATGCATTAGACACTTTCAAAGTCATGATTCTATGAGGTTATATGGTAAGGTAGATTTAAGCTTAGTTAGACCATAAGCACATTTAATAGGAATGGAAAAACTCAAAAGCTTAAAGCAAATGCCATTCCTTCTACCACCCAAACCGATGCAAACCACAGGGGACAACTGTGGGACAGTGAATTTAGATTTTAATGGAGAAAAAAGGCCCTTCCATAAGTAGGGATGGCAGCGGGTCGGATCCGGATCGGACGTATAGACATCCAATTAATAATCAGGTTTAAAAATCCAATCCAAATCCCACTCTGTCGGATCGGATGATAAATCAGATTCGGATTGGTTTCGAATCAGATTAAATCCGGATATAATCAGATATAATTCAATTATATATTTTTATTCAATATTTGCACAATTTTTTATTTCCAACCTTATTTTTGTTCACTTGTAAGTGCAATATTAAATACTTCTTTAATGTCAAATAGCTTTTTATATTAAACATTTCAATGTGTTAAAGTAAAAAAGTATTGGAAAAAGAGAATACAAATTCACTTTAGAGTGAAAGGGATAGACAATAGTACAACAGTTGGAAGGAAGGAAGAAAGTACAACTTTGATTAATTGATAAACATGAGAGAGAGAGAGAGAAAAAGATCGGGAAAGAAGAGGAAATTAGCTAAGAAAGAATAGTGTACTGCACATAGAATGCAGACCTTATGTAGATTTTTTAAGGGTTATCATATTAAGATTTTTCTATCTTCAAAAAAGTCGAAATTATTAAAAAAATATATCGAATCGGATGTTAATCGGATCATATGGACTCTCTTCCAAATTCGCTTGGATAGGAGTCAGATTCAGATTGTTTTTATCGGATTCCGAATCGGATTATTTTTTATCAGATTCAAATCGAATAATTTTGCCTCGGATCGGGTTAGATTTGCATCGAATTCGAACTATATGCCATCCCTATCCATAAGTATAAAATCCCTATCCAAAATTGGGAATACCAAAGGGACTCCATGGTTGCAAACCATGAGAATAGATTTGAGGCATACCGTATGACACAATGACAGGTGAAAGCCATCGTCAGACCAATTGCTTTATAGTAGCCTCTACCAAAAATTATTGAATTAATAATCTTAAATTTTCCAATTCCATGTAAACAACATTTTTGTGATTTTAATCTTACTTAGTGAGCCAAAGAGTAAAGACTTTTTGGTTACCACTTAGTAACAAGTCACTTTTATAGTGGAATTAAAAGCATAAGAAAGTGGTAAATTTAGTGACCACTTCTATTATGAACATATTTTTGTATGCACAAAGGGAAATAAATAAGAAGTCAAGAAGTCGTGGAGGATTGACAAAAAAAAAAGACATTGGCAAGTAACAAGAGAGGGAAAAAAGAAAACAAGTTATGATCTTGATTTTATGGCCCTCGAACCCACCTCGATCTAAGTAACTTGGCAATGCAATGGTGTGTTAAACCCCTTCTAAATCCCAAATGTGTTTGGGTGGATAAAGACAAGTCCAGTTATAAAAACTTTAAAAATTTTCAACGGAAGCACTGGATAGAGTTTTGTTACTAGAGTAAGAAGACGATATTTTGTGAAGAGGAGAGAGTAGAGAATGTCTAAAGTGAAATGAAGAGTTTCTCTTGCATGTTGAATGCTATTAGATGAGAGGAATAGAGTCTATTTATGATGCTAGTTAGGTGGTCATGCTAAGTAGAGCACCTCACTATGTAAAGTATAAAATCGACATAAAATAAAATCAAGAATCAAATTAATATAAGTTATTCAATCAAATTCCATGAAATGGGATAGAAAATTTGCAGTTGATTTAATCAATGTAATCAGGAGCATTAAAACCCTTAAATTGCCATATTTACAAATCACTAATTAAAATATGTCACAATCCTACAGTAAGGAGCACCCCAAGTTCTAGCAACATGATCTAGCACCTGGCAGAAGTCGCTAGCCCCCAGTGAAAGTTGTTGACCTTGCAAAACTTGTCATCGGGCCTTCACCTGACAAAACTTACTATTGAGCCCTAGCAAAACTATCGTATCCATCCATGCTTAAGGTCTTGGGTTTGAGCCCTTGTGTTATCAAAACACTCAAACCCTAACATTTTTGCCCTTTTTGTAACCCTGTTCAATGTTTGTTCGAAATTTATAAGAGTTTCTAAAGGTTTTATGGAGTTTTTTAATTGCTAAAAAATATATTTTTGTGCAAACTAGCTCTAAAGAAATCAAGTATGATGCAGCTTAACCCTTGTGGGTTAGGAAGTTGTCACCATGGGTTAACGATGCTTATAACATTAAGGTATGTGTTTCGTCCAAATCCCAAGGATACGAATCTGGTGTCTATAGGATCGCCCATTTTGTTTGAGGACTATTAGGGAGAAGCATAAAGTATCCTATGCCATGTAAGGATGGAAGCATAGGCACCTGTGAATACAAAGGTGTTTACTAGGGAAAAAACAACTTTTGGATTCTGGAGGTTATCTGTGACCATAAAAGGTCATTTCTAGGGTTTGAAGGTCACACCTTAAAACATTTTTCCTAGGTTTACCATATCGATGCCATACAAATCAATTTTTTTAGCCTTAGCGATTTTAATAATGTAAATAACAAATTTAGGGGTCATGAAGGTTGCCATTGCATAAAAATTAATTCGAAGTCATAAAGGTTCCTTTTACCTAAAAAGCAATTTTCAAGGTGTTGTAGGCCCCCATCGCCTAAAAAACGATCATGGACATCTTGGAGGTTCCCATCACCTAAAGAACAGTCTTCATTGTCTTGAAGGTTCCCACTGCCTAGAGAATAATTTTGGGATCTTCATGGTTCCCATTGCCTAAAAAACAACTTTCGGACAGGATTAGGCTTAAAGGGTGCGCACTTGTACACTAGATGGTGTAAGGACCCTTGACCCTAGGGAAGCTATTCCAGGTCATGGGCCCCACCAAATGGTTGGACCTATTTACTGGGGGTTTATAGTACTTCTTTTTTGAATTCAAAACAAGATTTGCAATATTTTCTTCTTTCTCAAAAATCATATTCTAGCATATCCATGGATAGGACTAGACAACTCAACTAGAATTTTGATCCAGGAAATTGCCTGAGTTCTAGGCTAAAATCAGGTCCAATTCCCTGATCTGGTTCTCGGTAGTATTGACTGCCTAATTTAGGAGGTGGGTAGCTAGCCTAATCCGAGAACCCAACCGGGTTTCTACACTAGTGCTAACCCAGATCCAGGTCCATGCAATGATATGTCTCTGATCTAGAATCCTTCTACCTGAAAATAAACTAAAGATAAGCAAACACTGGAAATAAGATGAAAGTAATGAAATCAATTAATACAGTTACTTATGAGTTTTGGGAAAACACACAAACCAAATTACTCTTCGAAGCAAACTGCAAACCAATAGGGACAACTAAAAAGGACAATTAATTCGCTTCAAAGCAGTTTTCGAAAGACCCTGAAGTAACCCATTGTGTGGGGACCATCTTAACTCTATAGGCTTGAACCAAGGATCAAGGTTCGATGATGACGGTATGGTGATATGATGAAGTACATCACATGATCATCGGTCCTCATTGAAGCCCCTACTATTCAATATGGGAAATTAAATCTCAATTACACTATCACACAATCATGCAGCACATAAGCATCAATCCTATTAAGTAATGCTAATTAAGCATCAATGCTATTAAGTAATGCTAATTCAAGGTATAATTTTCAGTCCATCAAAGTTGAAAGTAAAGTAAATAATTACAGTGGGGGTAACTACCTAAAGATTACATTTTTAGCAATTTGAAATCAAAAATCATAAAAAGATATGAAGTAAGATGATACAGAGAGGATGAAAATTATGCCACCCGGATTACCCACCTGATTTACTTGAGAACCCAGCAAAGTGACACCTTGAATGATCAATAAGATCTTTCCTCCTTAATGCTCTCGGTATATCACTCGAGGATTTTGTCACTCTAATTTCTAATACTATTCTACTAGAAATCTCTCATGATTTTTCAATTCTCTCAACTATGATAATTTTTGGTGTCTGGATGATACTGAATTGATGCCTAATTGATGCCTCTAACCCCTGGGGTAGTCTCCCTTTTTATAATGGTTATTGTCTCAATCAGTTTAGAAAAAAAAGATTTATTCTTACGTTGAGCTTAATCTAAACAGGTGTAATAATTCAGCTCGAATTCTATTTGCTGAGACACACTTTAGACACATAAAAGGACCCGGAGAAGGAACACAATAGAGACTAATTGGGTTCCTGGTCAGGTCAGGCTTTATCAAGCATGAAGCCGACCGGGTGCCTGGGCTACGCTGCAGACAACTCAATTTGTTTTTGCTATAACTTCATCATCCAACCTCTAGTTTGAGGGATTATTTTTTCCTTATAAAACTTTATTGAGTCTAATTTCTAATAAAACTAATTTCATTATTTTTTTAAGTCTAGAAGAAGATATAAGTGAAATAGTGAACATATCCCATTTTCGGCACATGTCTTATTAATTGACTCATATCTTTTCCATTGCTTGCTGGATTTTGGTGTATAATACGTCATTAGAAAACTTATTTGATTGACTATTATTTATATAAACTTAATTATTTCATACTCCCTAAAGTGGATCTCAAGTAGACATCAAACACCGTTAATTTGGGCATATTTGGGCTTGTAAAGCTCACTTAGCATTTTGTCGTGCCTCAAGACCCTTAGCAGCCAGGCTCGATATCACATCAACACAACCAAACAAGCGGCTACAATTAAAGACCTTTACTTTGACCTTCGCCTTACTTAGGCCCAACTACGTCTAAAAATGGCGTTTTATTTTAAATTGCCCAATGACGAAGATTATAGCCCAACTTTCACTATGACGCTACTGATGATGTCAAATCCAAACCTAACCACTAGGGCCATGAGATTTGGCTTCTACAAACTTCCATTGTGATGACAGCCTAACGATGTGAAATCAAAACCTAGCCACTGAGGGTTCTGAGATTTGGCACCCGCCAACTTTCGTCGTGACAGTGGCGGATGATGTAAATCCAAGCCTGGTCACTGAGGGTTCTGAGATTTGGCACATGTCGTATTTCATCGTAGCAATGGTTGATGATGTCCCATTGTGTCGGGAGCCAGAAATATTGTTGAAATGTCCCATTATGCATGAGCCAACTGTTGTCCCATTATGCCGGGAGCCAGTGGCTATCCCATTGTATCGGGAGCTAGCGATATTGTTGAATGTTCTATTGTGTTAGGAGACAGCAAATGTTAGCCTTTCCCAGGTTTGGCGATGTTAACCTTTCACCGGTTTAGGGGACCTTTCACCGATCCAGTGGTTCTTAACCTTTCACCGGTTTAGCAGTTCTTGATTTTGACCTTTTTCCAGTCTAACAATGTTGGATTTGGAAGCGTGAGGACCTAAAGACATATAGCTACGCCCCTATTGACTTGGTGGCATCTGAGCCTAAAAACATGTAGCCAGATTCTTGTGAACTTAGGGGCATGGAAGCCTAAAGATCTATAACCAGATCCTTGTGATCTTAGTGAGATGCGAAGATGTCAAATCTTCAATCTTGACTTCTTACTACTCTGGCATCAACATTGTGTTCTTTTGATGAGAGTTTGTCGAATGTCTAAATGTCTTGGACATTAATATGTCCAAGAATAAAGAGGTTGATGTGTCCTTTATGACTAGTTACCTTATAACTTGAAGTTAGGTTGATGTCCTTTGAATAAGAATATGGGTGCATTGCTCAAGCTCGATGATCATTGTGTAGAGACTGCTTTTAAGAATGAAGCCCCCACTTTGATCAAACCTAATTGTGGCGAGGGTCAAAGTATACATGTCTTTTGTGATAGCTGTTAACCCGATGTTATGAACCTTTAATGTACATTCATGGCTAACTAGGGTTCTGTGCCCTTCCTATAGGATTGTTGTCATGCCTGAATGCACACTTCTTTGATCCAGGGCTCCCAAGTAATCAAGGCAGAGGGCCAGGTAGTAAGTAAGCTAAAAACCCATGTATTGATGCAACTGCACCTACTAACCTAAGTAAGACTATGCATGCGTGATGACTATACAGAATTAATTATGCTAACTATGATGACAAGCAACATCAGATTGCTAACGTAACTAGGGAAAGAGTGGTAAGTTGTGACTCTTTTTTGTGTTTTTTGGTGGCATTATAGTCTTGGTTAGACATGACTAATGGCTTATGTGTATTATTGTATGTGTTTTGTGATCCTTTGCTTACAGGATCAAGAGTCGATGAAGGGGTATGGAAATCATCAGAACATTAAGAAGAATCATAAAAGGCTTCTCAAGATCGTTAAAGCTCTCGTGACCTTATCGAGTTTTGACCTCATCCTCAAAATTTGCAATATATATAAGCTGATTGGGGGTGTCTCCATAGGGGCACAATGCGAAGGTTTTGGGATATGACCAACACCTTCTACTTTTCCCTAAAGGATATGACGATTACTCCTACCGACTTTTGTATGTCGATCAGGTCCCGTTTTAAGGGAGGCCCTTAAGATATCACCCTAATTTCAAGGATGATCGATAGCAGTATCTTCGTCTGTTTGGTTAAGCGACCAACAAATATCCGGGGAGGATCATCTAGTACTCCTTGATCAAGAAAGTTTTAAAGGATTTGGTGGAATGGGGAATTCTTCCTTGCCATGACCTTTGAAGGCCATTCAAAGGTGCTTGATGTGCTCCCTTTCTTGTCCTTTTTATTTTGGGTTCTTATTGCTTTGATTATTATTTAGGAATTTGTTTGCCAATTCACCCTCATTTGCTTCACAACCTTAGTTCTTTGAGTATTTTTCCAAGATCACTCCTGGCACCAAGGGTGCTAAAAGGGCGTCATACATGATTCAACGAATTCAAGGATCGCAACAGAGATGATCCAACTCATAATGACATAAGTCGATTCCGGGGGGGCTTAATAGCCAAACAATTGAGGATGTAAGCACTTTCTCTCCTTTTTTTTCCTTTTATTGGCATTGTTTGATTGTAGTTTGCTTACTTTTTACCTAATTCCATGTGAATTAGGATCCTTGGATTAGTGCTATGAATGCCCCCACTACTACTGGAGGAGCTTGAGCTCTTTCTCAGCTAAAGATGTTGTAGCTCAGATTGCTCCTATCTCTAGTGTGCGATTGCTCATTTGGTGAGTGATTAGGAATGCTTGAGCTATATAAAAGTAAGTAGAGTAGCCACCATATTTTAGGAAAATAAGAAAACCTGTCAAGATTTTTAGAAAATAATCCCCAAGATCCTGGATGTAGATTGGGTTTACTCCAAGGCACTATCCAAGAGTTGGGCCTAGGGGTGAAGGTATACGCGATTAGGACTAAAGTTTTCCCACATACATTACCCATTCAACATTGGCTTTGCTAGGGATTCATAGGAAACATCAAATGCTCATATTTCGTGCAAGTGTCAAGTTTCATGCAAGTTTAGATCTTCTGGTTTGTTAGCACATTAAAACCCTTGACTTTGGGGTGATATTTTCTATTATTTGCATGCTAGCAAAGTGATTAAAGAAAGGTAGTAAATTTAGCTGACCACTTTGATTAATACATAGTTTTACAATTCCATATGTACAAAATAGGAAAAAACCTTGATGGATCAAACAAGAATCTAATAGTATGAAAATTAATAACAAAAGCACATAAAGGTAAAGAATAAAAGTAAACAAATTCAGTGTCTTGTTTTAGCCCTCAAGACTCATCTCAATCTAGTTTGGCAAAACATGTGTCAAAGGGCGCCTTTGGACTCCTAATTAATGTGTATGGGTGGTTGGAAACTAGTCCCAAAAGATTTTTGTATAACAAGGAAGAAAGGGCATTTTCGTATTTTTTTTGAGAATTTAGTTGGTAGAGTTTCAGTAGGAAAAATAGAGACAGAAGGAAAAAGAAACACTAGAAGAGGGACCTCACTCTTTTCAAAAGATAATGCTTAGAGGAAGAGCTACCGCTTTAGCATGGTAGAGAAATGACACAATGGAATGTTAGCACAAGGGGGATCTCTCTAGCGAGGGAGAAGAGAAGAGAATCTTTTTGTGTGTGTGTTTGTTTGTGCTTGTTGAAATAGTAGGAAAGCACCCTTTTTATACTACGTACGAGGAGGACAAACCCCCTGGCCAAGGTTCACGAAAATAGTAGTGACAGTTCTCTAGGTTGGCAACACCGACTTGGCGTTATTGGGGTTTGGTAGCGGGGGACAGCTGCCTACTACATTGATTACATAAAAATGGGACCCAATGGGGCATAACTTTCTCGCTTCATCTCCAATTGGGCTAATTCTTTTTTTGTTAGAAACCTTATTGAGTCCACTACATTGATTACATAAAAATGGAACCCAATGGGGCGTAACTTTCTCGCTTCATCTCCAATTGGGTCAATTCTTTTTTTGTTAGGAAAATTATTGAGTCTAGTTTCTAATAAATGAATTTTGTATGATCTAGATAAGTGGTAAAATGTTTATATTCCCATGGGTGAGGAAGCGTCAGTTTCTAAGCAAGCCTCAATGTCCAATGCATATGCTTACATTGCTTATTGTATTTAAGCTTTATAATATGATTTTGGAAAGCTCTTTCAATATGGAATATGATTATGTGTATTAAATTACCATTTGATCCTAAAATTGGGTTGTAAATAAGGAATAAATGGTTGTCAGTTGTCATATCTTTACAAAACAGGTTAATTTGGCCTTTATTTTACCTTTTTGCAGACCTTTGGAAATAAGCAAATGATTTGTGTGAAAACTAAATTATTTGGGGACTAAGTCCTTTAGGAAGCCCAAACCATAGTTGATTTTCCACCAATGACATTGTTGTAGCATGCAATTTGTATTAAGTTTATATTGTGTGGACAAAATTATGTGCCTGTACTCCTAGTAGAATCCTCTTAGATAGCTTTCACAAATTTGTTTGTTATCTTGGTGAGCAAGTGAATCATCAGGTGATCTCCAGTTCGATAGTCCCTCGAGTACCAGATGATCTTCATCAATGCGCCACGTTGACACAAGAGTAGACAGTTGATTGCCTTGCTAGGAAGGATTGTGTCCACTATATACTTTTTTAGAATTCTCTTCTGGCACAAGGCATGTACACTTTTGCACATTGCAATAAGCAGAGGGAGTTTCGATAATGTACCCAAAGGTCCAATGCATTTTTGTCAATTGGGGTGGAGCAATTGTAAAGAATTGAGGTAGTTAGGGATGCTGCAATCCTTAAGCTACAAAACATTTCCCTATATTAGGAATGGTATATGTCTTTCACGTGCTAACCAGATTTCAACTCTGTTATTTCTCCTAGCTCCTCCTCTCCTTACAAGTTCAACTGGGATCAAAGCATAGCAATGATACGGGTGCTCACTGGGCTCAAAGCCACTATTCATCACATTAGGTGGTGGTGCAGTTGCCATAGGGGTGATGATGTGGTCGAGGTAAGTATCTTACTCATGGAACCCTTTGGCTTCTTATTTACTTTCTTTTAGAAAGTGTCTTAGGTTGGCTTGATTTTTGCTCAGGAGGCATCTTATTGCCACCGTTTTCAGGTTCCTATGTTTGGGAGATTTAGTCATCGCCTTCTACGGGTCATCCGGGTCAAGGAAAATGGATATGGAATGTACTTCTTTAGAGATTTCAAGGTCTTCAACATAGACATCATGTAGGCAATTCCCTCTTCTTGGGTGTTTCCTAGGGCCACCTTCCTACTGGGGGCAAGGGATTGCTTCTTCAGGTGGGCTGAGTAAGAAGGCTCATCTACTTAGCCCCAACATGGATGGGCTATGGTGATTTCTCCAACCCCAGCGTGACCTTTTGGCATTGAGCAGGGAATTCATGTTTTATAGGGCATTTTGAGATTTCCTAACATTCTTGGGTTGGGTCTCCTTTACGTTTAATGTGCACACTTCAACCTCCTTGCCAGTTGGTGGATCTCAGTCTAATAGATCCTAGTTTATCAAGTTATCCCTATCCACCTAAGGAGGATAATGAAAATGAGGAGGCAAGTCCCTTTTATTTTTGTTTTGTTTTGGTCGAAAACAATTTGAATAATCTATACTTTGTTTGTATTTTGGATGTTTACTTTTCTTCTATGTTTGTTCTTTTTTCTTTGACCTTAGACCTTAAGTTTTTGTTATACATCTTATTGTTTTCTTCTTCGTCCATTGAATGCATTTGCAAAGTTATAAAGATCACAAGGACAAGGAAAAGGTTCTAAGCAAATTTTGATTTTTGCAAATAAAAACTTTAGGATTTTTGAAAATTTTTTTGGAGAAGAAAGAATTATGAGGTCAAAAAAACTAAAACCTCAACCGCCTCCTTTTATACAAAAATTAATTATGCTTAGAGGAGGGAAAGGAGACTAGATTCAAAAAGATGTTATTTTAAATTCTATAAAATGAAGAAAATATTTACAACATAATAAGTGATGGCAAGTACATGTTAAGTGAAAAATCATGCATTATTTTTATAATTATTTTGAGTATATTATATATATTATTTCGTTTAATTTGTTTTATTTTATATATTTTTTAGGGTTAGTATCAATTTAATAAAGAGGAGAAGAGAGGACGTAAAAGCTCGGGTTTTACACAATTGGCTACAAGACGGCCCAAAAATAATAATTATGGAAATTATTATTTTCATAATTATTATATTAGACTAAGGTTTCAAGAGTTGGTGAAAAGCTAGAAGTCTTGAGGAAGAAGAAACCTAAGGAAGAAAGGAGAAGAAAACCCTAAGACACTAACCCTAGCCTCACCATACTCATTATATATTCATCTCTCATTCACCACCATACATCACTCACGCCACCATCTCCTTCAACACAACACTAACCCATCATCCCATGGCTGCTAGCACACATCACGCCTTCATCCTCCACATAAATCATTCAACACCATCATTCATCTCCTTCATAAAAGTCACGGCTTTCCTCTTCTCTTCAACCTCCTCTTCACACCATATTAATCTCCATCTCCAGCCCTTCTTCACGTCCTCCTCGTTCCCCATCATCCTCTTTCACCATCACCATCTTCCTCCTTCACGATCACCATCATCACGCCTCCATCATACTCCTCTCGCTTCATCCCACATCACCACGACCTCCCACCTTCAATCTCCTCACGGCCCTTGATCAATCATCTAACCCATGACTTCCACCCCCCACGGCACACCATACCATCCTCATCAATCAGCCACGCCAAACCCCTCCATAACCACGCCTCCATCCCTCTCCTCACAACCTCATCACCATTCACGCCCTTCCTCTTCAACTTCACGATCACCCTCAATCTCATCATCAACATCAACCCCATCTTCATCTCACCACCTTCAAGCCTTCCACCTTCATCATACTTCGTGACCATCATCATCACCGTGATCAACTTCTCCCCCACGCTGCTTCAATCTCCTCCTCATCTTCACCATATTCACATCATCATAGTTCATCATCACCATCATCAGCGTAGGGTTATTTTTTTATTTTTTTTTTGGTATTTTTTTTGTTGTTTAGATTATTAATAGTGTTAAACATGAATTATTTCGGTAAAGTTTGTGATTTTATTTTTAATGTGCGTCAGTAATTTTTTCGTACTTAGTATAATCTTCTTGAAGCCATGCTAAATTAATTATTTTGAAACA
>JACYFF010031956.1:44485719-44506889 GCA_017589665.1 Selenicereus undatus | reverse complement strand
AAATTAATTATTTTGAAACAAGTTTTATGCTTGAATGCTTAGTTGATGTCTATCGATGATTCTTTAGCGATTAGCGTTTATCGTTTATGACATTTGTGCTAAATTAATTAGAATGCATGCTAGTTGATTAAATACGAATTCGATTGATAGTTTAGAAGACTATAATACGTAAAAGTTATAGTCTTTTAGGCCTAGGTATCACCCTAATTAATCATGGATGGCTCAAACCCATCTCTTTTAATTAGGTAATCGCTTTAGATCTTTGTTAAATCGATTTTGCTGGTAAATTGGCTACAAAGTGTTAAATGATGTTTTTCTAATTCTTACTGCTCTAGTTTGGTTAAATTTTTGCGCTGGTGTAAAGATTATCAAATTAGTAGGGTTTATATTAGGGTTGGATCTAAGTAAACTAGAATCTAAGGAAAAACGGGGAAGAACCGCTGGTGGATGTCTTCTACAGTTTAACTCATGAATGAAATTAGCTTGTGTGTTAATGATAAATATTAATTTGCATGGCGGGTTGAGATTATACTAAGTATCCTTGATAAATTTGACAACTTTGATAATTATTTGTTGCTTATAGTTAAATTGGTTTATTTATTAATTTTTATTTCATTTTATTGGTTACCATATAATTTTAATTGACCCCCCCAAAGTATAGTCTTTTAGAAGTGTCTAGGTAAATTTAGATAGTTTAGATTTTGATTTTTAGAGTGGTTATAATTTTAGATTGATTTATATTCAGTTTTAGTATTTAATTACCGATTTGCTAGAAATTAGACTAGAAATAGTTTTTTTGGTTTTTTTTTATTAGTTCTTAGGGTTTATATAGTGTCCTAGTCTGCCCATATTTAATTTCATAATTTTTGGAAGTTATTTGATAATTTTTCAGAATTATTTTGAGAAATTGGTATGTGCAGGTTTTTAGGTTGTTAATTATGAAAGTTTCGATTTTAATTATTCATTCACGATTATTAGGTATTGTTAGGTCCAGAAAGTTGTGTCTTAGAATTAGGGTAATTTTCTTAATTATTTTCGTATTTAGATTAATGCAGATTATTTTATTTCTAATTTCAGATTTAATATTCTGCTTGATATTCTGTGCTAATTTTCTGATCTGATTTTTCTGATATTAATTAGATGAAATTTATAATTTATAAGCTTATATACCTGAATAATAATATTTTGGGTTGCCGTTTGACAATTTTAATATTTATTTTCTGACTATTATTTGCTGTTATTGATTTTTAATTAGAATTTCAGCGCTATTCTGTTATTATTTTTCTAAATTATTTAGGGAATCTTTTCACTGTTTTTAGTGGTGGGAAGAATGATTTCGCCTATGGGCATCTTTACATGCACTTCATATTTTCAAATCTCAAGCCATTGTGGTGATTTTGCATTGCTTTTAGATTTCTTCTCTTGAATACTCCTCTCTAGAACTCTACTGTCCTAATTCCAATGCCTTCCTTGAGTGAGGTCTTTTGCGCTTGGATCGATAATCTAGGCATTGACAACTTTAGAGCATTTATACCGTGTGCTCTCTCATGTGTGTGTTTGTGTGTGTGTGTGTTTTTTTTGGGAATTGTGCATCATTGAGCTAGACAATAATTTTCTTGTTGTTGCACATCAGTACTAGAATAGGAACCTTCATGTCTTCTAATTTCCTAAAAGTGAGATATGCCCCTTATTGAAGAGATAATATTATGTTACCTATGTCGAAAAGGCTATGTTGTTACTCTAAAAAGCATGGGTAACTACGCGAAATATCTTCAATGGTTGTTGTTTCTCAATAGTGAAGAAATTAAGATGACCACTGATAGGATTCTATTGATATTCTATAAATTATTAAACATTTTGTACCCGAGTTAGGATCTTCAGACATTGCTCATTAAAGGGGGAGTACATCTTGTACTCTCTGAATCAATATAGTTTTGTTAGTTAGAATAATGTTGCTTCCATTTCCTAATTAGTTCTTCACATTATTGAAAGTAAAAATCATGTACTAGAGACAATTTTGAACTTGGATAAAGCGGTTGGGATACATAATCGCATACTTAACCATAGGACCCCTCTATTATTGCAGATCTAAAAAGTTTTCCTTTTCATATCTTCTTTTCTCTTTGATTTATAATTCTTTTTCCTAATATTATTTTTTGTGCGCAAATTTGGCTATGTGAACTATTTCAACTGATCACATCAAGGACATAAGAAATTATCATGTCTATGAATTTATAGTCCATTCTATTCATTGCCAAAGGATGGGAGGCCTTTTTTTCAAGTAGAGTGTTGGGATGATTGCTTCCATGGTAAGAGATAAGGGGCTTTTGGATGCTAAGTGGGCGAGCCAAACATGTGGTTTTGATTGGCTTGGAAGCCTTTACTTACATCCTCCCTCCACAATTGTCTAGATAGTTGGGTAAAAAATAGTGTATTCCTCATTTTGACCCGAAGATGCCTCGCTTAGCTAAATAGAATGTGAAAGGTACCCGTTCATGGAATGCTCTATGATCTTGCTTAGTTTGGGTGTAAAGCCGAAGGTTCTTACAAAGAATTATGTGAACTTTGTTGAGTGGAGGAAGTTGGGGATGCACTGAGTATGGGAGTAAGGAGTATCGAAAGCATTCCTGAGATATGGACTATTGTTTCCCTCCTCGTTCATTGAGAAAGGGAGAAAGGGATGTTTCTCCTTGTGATGGTCTCAAGGTAACTAGTAAGGAATTCGACCTCCTTAAAAAACCCTTCATGAATATGCATTCCTTAAGAAGAGAAAGGAAACTAAAGAAGTTGAAGAAGAAGCAGTTAGCATTGCGGAGGAAAGACGAAATAAGGCTACATAAGAAAAAAAGAAGGGTGAATAGAACTCTGAGGTCCAAGGCTGAGGATAGGAAGATAACCCTGGCAGCTGAGAGCTCCAAGGAACCTGAAATAGCATCATCCTCCTAGTCTTTGGGGGCTGTAAAGCCGATTCCAACCAAATATCTCCATTCAGTCCATCTCGAGGATTTATTAACCCTACCCCCCTTTGCTAAATAATATCTCTTAGTTTTTCAAAATAATTTTCTTTGGTTTTTGTGTGTTGGTTTTTAAACAATTTGGTTTTGTGGTTTGCAAGTTTAAAAAAATGCCCCATATATTTCCTAAATTTGATCTCAATTTTTAACGAAAGTCAAATGGGATAAGATTTAGAAATTCTTCGAAACAGGTGCAGCTAGCCTAAGGGTTATCCTTGAAGAAGCAGTCAACATCCCTCAAGATAATAGCCTTGAGATAAACTCATTTTAGGATTTCAATGCATGTGGTGTTGAAAACTTTATTGCCATAACGTATGTTGCCTATATTTTTCTAACTGCATTTAATTATGATGATTATTCATCTTGTGATACTTATACTTGCTTGCAAATTTCCAAGTATATGATTATGACTGTTATACTTATCTTTACATGGCAGCTACTATGCAGTATTAGTTCACTAGGATGACATGTTGCTCTACTTAGAAAACTAAGGAGAAACTTATTTTACGAACTAGAAATGGTTTATTTCATGCTTTAACTGCTAAATTTAGAGGGATTGTAACACTTAATTTTATTTTTTGACCTCCGTGCTATCTATTTGACAAATGTTACCTTTCATAAAAAGGAAAGATTGAAGAATTGCCTCAATGTAATGTGATTAAATGGTTATATATGTTTTGATCTTAAGGCACATTTGCCATAAGGATTAAGGGTCATTATATATTGTTTGCACAAATGCTTGAATCCTATCTATTTGCTTGATTGCTTGCTAGTAACATGCTTAAAAAGATCATCGTAACTGATGGCCTAGGGCCTCAAAGTTGGAGTTGAACTATCTTAAAATCTAATTGTCAAGGACCTTGACTGACTTATTAGAAAGAGTCATCAAATTGATACAACTTGAATTGAGCTTAAAATAAATTTGATGAAACTTTTATTATTTTCTTAAATATGGAATTTATGTATCCATGCAATGCAAGTTAAATTATTCATAAATATCCAATTCCACAATAAGGAAACATAGCATAAATCGAGTTAAAAAACTTATTAATCATATGCTTGATTTTTTGCTATATGTTTTGTTCTTTCAGAGGCTATAAGTTACCACATCATGCTAATCTAGATTAATCAAATTAATTATGATAAAGAGTTAGGTAATCTTGCTAATTATTTATTGTACATTCTTTAAGAAGCAAGATTAACTTTGTGGTTTCTAGTGATATAACAATTGTTAACATTTGAGATTTTTAGAAAGTAAATTCCAACATATCCTAAATTAGGTAAAGACCAAAAATAATTTTTTGAAAGGGACACCTGTAGTCAACTATACCAGAAATGGAGAATGTCAATATCAAAACTTAAAAGAGTGGTTTTGCCTTAGCAAAAGGGGAATGCTATGGCTAAGACATTAAATGAAGGCTAGAGAACCACCTCTCCAAGACATAAGTTGCCAAGAACTAACTAAGCAGATGTCAGAAAAGTGAATTGACATTAAGGCCCTTGAACTAGCCGATAACCCTTAGAGAAAAGCCTCCAACAACTATATCTTCAGCATCTTTCAACAGTTTTCATTCTCATTGCCTGTAAATAGAGATCTTGCTAAAGATGGAGAGTACAAAGCATATAAGAACAAAGGCCTTAATTCTTATTCTAAGCGTTATTGTACTCATGAGTGGTTGACTTCAAATAATTGTAATCAATGTACAAACATTTGAGATTCCTTATGAGGCAAGAGGGTTGTGAGAATAATCTTTGTAAATAAAAGGGTTGACTAAGAGTGTCATCCTACTTAAGTGGAGACTTAGGAGAAATCACTTCAAGAGAGGTTTTGAAGGGTGTGTTGTACTTGTAGCCAAGGTCCCTAGGTGGACACTTCCAAATTGTATAAATCTCAAAGTAGATTAATGAAGTAGTTGAATTCTAAGAGACGGGTCTTTAGGCAGGGACATGGCCCAGTTGGAGGGATGAACGTCGTGAACAAACTCCACGTGATTTACTTTTTGTGTTACTCTCTTACTGCTCAACTTCCTGGATATGTTTGCTCAGTGTCCTTGACTTTATTATTCAGGGTACTTAAGTTTGCTATTATCTATTATCTTATGTGATTCACTTTTTATTTGCGATTATTTGTGATCACCGTGTTCACCATCTCTAGCGTAACTAAGCTTACTTGGGGGTTGAGGCCAACATGAACACCACATAAAACATTAAGAAGGAAGGGATACAACCCTTTATTCCATAAGCATAATAAAATAAGTGCAAAAAAATAAAAAATGAAAAATTTTGTAAGCTGAATTTAACAAAATAACAACAGTCTCCTCAAACAAAGATCCCATATATTAGAGCACTGTAGTTGATCACATATATTAGAGCACTGTAGTTAATCACATGAAGAAAATTAGCTATATAATAAGTGACTTTGTGCAGCAAACAATTTTCAATCGCATCATAGGTAATTTAAGTTTCAATGAGACATTTTAAAACTGATTTTTGAAGCTTGCTCGAGGCATTTCTTATATTGGTTTGATGATGATGGATCAATAGTCATTTTCTGTCAAACCAAATATCATACTTATTTATTTTTTTATCATAAAAATTTGTAGTCTAGACAACATTTAGACTTTAATTTGGATTAAAATTGAAATTTAAATGTTGAATTATCACCCTTGTCCATTAGTTGCTAACGTATTTAAAGTAATATATTATGATGTTTAATTTTACAAGCAAACCAATATTAGTAGAAAGTAAACGCAAAGTTTCTGTTTGGAAACGATGTTTGAAATATCAGTTAACTTCTATGCAAAGTTATAAGAAATGGTCAAACTTTAAAAATGGTTTTAAAATGACTACACTTTAATATTAAATGCAAATGAGTACTAATTCATATTTTTTAATTCACATCTTGCTAATGAAAGAAATTTCTAATTATTTCTTCTATTTTTTAGTGAAAATAATTTCTATATTCTCAAAAAACCAAAAAAAAAAACAAAAGTCTAGGAAATTTTGGGAGGATAATTACTAGGATATTTGAATCAATGTAGGCCTAATTTATTATTGAAGGAGAAAATTGTTTAATGCATAATGATAGCATCCACAACCCCCCTAAAAAAGAAAGAAGGACATCTAGACATGTGTGAGTCGCCCAACAAATTGTTTATGAATTAGACCAAAGAAGAGGGTAGCACCTTTACTAGAAGATTGTTCGCGAAATGGATATCAGGATGAGCGTGAGATGTTCTAAAATTCTATTTTTTCCTGCTATTTATTTGACAACTATAATTGTGTATTGGCTTTAAATTCTCTTATAAATCTTGTTAATTGTTATTTTAGAATCTCTTTTTGTTTTTTGGTCTTCGCGAAAAATCAAAATTATGTTCACTTTCAAAAAAATAGAAAATTGATTACAAATTCCTTTAGTTAGCAAGTGTAAAATACAATACAAAATATGATGATCATTTGAACAATGAATTCTAAATCTTTTTTAAAATTTGATGGTTTCTTAAATTTGAAAGAAAGCTTCAATAAATTTTTTTTGAAAGAAAGTTAAGCAAATTTTCAAATTTTTTTAAAAAAAACAAATACTAGAGTTCCCATCTTTGACTGCAATTGGAAAGTAGCCCCTATCTTTTCTTTCCTTTTTTTTCTTGGCTGATTTGTCAACCGAGCCATACATCATGGGACACAAAAGTCCCCATCTGTGCGTCCCTCCCTAAACAAAAAAAAAAAAAGAAGGAATATCCCCATCTGTGAGAGTCATGGCAACAACCTGTCGTGCGTTCCTTAAAAAAATTTTAATTCGACAAAGAAACGAAATGAAAATTAAAAAAACTAATAAGAAAAGAGAAATGAAATTGAAATTCAAATATAACGAGTTCCCATCTCTCATCCTTTTCCTTTGCCGATGGAGTAGACAACCAAGCAGGCAAAGCGCACGCCAATCTTGTTTAGTAGAGCCGGCGCCGTGCCATATAAAGCAACTGAGTTTCTCGGTTAACACTTAACAGTTCTGTTTTTTTAAATTTTTTTATTTATTTTTTATTTTTTAAGTTGTGGGTAAGAAATTAAGGAAACGACAAAGACGAGTGTAAAAGAGCAAAGCAGACATCCCTCATTTTCTGCTTTTATGTCTCGCAGGTCGCACTTCATTATCCCGATCTGTGCTTTTGTTCCACCCGCCATACGAGTCAGTCACACTTTCTCTAATCCTCCCCCCTCTCTTCCGTCACACGGAATTCTTCTACTTAGCGCCTATTTCTAAATCCTGCTTCATCTATCCAGTTTTTGTTCACTTGTAATCAGCTGCTACTGGATGTAAGTATGCTAGGCTTGAATTGTTTTGCTTCATCTATAATTGCGTATCATGGGGTAATTTCACTTTTCTGTAACTGGGCAATGGAAATTCAGTAGATCTGAGTCGATTTTGTTTGTTTTTCTGGTTTTTCCTCTCTGGGCTCTGAGCAGAGTTCAGCAAACAAATGGGGCGTGATGGCTTGCAAATTGGAGTTCAAGTCCGGACATGCGTGATCATTATGATCAGAATTTGTTACAGATCAGTTTGCAGTCATCCCTTTCTTGTGGGCATTCTTTTGTTCATGTTGTTTTTGTACAGATCATCTCCTTTTTTGTTCTCTTTATTGGCGTCTTGTTCCCCTGTACTTGTTTGCACTGCCGTTTTGCTTGGAACCCTTTTGAGTTTTGGGGAACCAAAGTTCCCTTTGGTAGAGGAAGATGAGAAAACATCAGCAGAAGTTGAAGAATTGAAAACGGGCAGTGTTAACAACACCATTTGTATTGAGAAAGATGAGAGCATTGATAGGGATACTGGGTATACAGAATTGAGGAGAGAGATTGTAGAGGGAACCATTGATGAGCGACCTTTGCTAGTAAGTACTGATAGGGTTGAAAGGTTTGAAACTGATTCTGTTGCTCGTAGTGTAATGCCCATTGAACAGAATTGCTGGGAGATCCAGATTGGAAAACAACCAATTAATGAAGTTAACAGTGGGTTTAGGAACTTGGAGACAGAGCAGAAAGCGAGTTTGGATGACCAAAAAATTCAACTAGAGGTTGATGCTGGTTTAAGTCATGATGAAATTCTTGAAAATGGATTGTCTGGGAAGTCTCAGGCTGAGAATTTTGAGGATTATAAATCAGCAGAAGAATCAGTGGATACTCAGGTAAGGGATCAATTAGATTCTTCCACTGCATCATGGGAACGGCCTGATAATATTCTTGAAGATAGTTTATCTCCAGTCCGGAAGGTTGATGCCAGTTCGGATCATGATGAATTTCTTCAAAATTCAGCATTTGTGATGGTCCAAGCTCAGAATTTTGGGGATTATAAATCGGCAGAAGGACCAATTGATGCTCAGATAAGGGATCAATTGGATACTTTGAGATTGTGGGAACAATCAGACGATGTTCTTGAAGACAGTTTATCTCCAGTTCGGAAGGTTCAGGCTGCTGTTCTCACTCAGTTAAGAAATCAATTGGAGTCTTCCTTGGGATCATGGAATTGTTTTGATGTGTTTGTTGAGAATAGGTCATCTGCAGCCCAGAAGGTTCAGGCGGAGAATTCTGAGGATTACAAATCAGCAGAGGGTTCTGTTGATGCCCAGAGAATGAATCAATTGGGATCGTTCTTCGAAGCATGGAAACAATTTGGTTCTGATCATGATGATAATGATGGAGATGATGATGATGATGGTGATGATGAGGAGTCAAATTCTGGTTCTGATGGGGCTGAGAGTTCCTCTCCAGATGCCTCAATGGCTGACATTATTCCCATGCTTGATGAGCTTCATCCGCTTTTGGAGGATGAAAATCCACAGACGGGTAATCTGTCTCGTCAAATCTCTGCTACCACGATGGTTGGACCAGGGAAATCTTGTGACAGTAGTATTCATTCAGACGATGAAAGTGATCAGGAGGAAGAAGTTGGTGATATTAAAAGTGATGCTGAAGATGAACATGATGAAGAAGAAACTCAAGGGAGCAAAGACAATTCAGAGAAGTCTGCAATCATGTGGACAGAAGATGACCAAAAGAATCTTATGGACTTGGGAAGCTCTGAGTTAGAGAGGAACCAACGTCTGGAAAGCCTCATTGCTAGAAGAAGAGCAAGGAGAATGATGGCTGAAAGAAATCTGATAGACTTGGATGGTATGGATTTACAATTTCAAGTTGCACCTATTTCAACAACAAGATGTAATCCCTTTGATCTTCCTTATGATTCATATGATGACTTGGGGTTACCTCCAATTCCGGGTTCTGCCCCATCTGTTTTATTGCCTAGGCGGAATCCTTTTGATCTTCCTTATGACTCCAGCGAGGAAAAGCCTGACCTTATGGCGGACAGTTTCCAGCAGGAGTTCATGGAACTTTATCAGGGAGAGGCATCTAATCAGAGAGAAGCAGTATTTCGAAGGAATGAGACATTCAATGTAGGATCCTCCATTTTCAGTTTTGGACGACATGAGGGGCGGGATACAAGTCGTACAAGTCGTTTCAGACCTTATTTTGTGCCAGAGAGGACAGATTCTGATGTTATGAGTTATTCATCATCTCTTCAAAGGCAGACAAGTGAGCTTAGTGAGTTCAAGGCAAGTTCTGCTGCTGAAACAGAGTTGACATTGGTAGATGGAGATGAGGAGGAACCGGGCGAACATGAATCAGCTCAAGAAATGGACCCAAGTTCAGAGATTGATCAGGCTTCTCTCCTTGTGAAACTTGGAAGCCAGTCTTCTGATGATCTACACGCATTGTCAGACAAGGAAAAAGATTTTGTTCTCCATGTGCCTGAAATTGAGTTGGGTGGGGTGGGAAATTGCCGTGCTGCAGTTTCAGGCACATTTGAAACTCGACTGTTAGCTGAGATTGGATTCGGTGACAGGGAAAATGATCGTGAAGCAGAATCCTGGATGTTGGATAGGGAAATTAGTGTTGATGTTGTGCAAGAACCAATCAAAGAGGAGCATGATACTCATTCTTGTTCATCGTCATCGCTGAAAGAGTATAATGATGTGAAGGTTGAAGATGTGAATGAGGCCTTGGTGAATGGGGAGCACAGCCAAGTTGATAATGTTGATATGCTGGTTAGGCATTCGCTTGAGATGTCAGGATCTGATGTTCGAAGTGACCATTCACCTGAGGCATCAAACTTCGGTCCTGGAACTGAGGTTGGGGATGATCATCCGAAAGAACCAGTTTATGATTCAAGTCCCCAGGCAGTCAAAATGAACAATTTCTCTCCCACCATTTCTGTAGACATGCACATAGAGAGATCAGAGATTCGTTTATACCAAATGCCTAGTGTACGGAGGGATTTCGTGATGCCTGAAGAGCCTAAAGTCTATGAAGAAGATGCTGAGCAGTGTATCAGGGACGGGAAACAAGAGGTAGATGACCATGACATAACCATGAAAGAAAATGAGGAAGTAGGACATGACATCAGTGATCAGTCCCAATTCTCAGAGGGCCCAATTAATGTAGAACCATTAGTGGCTTCTGAACATGAACTTCGGTTGAGTGCAGATTCTTCAGACACAGGATTGGTGAAATTGTCTGATGACAAGGTTTCTGAAGATGAAAGAATGCAGGTTCTGAACCAGGAAGATGATTTTGGAGTTTACATGGAAGGCAAGCTGGATACCATTGAAGATGAAGATGATAAAGCTTCAGCTATTTGTGATGGGTCTTCTGAAGACCTTACTTTAACCCCAGAGAAAAGAGATACTTTTATCTTGGGATACTCGGGTTCTCCTGTGCAGTCTGAAATATGTTCTTTGACAGTTGAAATAACTGAAGAGGCAAGAATGGATAAAGAAGCAAAGCAGCAGTGTCTGACATCAAGTGCCAATTTGATGAATGATGACAATGATATGATTGAAAAGCTGGCTTCTGCATTGGATGAGAGCCATCCTTTCCCACTTGAGTCTTCTATTGAAGATCCTAGTGATAACCCTGCAGAAAAGGTAAAAAGTGCTTCTTTGCTTACTATTAAATGTTTACATGGTATAATGATCTTAATAATTTGGTATCACGAAGTGTGGCTTTTGTTGACCACCTACAAAGGGATAATGTGAAATTAAAAATGACATGAACTGCTGACTAGCAAAAAAAGAGGCCCCTAAAAAAATAAATTGGATAACAATGATCGATCCTTTGCTGATTAGTATATGCATCAATAATCAAAGGGCTCACCCTCTTTAAGTATGACAAACTGACCTATGCTGCAATACATCCACAATCAAATTTTGTTTCGTGATTATGTTTGAACATAATTGAATAGAAATATGAAAGATTTTGGTCAATTGGAGAAAGAAATTGAATACACTTTGAAAGTTTAGTTTTAAAAGGCATGAAGTGCGCTGAGGAGCATAGGGTCCCAAAGCGCAAGGCGCGAGGCCAACTCGCACGCATCACGGATGCGAGGCGCACTTCTATGCAAAAATGTTTATAAGTCATTCTCATTTCAGAAAGCATATTTTGTGCAAACAAGTTAGATGAATGCTTTAAAAAAGAAATTAGACATCAATATAACTACTAACACTTCAAATAACCTTAAGATATGTTATCTTATCACTGTAGTTTCCCAAAGTATACATTTATTGTACAAGCATAGCTCACCTGTTAGCTCCCAAGGAAAGAAAATAATAAAAAAGATAAAGACAGGGCCAAGAAAAAGAAGGAAAGTGTGGAAAATATAGCCTTGCGTCCTTGAGGCACACCTCATCCCCTCTGAGGCATGTCGAGGCGCGCCTAGGTGTGTATCAAGTGGGCTTTTTAAAACTAAGTTTGAAAGTCAAGGTCAATGGAGAATTGTTACTTGCACAAAGAAGCTGATACACATACATGTCTACCGGATCACATTGGAAATTTTGGTTCTATGATGATGTCCAGTCTGTGCTTGTTCCTATTTTTTCAGGATAACATTTTCTTTATTTCAACTTCTCATTTCATCCAAACCATCCATGTGGAGTCCTTGAAATCTGATATGATAGGGACACTTATTTTCTAACCACAAACATCGAAAATAAGAATGAGCTGGTCCAAACCTGGAAACTTACCTACTGAAAAATTTGTGGCCTAGTGGTAGTCTTTTACTTGTTTTATCACTGTATCTAGTTTTTGACTGATATTAGATGGCAGATGCGGAGTTTTTGGAAGCGGGTAGGAACTAGGATGAAGCTAGCAGTAGCCATTTGTCCTCATCCGAGTAATTAAAATAAAGACTTGGTATCCAAATTACAAAATAATGCACTATTATTCTCATAAAAAACGTAAAAGGCTTCTAAATATTTGCTAAACAAAAATGGGAGTATCTTACGCTGCATGCGGGCGGGCGCACACACACACGGAGGGCACTACAGAGAATCAATGCGGAAATCACGTGGCTTTTGAATCGCATGCATCCCTCTTTTTTTTTTGGGTGGGTTGGGGGGGGGGGTTTGTGCTTGGGCAGGGGGCCTAGGGGCTTAGAATGTAGATGTAAATGACGACATAGACATTTGAACGAGTTTGAGGTTTTTTTTTGACTGTTTTCTTGCATAAGGGAAATAGACCCATGGGTTGATGAAGGTGAGCATCCTACTGAGGTCCTGACTGTTAGTTTGATTGTACTTGTAGTTTCTATCAATATGCGAATTCATCTGCAACGTGGAATACTTGACCTGGAGAAAGCAATCACTCTGTGTTCACAAACCAAATGGCTCAGATCTAAAACTTTTGGTGTCCTTATCCAAAACCTATCCATCCCTTGGTGTAAAACCTCCTATTAATACATGAAGATGACAATAGAGTTTCTCCTGATACAATAGAGGAGTTGAGGGCAGCAGAGATGGGTTGTTCTTTGCTGTAGGGATATTTCTATATGAGTAACAGTAGTTTTATTAGGGGAGGGGGTTATTTTCTTCATCCCCTTTTCCTTCATGGATTTTCTTTGATATGTTTTCCTCTCAAGTTTGGGACTATCATTGAAATCCTATATTAATATAGAAGAGCATCTTTGAGAAGAAAACCATAGTTCTCCAGACGACAAAACAGAATTAGTCAGGCTTTATGTTTGCCTAATAGCATGATACAGTGGCTTCAGCTTCTTTTCGGAACTGTTTTTGTCAGTTTGGGTGGACGGGCTACGTACTTTACTCTCTTAATTGTTGTATGAGCAGTTTTTGTGCGGCTTTCCTATTGTTCTGTTTCCTTTTCTGATTAGCAATTTATGATCTATGCCTCCCTTGATAAGATGAATCCTACACATGAATAAATGATTTTCAGAGTTGCTTATTACTGACATGTAAAACTATCAACTAAGATTTGAGTTCCATTTTGCCTGAGTTCCCTTGTTTTCCTTTCATCCAAGTCATAAAAGTTTGCTTTTGTAATGAAAATGTTCATCACTTTTCTAAAGAGCAGGAGATCCACTTTCAGCATTTAAGCATATTTCAAGGAAATCTTTGGGTGGATATTGAGCGGTTTTCAGTAAAATTGAGTGCTGTAAGTGTCAGCTCCGTACTTAAATCACTTGACTTGTTAATTTGGTAGTGATCTAGCTTATTTTAGTGGGAAGCAAGGGGTGAGTGTTAGTAATTTTTCCACAAGCGCACGGTTTATCGTTGTAACACTAACGGATGTCGTCCTCAGGGATGGTTATGAATTTAGGCGACTACAAATGCAACCAATTTAACATTATCAATTAAATAGTGATTTTGAACCACCTAGAATAAAATAGATGAAATAAAATAAGATTTTGAATCAGTAAGCCAAGACATGAAATTCGACGCCAAATTCATCTTTCTCACCCAGGATATGGACAAATCCATAAGCCAAGTTCATAAGCCAATTTCGAAACAGCAAATCCAAATAGTACAAGCATGTAGAACTTGAACTTAAAATTGCAGTTGTCGATCAGAGGAGCCAAACAACCCAAACTGTGAGTCTCCAAATCCAAACTCAGAACTGAAGCCAAGATTAGAGCATCCGTCAACAATAATGGAACGCAAATTTGCCGCACCTTATTGAATCATAGTGCTCGGAAACTTCGCACAATGTGAAAGCTGAATTCCAAATCAACAAATTAAAGTCTTATTAAATCAATTTGTGAAACTAAACAAAACAAGAACGAGTATGACAACGAAAGAATCAAAACTGTAACTACAAGTTCCACTAAAGATTAAAATCCATAATTCGAAGGAAATTGAAGCTACCCTCCTCCTCTACTCTCTCTACCCGAACTTCATTAAAAAGCTTGCCCCCCTTGTTCGATGCTCCGCCAAAACGCCGCCCTCCATCCCTTCGTTGCCCTCCCTTAATTTATCAAATTTATGACCCATAAAACTGACCCAGTGATGATGATGGAAATGATAGATAATGAAGGAGGAGACAGAAAGAGTGAAACGGACGATTGAATGAGAGGAGAGAGGAAGATAGCCATGGCCAGTTATGGGGAAGCCGAAGAACTCTATTGTGCTTCCTCTGTTTCGGTTCGGCTGGCTGGGTACAAAGGAAGAAGAAGACGCCGAAAAGGGGGGGGGGCGTATGGCATGGCACGTGAGTGGCACATGTTCTTTTAAGTGGGAAGGGGAAGGAGAGCAGGGGCTGGGTTTGGGTAGGGGGGCCGTATGGTGCTGGGCCTGGGAAGAAGAAGAAAACTCGGCCCAGTCTGCTAAAGGGAAAGAAAAGGAAAGGAAAAGAGAGAGGGAGAACCGGGTTGCTGAGGACCGAAGTGGGCCTGGGCCATGTGTGAGAGGAAGGAAAGGGAAGAAAAGAAGAGAAGGCAGGCTGGTTTTTCTGGGCCTCGGTGAGCACTAGGCCGTTGACTGGGCCGATTCTTCTTCATCTTTTTCTCACTCAATTGCTTGTTATGACCCAATCCAATTTTGATTCAATTTGATCTCTTTTTTCTTCAAGCAATTTATTTATCCTTCAAATGTGTCAAATTCCTACAAAATAAATAAAACTAATATTAAAATTCCAAATTAATAATTTATTTTGAGCAAAAATTAGATAATAAAAGGGCATAAAATATCATAATTTTTGGTTGAACTGTGAGTTTCAAGTGACCTTGTAATTCTGTTAGCCCAAATGCTGCTGACACTCATTCTCTATAGAATATTACATCACTTGTTCAACACTGTCAACTTTTATCTCCTGAATCGAGTGACAGATAATTGTGGCTGGAGGGGCATGTGATTGATGTACTCCTGCTGAATGCCTATGATGCTGTCGACAAATCGGGTTATCATTGAGTGATGCATATGCATTAACAGGGCAAACCCAGTCAGTTTCCGTAATCTTTTCAAGTCTTAGGCCTAGTTTGAACGCCGAAACTTGGAGACGTGTTTTTTCAACAAAAAAAAAAAGAAGAGGATATGATATGTGTAATGGACATGCAATAACTAGAAAATGTTCATTATATTACCTATGTGTTTATAACTTTGTTTTATGTTTTAGCCTTGTAGAGTTCATGTTTGGATGAGATCAATAGAAATTTGTTCATAAATGTGCTTCCTGCCACTATCAATAAGAAAAACTGGATTTTTTTATGTGATCTATATGTTCGGCATAAACTTGAGAGTGCCCAAAGAGCGTCCGAGAGTGGCAGGCTCCAACACGTGTTGAAACAGATACATGAAGCCGCAAAGAGTGTCCATGCTTTTTAGGTAGTATGTACACAGCTATTTTTGATTAAAACAAAGAACGACATGCAATATAGCCACTGTTAACCCTCCTTCTTGGATGTAGAATTGAAGTAGTGAATGTTGTGTTTTTTCCAGACCATACCAGTTACGTTTGACAGCGATTCACTTATGAATGAATAAACTCAAAACCCCCCCAAATATTTGGGGATGACTCCAATAAATAATCAGTATGTCATTGACATCTTACTAAATTTTAGACTGCTTATGAAAATACACTAGATGAACAGAATGGATGTAGTTAAAAGCAAATACCCAGATAAATTTGAGTGAGCCATTTTCTGCGGAATGTGCTGAAATTGACGGAAAGTGCTTCTGCTGTGTGTGATTTATGTTCCCTTTTGTTTACATGCCAAATTGTATGTGCTTGGGCTATAACGCATGATTCTATCTCTTGCTATCTGTGCATCATGTTTTCATTGCTGTTGATCCTTAAAGGCTTGCATCTACTGAATTGTACAGAAATCATCCATCGTTCATGGTGAGGTTGAGCAAGTGGGCCAAGAAAACAATGTTGATAGGCATTTGAACATTGTTGGAGTTGAAGAGTACAAGGAAAATATTTTTCCTGATCTGCTTCAAAGTGATCCACCTTCCTCCGGGCCTGAGGAATTCGAAAATGAATCAGTTGCAGAGTTGGCAGAAAAGGAACATGTCAACAACAATATTTCTCAAGAACTTGGTGTATCCGGAGGCGATGAGAAAATAGTATATGACTTCTCTGGTATTATGAAGGAGATGGATGAAGAATTGCTTTCTGAGCTGGATGCAGTTGGTGACTTCAGTGTGAAAGACATAGCATTGATCATGGACATGAGCATGACATGCGCAAATGCTAGGTTTGATTCTACCATGTATGAACAAGTACAAGGTGAAAGACATTCAGATACTGGTACGTCATTTGTCCATGGCATTTGCATTGAAGCTAATGCTAATCTGCAAGATGTTGTACCCGTGACAGAAGGTAGAGAACTCAATGCTGCTGCTTGTGAAGAATTAAACCTAGGTTCACATGCAGAAGATGCCAGTACTCGTTTTCTAGTGCTGGAGGCTCTATCTGTTGTAGACATCGATGCTGCCTTTAAGAGAATGAGTAAAGGGGATGTTCAAAAGCCTATAACTGCTGAATCCATTGGGCCTGACCTCATGAGAGAGCTACCAGAAGCTAGTTGTCCAGAAACCGAGCTTGTGCTAGAGGATATAGAACCTGGAACCAATGCCACTCAAGTAATGTCCCCACAGGTCAGTGCCCCTGTTGATCACAGCAAACCAGTTGACACAGTTGCGTCTGATCTACCTTCAGTTGAGGGGCACACACCAGACTATAAAAATGTTGATTCAAGAATCTCGTTTCTGGAGGCAGAGGTATCTGAAAAGGATGATGAAGATTTTGAGAAAACTGTTGAAAGTGAGACTGACTCGTTCAAAACAGGTGAAGCTTCTCGAAGAGCTCCTGAAGCTGAGACTGGAGTTGGTTCTATAGAACCAGCACCATTTGAAATAAACAGAGATGTCAAGGAGATGCCTGAATTATGGGTTGTTGAAGCAAGTATTGCCCCTGTCATTGCATCTAGGGCACAAATAGAAACATTTAGTTCAATAGAATCCAAATCATCTCAGACTGATAGTATCATCAAAGAAATACAAGATCTGTCCCCTGCTGAAACAAGTGTTGCACCTTCTGCTGATTCTGAAGATCCAATAGAAAGGGTCAGCTCTGTTGGATCAAGCTCATTGCTAATAGAAAGAGTTGGTTCTGTGGAATCGCCTGTTGTTGAAGCAACTAGTGTAACCTCTGTTGATAATGAAGATGAAGTAGGGAAAGTTGGTTTGGTGGAATCACCTGCTGTTGAAGCAAGTAGTGTAACCTTGGTTGACAATGAAGGCAAAATAGAGAGAGTTCGTTCTGTGAGATTCCCTGTTGTTGAAGCAAGTAGCATAACCTCTATTGACAATGAAGGTGAAAGAGAGACAGTACATTTTGTGGAATTGCCTGCTTTTGAACTTAGAGCAAATATCATCCCTTCTAAAGATTCTGAGGAGCGAATAGGAGTGGGTTTTGTGGAATCTAGGTCATCTGTAATTGATGAAGACATTAAAGAGACAAAAGAACCGCCTGCTGATGAAGAAGTTATTGCACGCGTATTTGCTTCTGAAGCTCAATTAGACAAAGTGGGTTATGTGGAGGCTCAGTCATCGTCGCTAGATGGTGACATCAAAGAGATGCAAGAATTGCCTGTTGGAGAAATTCTTCCTTCCGCTGAGGCAGAAGATCAAACACAGAGATTTGGTTTGATGGAATCTGAATCAGTGCATATTGGTAGCGAAGGGAAGGAGGTGCAAGAATTGCATGATGATAAAACTAGTAGACCTTCTGCTGAGGTGGAGAGGGATGATTTTGTGGAGGTTGAGTCATTGCCAATTGATGGACACAGTGAAGCCATCCAGGAATCTCCCATTGTCGAACCAAACATGTCTTATCCTGGGGCGTTTGAGCATGAAGCCGAAGCAGCTGGCTCTGTGGAATCTGAGCTTCTGCAAATGGAAGCCGACATCAAAAGCATGCCGGAATCTCCTGTTGTTGAAGCACATATTGCCTTGGCCATTGAGTCCGAGGATCAAACAGAAGGCCCTTCACCTATGGACATTATTGAGAGCCTAGTTCCACAAGATCATCAGCTCACTTGTCTGCAACAATCAGATGGTCCTCTTTCTGGTGCAGATGATTCAGCAACTCTTACAGGTGGAGTAACCGGTGATGAATTTGGTGGTGCTGAGAGACCTTCTTCACAAAGTTCAGGAGGGTGGACCCCATGAGTCCCACTTGGTATCTAGCTCAAGCTCTTCTTCGAGCTCTAGTTTTAGTCAAGTGATTCTTCCGAAGATTGAAACCACAGACCATCAGCTTTGTGTCAGAAGTTTTCCTTTGTTGCCTTGCAAAATGGAGGATGGATACCTACTCTCAAGCTTGAGTGCTTTTCTTGGAATCCGATTCTGACAATGAACTCTTCTGAGGGTGCTGCGCTACAAGGTCTCTGCAGTGTGTGTTTATTTATTTTTCCAAATTTTTTGTTTCTTTAACAGAAATTTGAGTTTTATATTTTGTTGTATCGGTGTCTGGGGGTTCCTTTTTGAGTGTGAGGCTTGAATGTTTGCAGTATGGTTTTGTTGTAGGTTGTATATTGATGTCAATGATTTGAGAGGAGAGCTTTCAGTTGGGGAGATTCTGCCCTAGGTTTTCTTTGGTGAGTGGTGATTGAAAGGCTATAAAAAACTTGAAGCCTTCTTGTGTACTGCAAATTTGCATGTTTTGACGTATTGGCTTTTTGAAGTATGCTTCATTTCAGCAAGTAGCCATATCATGTGTTAACGAGAAGTATGAGTTCGGTACGTTAGGTCCCGGCTCCCAAGTAACGGTACATACTGCCAATCGTAGGTGGCTTGTTAGTTTGTTGTTTGATGTGCTTTTGTTGTTGTAACCGAGCTTTCTTCCTTCTACATTGGTTTCCTCTTTTTTTGGCGGTTGAGATGTTGGGCTATGACTTGGATGTCAGTAATTGTAAGATCGCCTTGGTTATTCTTCCTCGTGGCATTGTCTTTTTGGACTCAGTGAGGCATTATGACAAATGCAAACAAGCATGTACGTCATTGAATATTTGTCAAAAACCTTATCCCCGTTCCTAGCGCAATCATTGTACGGGTTGGTTGTGAACTTGTGATAGTGAGATGTCAAAAGAGTTCCTTTTTGCATTTTCTCCTGAAGGTTGGAAAACAACGTTTGTAGTCTCAGACTTGCTTGTTAAAGAGAATGCCGGAGACATAGGTCGGCGTAGCGACAACCCTCCTCACTAATGTGGAATTACAGTTTGTGCTCTACTCATCAAAATCCATTTTGTATCCTCTAGTTGAACTCATGGATTTAAAATGTGACTGATCCGCGACGAAATGACTGCATCGGAAAGGTTTTTGAGTTAGCCGAACTGTGTTTTAGTCGTGATATGGAACGCAATTTCTGTATTAGAACGATTTTTTCATATCCCGACCAAAATCGCAATCACGACTGAAACCGCATTTTGAATCCTTGGCTGAACTATCTGTCGCTCAGCTCTTTCACAATTATATGTTCATAGAAATTAGCGTCTTTCTTCTCTAAAGATACAATGTTGTTTGTAGCTTGGCAAGGTCACTTACTTATTGGCGTACCACTCTGTTCTTCTAAAACAAGAACCCTTTTTCTCTCAGCAGTCCTAAACTCCGAGTGCTTAATTGTGAACCCTGGTGCTAGGTGTTTTTTGGGATAATTTTGTCACTATTACTTTGTGGTCTGTTGAGCCACTCACTTATATCTCACTCACTTATCTCACTAACTATACTTTGGGCGGTAAATGTCGAATTGCTCATTGCCCCTTCCATTTGTAAACAATTTTTGATGCACATCTCCAAGGGTGTCATTTTCATTCCTCATCCTCAACTTCATGGGAGGCAAGCTCCAAACAAATTCATGCATGGCAAGGCCCTTCTTCGGTCCCTCTATTTGAATTTCATGACAAAAGACACTTTATGGAGTTTTATTTAAACTTCAAAGTGCCTTATCCAAAGATGATGGGGGCCATCAAAGATCAAGGTTTGGGAGAGCAACCAGAAAGTCCACACATCCATTCAAGCCCCAAGGAAGTCCAAAACATTCATGCCATGGTCAGAAACTTCATAAGCAATGATCTTCACCAACTGCCCAGTTCGAACAGTTTCTGGCCCGGTTTTGTTTCCCTGACAGAATGCAAGTCGGAAGGACAAATTTCCTGCACGCATGATCAAATTAAATATTAGGATCTAAGCTTTCCAACAAGTACTTATGCAGGAAATTTGGAGCTCATTTGGTCAGTCAACCAAGCCAAAAACCGAAGCATATGCACTGCAGGCTGGAATCCAGCGTGGGCTGAAAGAAGCTTCTGTTTGGGCGAGCTACTTAACTCCAACTTTTGTGAAACTTTAGGGAATAAAAATACATATAAATATTTATCAAATCATGCCCCTAAAGTGGAGAGGAAGCACCCCCTTGTGCTGCTATTAACCGGCCAAAGAAGGGGTAAAATCCTTTTAACCGGTTAAAGAAGTGACTTGCTGATTTTCTTGGTTTTTGTTTGTACTAATCTGATTTGTGTTCCCCCAAACCCCTTAGCTGCTGTATTAGAGTGCCCCTAAGCTTGACACCTCAACTTTGAGATCATTTAAGCTAGTGAGGTGTCAAGTGTGGATGTAATCACTTGTTTTATCACCTAGTCTTTGTTTCTAGCTTTAGACTTAGGTGTACTTAGCCATAATCAGCTTGTATACAGCCATGTAGCTGAGTGAAGGGTGGTATAGCTCTATAAATACCCCCCTCACTCCCTTTTGTAAGGGTCTTTTGCTGAAATTAAACAAACACATTGAGCATGGCTCTTGTTCCCTCAAATTCCTAGTT
>JACYFF010031956.1:44445089-44485709 GCA_017589665.1 Selenicereus undatus | reverse complement strand
AACTAGGAATTTGAGGGAACAAGAGCCATGCTCAATGTGTTTGTTTAATTTCAGCAAAAGACCCTTACAAAAGGGAGTGAGGGGGGTATTTATAGAGCTATACCACCCTTCACTCAGCTACATGGCTGTATACAAGCTGATTATGGCTAAGTACACCTAAGTCTAAAGCTAGAAACAAAGACTAGGTGATAAAACAAGTGATTACATCCACACTTGACACCTCACTAGCTTAAATGATCTCAAAGTTGAGGTGTCAAGCTTAGGGGCACTCTAATACAGCAGCTAAGGGGTTTGGGGGAACACAAATCAGATTAGTACAAACAAAAACCAAGAAAATCAGCAAGTCACTTCTTTAACCGGTTAAAAGGATTTTACCCCTTCTTTGGCCGGTTAATAGCAGCACAAGGGGGTGCTTCCTCTCCACTTTAGGGGCATGATTTGATAAATATTTATATGTATTTTTATTCCCTAAAGTTTCACAAAAGTTGGAGTTAAGTAGGTCGCCCAAACAGAAGCTTCTTTCAGCCCACGCTGGATTCCAGCCTGCAGTGCATATGCTTCGGTTTTTGGCTTGGTTGACTGACCAAATGAGCTCCAAATTTCCTGCATAAGTACTTGTTGGAAATCTTAGATCCTAAGATTTAATTTGATCATGCGTGCAGGAAATTTGTCCTTCCGACTTGCATTCTGTCAGGGAAACAAAACCGGGCCAGAAACTGTTCGAACTGGGCAGTTGGTGAAGATCATTGCTTATGAAGTTTCTGACCATGGCATGAATGTTTTGGACTTCCTTGGGGCTTGAATGGATGTGTGGACTTTCTGGTTGCTCTCCCAAACCTTGATCTTTGATGGCCCCCATCATCTTTGGATAAGGCACTTTGAAGTTTAAATAAAACTCCATAAAGTGTCTTTTGTCATGAAATTCAAATAGAGGGACCGAAGAAGGGCCTTGCCATGCATGAATTTGTTTGGAGCTTGCCTCCCATGAAGTTGAGGATGAGGAATGAAAATGACACCCTTGGAGATGTACATCAATTTTGTACCTTGCAACATTGTCGTTAGGATTTCCATTCCATTTGTACCTTCCCCTTTGAAGGCATTATAGACTAAAAGTGTCTCACTAGGGGAATCATCTTCATGATAACTCTTCTCACATCATAATCAAATTCGTCTTTGATTTGATTCTCAGATAATCATTTTTATCATCTATAAACTCTTGAATTACTAGAATTGGATGAAACCCTAAATTTGCTAGGGATGAAAGAACCAGAGGATATAACGAAGAGGAGAGGTATCAGAGAACTCTAGATGTTGGTGGCTAAGGTATGACTGGCAACGACCAAAGGAGACCGTTGCTAGCGACCTAGATCCGTGGAAGAGTGAGGATTGCGGTGGATGATAAAGGAGAAATAATATAGTTGAGGGGTAATGGTTTTCAATTTTTGTGTATTGGATCAAAAAAAGAGGAAAAACAATTTACCAAGAAGATTATTTTCGATTCCGGAGAATTGACTTTCTCTTGAGAAAAGAAGAAAATGATTTTTCTTTTCAACATCTAATGCTTGTAGCGTCACCATATCCTCTACTCCACTTTTTCATTGATTACATTAGTGATATTTGTTAGATTATAAAATCATTCCTGAACTTCAACCAAGAACTTAACTTTTTGGTTGAATTGGTTCTTGAAGAATGTGACATCAAAGATATTATGAGGGTTGGGGCGGGGGGTTATGCTTCAAGCCTAAAGGATATTTATGTGAGGTAGCGTGTTATAGCATAAAACCATTCATGTACCTTCAACCATGAACTTAAAACGAGATGGTTCTTGAATAATATTTTTTTTGAAGTTAATTTGATACCTCTTGTTTGAGAGTTATTTTCTAATTATAATGCAAGCATCCGAATATAAATTCAAAATATAAAATGAACAAATTATGCAAATTTGACTTTATCAATCGTCTAGATAATGACAATACAAAAAATGAAATGTCTTGTAAAGTCATTTTTCAAATAAAATCTGACTTAGGCATAGTAGGATTTGAACTTGGGCCTTGGATTTTAATCTAAAGGCTAAGCTTAGTAGGAAGAACCGAAGCCATTTATCTAACCCTCCATCCTTGTGCCTTGGAAGAACGTTCTAAAGGAATCCCATGAAAGCTTGGCCCAATAAGTCGCTGAGCTCTATACACCAATCTCATAGAGGTAAGGATGCTAATGATCTTATACAACCTCCTACGAAGAGCTACATATCTTATACAACCTCCTACAAAGAGGCAAATATAGGTAGAGGATAAAGTTAATTAGGAAGTAAACTCTATCTTGCCAATGGAAGAGTCTTCGTATAACATCCCAAAATATCTCGTCCAAACCCCTACATAAGGAGGATAGAATCATCATTTAGGATAAGCTAATCAGTCCTAAGCTTTTCACTATATTCATTATCCACTCCTAGTTCCCTTTCTAATTTGAGTGTGGGAGGCTCTTTAATCCAATGGAAGAGTCTTTGTATAACAACCTTCTCGTAGGAGTGGTTGTGTCATTGGCCAGAACTGAGGTCAATGAGGCCTTAAACAGAAATCTAGGCCCACTGATGGAGGAGATCAACGCCTTAAAGGCTACACAAGATTCCTTACCTCTAGCCCTAATGTATCATCTTCGACTATCAAGGTGGTCAATGAAATACTGTCTAGGTCCCTCTTCATAAGATCAGGGAGAAAACCCTAGTTGAGAAGAGGAGGTGGATCCAGGCAAAAGGCACCCGGGGGCAAGAAGAAGGAATAATAAGGATCTCTGAGACCTCATTAACAACCACAAAGCAGGTACTAGTCTCGTTAGGAGTCAGGTCCAATATAGGTAACTTTAATGTCCTCCCTCGAAAAAAGGTTAACCTACTGACATGGGAGTTGTTAGATCTATTATTTAGAGGAGCGATCCTCCAAACAAGGAAGTAAGTATGGTAAAGTTCTCCTTAATTTCAGTTCACTCTTTGATCTGGATATCTTAAATACTTCTTTCCCTGAAAAGATTAAGATCCCAAATATAGGTGCTTAAGATGGAACTGTTGATCCAAGGGAACACCTAAGTGTTCCTATTACTCAGATATACCTAATGTCCTTTCTTAGTCAAGCTGTCTTATATAGGTGTTTCTCATCCACACTCAAAGGGGCGACCTAGATTTGGTTCAAGAATTTCCCGATCTCTTCCATTAGGTTGCGGGAGCACCTATAGGAAAGACTTTTAAGCTACCTTGTGAGTAGTCGAAGACCTAAAAAGAACAATTTAGTCCTCATGAGAATCATGTACAGAGATAATGATCCTCTGAACAACTTAATTAAGCGGTTCAATAGAGCATGTCTGATTGCAAATCAGAACCCCTATATGGCGCTAGCAGCCTTTATTAATGGAGTTACGGAGCCCAAGCTTCGGGCTTTGCCTTGATAGAAAGCTCTCGAAGACCCTATCAAAAGCCTTAAAAAGAATGAAAAGCACATTAATGTTGAGACCGTAAGAGAAGGGTTGGTGACAGGGAAGAACGATTTAGGGAAGCAAGAACAAAATTGAAAAATTCAAAAGATAGGGAGAAAAAGGTTGGCGAACCCATATCATAGAATATCTTTACAGTGCCTAAGAGGGAAATCCAAAGTGAAATGTAAAGCGAAATTCCATTAGGATAACCAAGATCGATTAAGCAAGGATCCAAGTTTAGAGATAAGGACAAGTGGTGTGACCTTCACGCAGACCATCAACACAATAGTGAAGACTGCTAGGACCTAGCAGACAAGGGTCACTTGGATGACTACTTAAGGGACAAAATATATAAGAGAAGTGGGATGCGAGACAACAAGTCGTCAAGAGAAGATGCCAACCCCACGGAAGAAGAATGCAGGGGAATGGGGCAAGCAATATTTGATGGACCTTCTTTCGGACGAATGTTTGGTTAAGCGTTAAAGGGGAACTTATGAGGCCTAGAATGATTCCTATAGGTAATTGCATCATTCCTATGATGATCCCATGGAGAATAAGCAACAGATGGCCAATTATGAAGTCAATGGGGTGCTGATCGACACATATAGCTTAGTAGATATTATGTTTTATAAGTGCTTTAATAAGTTAGGTTTACAGGACAAAGATCTGGTATCAGTTCTATACAAGTTGGACCTCAAAAGTGACATTTTACACATCAGTTTACCTAGACTTTATTTTTTAATAATGGTTAATTTAGAATTATATTAATATTTTGTGTTTCTTGTGTAAGAAATAAGTTAGGGCAAGTAATTACTCACATAGTAAGTTACATTAAATGCGAGTTTGAGGCTAAAGAAAAATGGATAGTTGGGCTAAAGTCCAACAACTCTTTGAAGCTTCAAACACTCTGAAATCACTCACATAGTAATATTACAAAACTAACAAGAAGGTGCACCATGCAAACAGGCATGCTTCTCATTATCTGATCCCCCAAAGATAGTTTATTAGCTTGTTATAAGGAGCAAAATCATAGCAATAGAAGAAACCTATTTCGCTGACAAGATAGATTCATTAATCATAGAAGTTTTTCAATACATACAAGAATGAAACTACTAGATAATTTTACAGAAGCTAAGAAGCCCAAGAAAAACAGCAATTTGGTAATACAAGTTCCAGGGACTACTTTACAAAAGAGGCTTCACAAGGCCTTCACTATAATGTGTTAGCAAGGAAGAATCAGATTACATCTTAGTCGAGATCCATGAAAATACTGAGGAAATCATGCTGGCTGGGATAGTCTTATGAGTAGGCTTCTACTAGCCAATAATGCTTAAGGACGCAACTAATCTCTTTCCTATCACACATCCTATACCCTTTGCAAGGTGGGGCATAGATATGCTAGGACCTTTCCCTCAAGTGATTGGCCAGAGAAATTCTTGTTGGAATCGCAGAACAGAAGGAAAATAATTTCATAACCAAATATGAACTGTTTATCAATTTGACTGTAGACAAGGGAAGATAGTTGATCCAGGGATTTAAGAAGAATTACTATAAAGGTCTTGGAATCACAGTAAATAGTACATTAGTGGCAAGGCCATAAACCAATGGACAAGTGGAACTGCTAAAAAGCTTATTATATAAGCTGCAAGGAAGGAGCTTGAGAATGACAAGGGTGCAAGGTTGGATGAACAGCCTGAGATCCTATGGTCAATGAGAATTACAATCAGAACTTCTTTAGGGCGTAGCTGTGGACACCAAATTTGTTTCCTTGGGATTTAAACTGACTGCATAGCTGCATGTTGTGTTCATTTCTCCTAGTTAAGACAACTACCAAACGCACTAGGGGTGTAGCAACATCATACTTGATCTCTCAAGAGCTATTGCAACAAAAAAAAATGTTTTCTTATGGTAGAAAAATTCTAAAGAACACTTTAACAACTCTTGTAAATCCAAAAACATCGAAAAAAGTTACAAACGTGGCAAAAAACCTGAAGTTTGAGCAATTTGGGTATGGGAACAGCCAGTGGGGTGAGACATTGCCTCACATCACAGTTCTCACAAGCAAACTCTTAAAGCTACAAAAATAGGAGTGGCAGTGTAAATTGCAATCACTTAGGCTTGACGACAAATTTTGCTCAATCAACAATTGCTGTTGGGTACCAGCGGCTACCATTGGGCTCAAATCATGCTTTTGGGACCTGATTTTCTTCCTACTACAGATTCTCTACTTTTTTTTAATTATTTACCTATAAAATCCAGCCATTTAAGGGGCTCATTGCTGTTGATTATCTTAATCAAATCAATTATAGCATTTTTACATCCCATTTCATAAAATTTGATCAAATAATTTATTTTTAATTGTTTCTTTATTTGATTTGGTTTTGATTTGATAGCTTTCTTAGAGAGGTGCTTTGTTTATAATTGTCATCTTGTTGGCATTGTAAATAGAGGATTCTTCCTCTCATTTTAGAACATTCACTACTCTCCTCTTTTCACAATATCCCATCTTCTTACTTTAGTAACAAAACTCAGCCCAACTCATCCCTTAAAACCATTTAAGGTTTTTATAACTGGATTAGCCTTCATCCATCCTAACAAACTAGGGATTTGCAAGGAGTCAAGAACACCATTGCATCTCTAAGTTCCTCGGATTGAGGTAGGTCATGTGGGCCATAAAATAAAGATAATACATTGTTCATTGCCTTTTGTCTTTTTGATCCACCATGACTTCTTGATTTCTTATTCATTTCCCCTTGTTCATACAAATAATGTTCTCATAATTAAAGTGGTCACTAAACTTACTTGTTTCTTGTAATTGTAATTTTACTATAAAATGACTTGTTAATAAGCAGTAACCAAAAATTCATCTTTGCTATCTCGACTTATCAAAAAAGATTAAAATCATCCAAATGTTGTTTACATTGAACCAAAAATTTGTGGTTATTAATTTGTTCATTTCTAGTAGAGCCTACTATGAAACCAGTGGCCTAATGATAGTTTTCACCATTCATTGAGTCATATCTTTGTCTCCAAACACAATCTCATGGTTCACAACCGTAGAGTCACTGTTATAATCCCCATCTGGGATAATAAGGATTATAGTCTTAATGGAAGACCCTTTTTCGTCCTTGAAATCTATATCTATATCCTATAGTTGTCCCTTTTGGTTCATGTGAATTTGGATGATAGGGAGAAAGGATATTTACTACAAAATTATGGGTTTGTATGTTTTATATAAAATGTGCTGGTTACTACTAACTAAGTTTAAATCAACCTTACCATGAACCTTCATATAATCACCACTTCAAAAGCACCAAATGCATCCCCCACTAGGGAGAAGGGCAAGTTCATAGGAAGGTTGGTAGAGGCCTTGGCTAGCCTATGGACCTCATCGTCGGTGGTTTGCTTTTAGTGGTAACTCCACTAATGACTTGCAAGTAATTAGTGGGTGAAGCTTAAAAGAAATAAATGCAATTAAATCTTTTAATTTTTTAAAATTCATTAGGCATACAACATGTGTGCTTGGGCTCCAAGGGAATGAATAAGGTATCGAGTCCCAACTAGTACAATACATTTTCAAGTTTACCTTTTTTCTAAAATTTATGGGAGTCCTAGATGCAGTGTACCCAATCCAACATGATCTTGACCACCATATAACTCTCTAAAGTGTCGCACTTTAGGGATAAAAAGAGTCATCATCATATTGGGCCCACATGGGATGCAAGACCATCGACTCTATTATCTGCCACCTTTAAGCTAATGAAACCTTAGCATATAGGCCCTATAGTCTAGGATCCCTTTTATGCACTTTCTAATTGAATATATGACTTGCTATGTTTGCTTTACATGATTCCTTTTGAATTAAGAGTTGTTTTTTTTTTTTTAAAAGAGTCCCAGTCTAGTGACTCTTTTGACAGAAAAAAGTAGCCCTACTAACAATGCAAGACCTTCATGTCAGTTGCGTAATGATAGAATCCAATGACGTTTTATGCCATCTATGCTTAGAATTTTGTCCTAGCAACAGTGAAAGGATGTTGCTATAGTGTGGCAGCATTGCCTTTCATTTTGGGGGTTGAAGAAGGCCAATAGCAAGCTAGATCATGCAGCCAGCCTCTATGCCTCCTCCAGGTTTAGTTTTAGTCTATTTGAGCTTTCAACTTATCCTATATTGTTTACATTGAGGTTCACTTTACGTGCCGATTTTGTTTTTTCTAAAAAACAAGGCAACTTCTCTTCTAAAACAATATCTTTTCTTTCCCTTATCTTTTCTTAAAATATCTAATTATGTGGCTTAGAAATGAGCCCTTGGAGAGGGGATAATCAAGGTTTCTTGGTGGTCAACAAGCTCTAAAAGCCAATCCATAGATTCAATGGCTGAAAATGACATCCATAAGAATGCCAACTATGAGAATGAGACCAATGCCACAAAACAATGACAATCCTTATGATTGACATGTTAGCCCAAATGGAAAGTTGATTTCAGGCCAAACTGAATGAGCAACAAAAACTCATCTTATAAAGAAATAACATGATTTCGAGTGTAAGAATGAGAAAGAGGATGACATAGTATCCATTCACTCGGTTCATGAAGCCCAAGGGGCCAACAATTTAGAGTAAATCTTAAGGAGCTCTCAACTATTTGGGAATTAACTCATAGATAGTATCCTTTTCAGACCAATCGCAAAGGGGAAGTTGCTTCCAAGTTCCCCCTTTTCGAAAATTTGAAATTTACTAGGTTAGAAGACCTATCATCTCATTATCATGAACCTGAAAGGTATGGATATAATTTTTTCCCTTAAATATTCCTCCTCACTTAAAGGGATCCATTAGTAGTTGGCTTCATTATCTTGACCCATAAAAGGTTAATATATAGAATACAATTGCCAAAGAGTTCCTAGCCTAGTACTCGTACAACATGGAAGTGCCCACCACACTTCTTGATTTTGAACTACTCAAGCAAGGCAAAAAGAAAACTTCCTAGACTTTCTAGCTTGATGGAGGGTCAAACCCTCTTTGGTTATAAATTGTCCGATAAAGAAAGAACAAGTTCGCCATAAAAATCTATGGGCAACTTATTGTCATCTTAGGTTCTACGTCATAAGTACCTTCTTGCAGCTACACGAGGTAGAAATGCTAATAGAAGAAGAAATGCAACAAAATCAAAACAATGCTTATCAAATAATAAGGGAACTTACAACAAAGGCAAGGAATCCTTCTTAATGTTTTATGTGGTGTTCATGTTGGCCTCAACCCCCAAGTAAGCTTAGTTACGCTAGAGATGGTGAACACGGTGATCACAAATAATCGCAAATAAAAAGTGAATCACATAAGATAATAGATAATAGCAAACTCAAGTACCCTGAATAATAAAGTCAAGGACACTGAGCAAACATATCCAGGAGGTTGAGCAGTAAGAGAGTAACACAAAAAGTAAATCATGTGGAGTTTGTTCACGACGTTCATCCCTCCAACTGGGCCATGTCCCTGCCTAAAGATCCGTCTCTTAGAATTCAACTACTTCATTAATCTACTTTGAGATTTATACAATTTGGAAGTGTCCACCTAAGGACCTTGGCTACAAGTACAACACACCCTTCAAAACCTCTCTTGAAGTGATTTCTCCTAAGTCTCCACTTAAGTAGGATGACACTCTTAGTCAACCCTTTTATTTACAAAGATTATTCTCACAACCCTCTTGCCTCATAAGGAATCTTAAATGTTTGTACATTGATTACAATTATTTGAAGTCAACCACTCATGAGTACAATAACGCTTAGAATAAGAATTAAGGCCTTTGTTCTTATATGCTTTGTACTCTCCATCTTTAGCAAGATCTCTATTTATAGGCAATGAGAATGAAAACTGTTGAAAGATGCTGAAGATATAGTTGTTGGAGGCTTTTCTCTAAGGGTTATCGACTAGTTCAAGGGCCTTAATGTCAATTCGCTTTTCTGACATCTGCTTAGTTGGTTCTTGGCAACTTATGTCTTGGAGAGGTGGTTCTCTAGCCTTCATTTAATGTCTTAGCCATAGCATTCCTCTTTTGCTAAGGCAAAACCACTCTTTTAAGTTTTGATATTGACATTCTCCATTTCTGGTATAGTTGACTACAGGTGTCCCTTTCAAAAAATTATTTTTGGTCTTTACCTAATTTAGGATATATTCGAATTTAGTTTCTAGAAATCTCAAATGTTAGCAATTGTTATATCACTAGAAACCACAAAGCTAATCTTGCTTCTTCAAGATTGTACAATAAATAATTAGCAAGAACTACTTATCATAATTAATTTGATTAATCTAGATTAGCATGATGTGGTAACTTATAGCCTCTGAAAGAACAAAACATATAGCAAAAAATCAAGCATATGATTAATAAATTTTTTACCACGATTTATGCTATGTTTCCTTATTGTGGAATTGGATATTTATGAATAATTTAACTTGCATTGCATGGATACATAAATTCCATATTTAAGAAAATAATCAAAGTTTCATCAAATTTATTTCAAGCTCAATTCAAGTTGTATCAATTTGATGACTCTTTCTAATAAGTCAGTCAAGGTCCTTGACAATTAGATTTTAGGATAGTTGAACTCCAACTTTGAGGCCCTAGGCCATCAGTTATGATGATCTTTTTAAGCATGTTACTAGCAAGCAATCAAGCACATAGATAGGATTCAAGCAATTGTGCAAACAATATATAACGACCCTTAATCCGTATGGCAAATGTGCCTTAAGATCAAAACATATATAACCATTTAATCACATTACAATGAGGCAATTCTTCAATCTTTCCTTTTTATGAAAGGTAACATTTGTCAAATAGATAGCACGGAGGTCAAAAAATAAAATTAAGTGTTACAATCCCTCTAAATTTAGCAGTTAAAGCATGAAATAAACCATTTCTAGTTCGTAAAATAAGTTTCTCCTTAGTTTTCTAAGTAGAGCAACATGTCATCCTAGTGAACTAATACTGCATAGTAGCTGCCATGTAAAGACAAGTATAACAGTCATAATCATATACATGGAAATTTGCAAGCAAGTATAAGTATCACAAGATGAATAATCATCATAATTAAATGCAGTTAGAAAAATATAGGCAACATACATTAAGGCAATAAAGTTTTCAACACCACATGCATTGAAATCCTAAAATGAGTTTATCTCAAGGCTATTATCTTGAGGGATGCTAACTGCTTCTTCAAGGGTAACCCTTAGGCTAGCTGCACCTATTTCAAAGAATTTCTAAATCTTATCCCATTTGACTTTCGTTAAAAATTGAGATCAAATTTAGGAAATATATGGGGCATTTTTTTAAACTTCCAAACCACAAAACCAAATTGTTTAAAAACCAACACACAAAAACCAAAGAAAATTATTTTGAAAAACTAAGAGATATTATTTAGCAAAGGGGGGTGGGGTTAATAAATCCTCAAGATGGATTGAATGGAGATATTTGGTTGGAATCGGCTTTACAGCCGCCAGAGACTAGGAGGATGATGCTATTTCAGGTTCCTTGGAGCTCTCAGCTGCCAGGGTTATCTTCCTATCCTCAGCCTTGGACCTCAGAGTTCTATTCACCCTTCTTTTTCTCTTATGTAGCCTTATTTCGTCTTTCCTCCGCAATGCTCACTGCTTCTTCTTCAACTTCTTTAGTTTCCTTTCTTTTCTTAAGGAATGCAGATTCATGAAGGGTTTTTTAAGGAGGTCGAATTCCTTACTAGCTACCTTGAGATCATGTTCCTATACCCACATGTTCTATTGCCTTTGAATATACCCAAAGATGGGTCCTTCATAGGAGTTACCTCAAGTGGATCTTTGATCAATTCACAAGCCACACCTTGAAATCCTTTATTTAAGAATATCAAGGCATCGACCTCACAATCCACTTAGACTAATAGACCTTTTGCTCAATCAAGCATGTTTTAAAGTTGTCATCAATAGAGGCCAGCATGGGATTTCAAGGCTCAAGTTGTCAAGTAGGGAATGTAGTAAGTCTTGATCAGATTTAGGTTTGGCAGGTTTAGAGGAAGTGCTCTTCTCAGGGCACTCATATTTATATTACCATTGCTTAGAAGGAGTGCACTTGTATTTTAAGGCTTCCAATTTCTCCTTATTGATAATAGAGTCAACCACCTCAACACATTCCTCATCCTCAAGAGTAACCTTAAAGTACTCAAACACCTTTGTAAGCAGATTCACATAAGGAAAAAGGGCTTCGCAAAATGACTCCTTCACTATGTCCATATACCCTAGGATTATCTTCAAGAAGCTTCATCATGGATTAGTTATGATGTGCTGAATAATTTCAATCTTTTGTAATAGCTTGAGCCTAATCCATGATAATTACTTTAGTTAATCTCAATTTAACAGAGTTAATGTCACTTTTCAATTCAATATTTGAAATATTTATACAATTGCAGGCTGAGACGCCAAAGTGGTCTTGAAATAAGATTTAGTAGTGTTTCATATAAATTCATTCAATATCTATAAATAAATATAAGTTAACATATTTATGAAAGTGATTAAAATTCATATTTTTCATGCAAGATATTAACTAAGAATACTTTATATAATTTGCTCATTTATGTTATGAGAATAAAACAAAAATATGAATAAACAAAATAAAAACAAATACCAAAGTCCATATTAATCAATATGGATAAAATTGATAATTTTTATAAATAATTTACGAAATTCCTAGAAACAAAATGAGAGAAATATGGGTATGAACTATGAAGTGAGTAAAATTGAATACATTGAAAGAGTTAAAGCTCATGGATCAAATATGTGGTTTTATTTTGGGAAAGAATAGGTCCAAGACCTTGTTCTTTTCGTTGGAAAATTGTAGGTGTGGAATGGGTGGGAGTGGGAAGGGGACAAAGAGTGGGTGAGAGTGGTATGTGGAAGTAGTTTGTTATATGTGGGAGTGGGAAGGAGTGGGAAGGAGTGGGAATGAGTGGGAAGAAGTGCGAATGAGTGGGAAGGAGTTGAATGAAATAGGAGAGTTGGTGTAAGTTACGTATTTTATTTTTTTAATGAAATCTTTTATTTGTGACAGTAATTACCAATACAAAGTTTTTATTAGACTGAAAAAAATATTTTTATGTGTTGACCCGGGTACGAAATATTGTTTCATGGCCGTTGTTGCCCAAAAAAAAATTGTAATTTTCGTTGTTCGTAAAACAAATTGCGGATGTATTTTTTTCATATATTAATCAAATATGAACAGCGGAAAAAATACACATCTATTCAGGCCCCGTTCTTTTCGTTGGTAAATCCAAATTTACCAACCTTAACCAACTTTAACCCATATCAACCCATTTCACAAACTTCAATAAAAAAAACACCGACTTCAATCCACTTCAACCAACTTCAACTCATTTCAACCTGCATCAACCCACTTCAATTAACGTCAACCCACTTTCCACTATGCTAACCAGTTTCTACCCATCATACAAAAAAAAAAATAAAATTAAACCCACTTTAGCTAACTTCAGCCAACTTCAACAAAAAAATACCTACTTCGACCTATTTCAACCCACTTATACCAATCTCAACCAACTTCACCAATTTACCAACCTATATTTTCCAATGAAAAGAACATGCCTCAATACACGGAAAACAGTTATCTGCAATTTTTGTGAAGAACTTCCAATATATTGTTACTAATGTATATGAAAAAAAATATCTACTCAAAATACACGTACAATACATCTGTACTTTCTATCACAAATTACAAACAATGGCAAAAAAATTTACACATTGCTTCATTTTGCTAGAAATCTACAATTTTTGTCACCACTTACAATGAACAAAAAATAACTCTGTTACATATACAACAACAACCATCCAAGCTTTAGTGACCATCTTCGTTTGCCCATAGTTGTTTGGCACGCGATTGTTAGGGGGACACATCTCTTTCATTAATTAAACAACTTCATTGAAACAATTTTGAGACATATTATAATCAGATTTAATATTCAACAGTCTCACCGTCGCAGATAGCTCACTGTGGGTGGAGCAACCATCATATAAGGGTTGTCGAGTAGCTTGAACCATATTATAAAATGGTTCTCGGCAAGTGCTTAACCCCTCTTCCCTTACATTTTGATTTGCTATTATAGCATCATCAATCATATCCTCCATCCGATCTATGTAGGATTCAGAATAGTTATTATTAACATGACTTGAACCTCCAACTTCAAGAATTTCACTATTTGAATACCCAAAATCATATTGCTGAGGTTCTATTTTCCCATGACTTATCTAAGACCAATACCCTTGCACAAAACCCTTATACATAAGGTGCATCTTGATCTTATTAGGTATCAAGTACACCCTATTTCTGCATTTCACACAATGATATCTATACTTTCCCCCATTCAGAAACTCTGTCTGTTCACATACAAATTTATCGAATTGGTTTACTCCATCTAGAAATTCTTGCGTATAACCACTACGATCAGGCAGTAATCTATTATACATCCACCTACGATGTGGATGACCATTCATATTCTGCTTAAATAACAATAACCACATAAAGTATTTGCTAAGAGTTAATTTTAATCAAAATTATAATTACTACATAAATTACACAATTATATATTATATATGTTTACTTTAAAATTTCCACATGCACAAAAAAAAACTTGTAAATTTCGGCAAATATACTTATATTATCATGGATATCACAAAACTAATAATTCATACATATCTAGTTCACCACTGTTTTCCACCAACATATCAAATTTGAACTTAAAATTACCAAATCTAAGTGTACATTGCATTAGGCGAAATCTTTAAACAAATATAAGCTACAACTTCATACGAACTCACATTTGAACAAAATTATAAACTAAAGCATCTTAATCTACCAACATATCAACTTTCAAGTTCACATTACCAAACCTAAACCCTAAATTACATTTAGCAAAATCTTCAACCAAATTAGATCAATAACCTCACACAAACACCATATTTCAATAACATTATCAATTAAAACATTTCATTCCACCAACATATGAAATTTCAACTTCAAACTACCAAACCTAAACCTTAAATCGCATTTACCAAATTCTTGTAACGAATTAGAGCAATAACCTCACACAAATAGCACATTTCAACAATATTATCAATTAAACCATTTCATTCCACCAACATATCAAATTTTAAATTCAAACTACCAAACCTAAACCCTAAATCGCATTTACCCCAATGTTGAACCAAATTAGAGTAATAACCTCACATAAATACCACATTTTAACATAAATATGAGCTAACTATGCAATTCTAACAATGTAATCCAAAAATTTGTAAAAATTACAAGTAGTTTAGCTGAAAAAATACCTCAAAGTGCTCCCAAAAATGGGCGGTGGAGGGGGCAGCTGGCGGCCGCCGGCAGTAGGGTACCGGCGACAGACCGGGGCGGGGGACGGTCGACAGTGGCTTGGCGGGGCGGGGGATGGCGTCGAGCTGGGTTGGCGATTCGGTTTGGCCACTCGCTCTCTCTCTCTTCGAATGGCAGCAAATGAAACCAGAAATATTCTAGTTTCATTTAACTGGGCTGGCGACGGAATTTCCGTCGTCAGCCCGGTTTTTTTTTAAAAAAATTCGAATTTCTTTTTGGGCTACGCCATTTCTTCAAAAAAAAATTTAAATTTTGGCGATGGAAATTCCGTCGCCAACTGTCAACTATGGCGACGGATTAAATTTTTCGTCGCCATATCTGTCGCACAATCTGACTTTGTTCTAAAACTGTTTTTCAGTCGCCATTTATAATACCAAATCTGTCGTTAATTTTTTCCGTCGCTGAATTCCGTCGTTAATTTGAACTTTTTTGGTAGTGAGTATTTCGTAACCAATGCAAAAAAAAATTAAGCATCTCTTCCATATACTGAATTAAACCCAAAATATCTACGAGTCATAAATAACTAACATTTGCTTAACAACGCAGCAAAAAATTATTATTTCTTCAATATATATAACAAAAATTACATCGTCTGTAATTTCCGACTTGACTAAAAAATATTTCCATCACATCCGAAAAATAAATACAACTTTTCATAAGACTATTCGTACACACAATTACATAAATTATAAAAGTTTTCAAAATATGAAAAATAGTAGTTACAATTACATAAATTATAAAAGTTTTCAAAATATGAAAAATAGTAGTTATATGTAGGAGTGGCAAGGAGTGGGTGAGAGTGGGTGGGAGTAGGAAGTATTAGTATTTTTTTAAAGTGTGGGAAGAAGTGAGAAAAGGGGGAAAGAAGTGGGTGAGAATAGGAAGGAGTGAGATTGGTTCATTAAACCATGAAAAAAACAGGGCCTGAGTGAGCGCCAAAATCTTTGAGATTGGATGGAAAGATAAGTTGACTTTTAAAAGAAAAGAAAAGAAAAGAAAAACAAATAAAAATCTAAGTTAGCATTAATTAGACGTAGACTTGTTCAATGGGTCGGGGACCCGCCCGACCCGACCCAGAAAAGTGAGGGCTCGGACAGCTGTATTTTGCCTCTGACCGGACACGACCCTCAATGTGAGGGTACCCGCATAAGATGAGGGTCGGGATCGGACACAAGTTCTGACCCGCTGACCCGACCCGCGACCCTCAAGTAAAAAAAAATTTTTGCCAAATCAAAAACATGGGCAGCGTTAGCGCTTCATACTGTCATTTGCTTTGCTCGCTATTTCTTCCCTCTTGCTCGCCTCTTCCTCTCCAATCCAGATATGCCTCTCTTCCCTTCGCCTAAGTTCGGCCGGTTACTTGGTTGTGCGCGTTTCGTCTGATGCTGCTCTGGTTTGCGAGTTTCGTCTGGTTCACGTCTTGCTGCCGCCGACTCCTACCGCTTGCTGTCACCGGCGGCTCTAGTTGCTGACCCTAGCCACTCCTCTATCGTCACAGATTTGCTCAGCCACAAGCTTCAGTCACCTCGGCCACTCATGGTGACTCTTGCTTTAGTCACCACAACGTATTTTGCTCGACCCTGCCGTTTTTCTGATGCTGGTTTTCTTGAGTAGCTTTAGTTCATGATTTGAGCTTGGAAGATTAAGATTTAAGTCCTCTATTCTCACTCTCAAAATTTAGTTAGCTATGCTACTGTTGGTTCAACAAAGCCTTCAATTCGTGAATCATGGCTGTTCATGCTACTGTTGGTTCAATTGTTATCAGGTTCTTGTTGTTCTTTGATTTTGCTCTGGTTGTAGTTAGTTAGCTATGCTTTGCTTCAACATTGTGAGTGTTCTGTGTTTCCTTTCCTTTGTAGATGGTTTGCTTTCTTATACGAAATTCACGATTTGAGCTGTAATGTTTTAAATGGGGTGATGCTCTTTGTGGCTCATGATTTGAGCTTTAATGTTGTCAATGGGTTGAAAGATGGTGATGCTTTTTGTGGTTCTGGATTTATTGCTTGAATGTTATGATTTTTCTGTTTTTCGATGCTCTTTGAGCTTTAATGTTTTAAATGTTTTGAATGCGGGGTTAAAAGACAGTGATGGTGCCATATTTGATTCGATTATATGTCTTGTTTTAGATATGGAGTCTGGAAGTAATACGAGTAGGGCCCCCACGGAGAATAGAGTTCCACCATCCAGGAAAACACCACAAGATGCCCCAGTCAAGCATGGTTATGCAGAGTATGAGCAACCTTCAAAGAAACCAAAAGGGCAGTCAAAGGTATGGGATGAATATGAAAAAATTAAAAGCCCTACACCGACTGAAAATAAAGCTAAGTGCAAGCATTGTGAAATTGTATTGGGTGCTAATAGTAGACATGGAACTTCTCATCTTAAACGCCATTTAGATAGATGTGCTAAAAAGGTTCATTATGATATTAAGCAATACATGTTGTCTGCTGATACTAGTGCCGATGGTTTTACTGTTTTGACCAAGTTTAAGTATGATGAAGCCCAAGGTAGGAAGCTTGTGTTAACGTACTTGGTTGAGGATTCACATCCATTTGACACTGTTGAGAAGCGAAGGTTTAGAAAGATGGTGAAAGGATTTAATCCCCAATTTAGAGCTTTTAATAGGCACACTGCAAGGAGAGAACTCTTCAAAATGTATATGAGGGAGAGAGAAAATGTCAAAGATTTCATTTTAAATGCCCCTGGAAGAGTGGCAATGACAACTGATAATTGGAAGAATGATAGCACTAATGAGGAGTATATATGTGTGACTGTGCACTTTGTTGATTCTAATTGGAAATTGCAAAAGAAATCTTGCGATTTAGGACTTTGGTTCCTCCTTATGATGCTACATGTATTTCTGATGAGATTATCTTGTTCTTGCAACAATGGAACCTAGAACATAAGCTTCTTACCATTACAACTGACAATGCATCATACACGGTGCCAATGGTAAACCATATCAAACGCCATATACTTGCAAAAAGCTCTCTTGTGGGTGGTGGATCTTTCTTTCATATTCGTTGTTGTGCGCATATTGTGAATTTGATTGTGCAAGCTGGATTAAACTCATTAGCTAGCATTCTTACTTGTGTCCACAACATGGTTAAGTGCGTTGATAGATCTCGTGTTAGGAGGAAAACGTTTTTTGATGTGGCTGAGAAAAACTTTAAGTTGCAAACTAATAAGAAGTTTAGGCTTGATATGCCAGTGAGGTGGAACTCTACTTATCTTTTGATTGATCATGTGCTCCATTACAAAAATGTATTCATTTATTTTGGAGAAAGAGATTTCGCTGTGAAATCCTTTGCACCTCAATTGGATGATTGGGATAAGCTTGCTTATGTTCATAAGTTTTTGAAGGTATTCTATGAAGTGACCAATCTGTTTTCCGCTTCTAAATATCCTACCTCTAACTCGTATGTTTTAGGGGTTTGGAAAATCCAAAGTGCTTTAATGGAGATGGCTAATGGCCCTTCTCATTTTGCGGAGTTCTCTAACAAGGTAAGTGACATGCAAGCTAAATTTGACAAGTATTGCAGTGAATATAATTTGGCATTGAGTTGTGCTACAATCTTGGACCCTCGGTATAAGGTGACTTTTTTGAAGTATTGTTTTGTGAAGATATATGGTAGTGAAGGTGTTGGAGATCGGGTTGAAAATGTCATTACTACTCTTAGAATGTGGTTTGACGAGTATATGCTTGCCTCTTCTAGTGGGTCATTCCAAAACATTGCACATTCTACTTCTTGTTCGGGTAGTAACTTTTATATTGATGATAACCAAGCTGAATTGGATGATTGGGCTATGTTTGTCACTCAAGAGACAGCACATACCCAAACGGGTAAGAGTGAGCTTGATTTATATTTGGGAGAACCGAACCATTCGAGGACTGAGGATTTGGACATATTGGATTATTGGTTCAAGACTTCCGCTAGATATCCCACTCTTGCACTTATGGCTCGTGACCTCTTAACTATTCTAGTTTCAACTGTAGCCTTTGAATTGGCTTTTAGCATTGGTGGAAAAACAATAACACCGACAAGAAGCTCTTTGAAGCTAAAGACTGTGCAAGCTTTGATTTGTCTTCGGGATTGGATGCTAGCGATGGAGGAAGGTATTACATTCATTTTCTATGATTCATTTATAAATATAGTTAATGTTTATGATTTAATGGATATCTCTAACATATACCGTTTATTTTGTTCAATTTTAAATGGTTTGAACTTAATGGTGAAGACAAAGAGGATAGCAGCTCAAGTGATGAAGATGACTGTGAAGATATGGATGGAGAAGATGAAAGCATAACTGTTTGAAAAGATCAAAGGAGTAAGTTTTGTAATATCTCATTTTTGTTTCTTCATTCTTCTTTAAAGCCTTAAAAAGTTTCATGAACTCAGGATTAAGGTTTACTCTATTTTGGTCTATATTGAAAAGCTAAATGTATTTTGGTGATTTTTCTGGTGCTAATTTTTGTCATTATGGTGCTGATTTTTGTGTTGCTAGGTGTTGTGTTGTTTTCTTTGGTTGTTGTTTCGTGTTGCTGTCGTGTTGTCGACTTGCTGCCGTGTTGCTGACTTGTTGCTGTGGTATTGTTGTGTTGCTGAATGAAGTTGTTTTGATGTCAGGAATCATTGTTTTAAGCAAGCACATTGTTGTAGTTAATGAATTCAAACACTAGAATTGTTGTAATAATCATAAACTTATAGTAAATGTTGGAACATCATAATGTTGCTACGACCTTTGTTCGTGAAGGTTCTTTGATGTTGAGCTTTGTGTGAGAAAAAAAAACTTTTACAAAAATCTAATTTTATATATGTAGGGCTTGAGGGTCGGGTACGACCCGCTGACCCGAGGGTACCCGCAGGGTCAGGGGTGGAGGTATGTTGACCCGCATTAGGGTCGGGTAGGGTCAGGGTCACGAAAACCCTAACTGCCGACCCTTATGATCTGACCCTCAACCCGCCCGGACCCGCATTTTGATCAGGTCTTAGACGTCATCTAAGCTTGGTTCTTTCTACACCCAACCCATGTGCAACCCCTCCGTGTTCTGCTTTTGCTTTGCCTCTGTCCAGGCCGTTCCCCACCAACCTCGTGTTGAGCCTTAGTCAGCTACCTACCTCAACCACCAATGCCATCGGCCCACCGTGTGACCATCTCCCACTCCTTTTATTCCTTGAGTGACAACAAGGTGAATTCAAAGTTTTCTTTCATTTGTTTTCATGATTTTCTTTGATTGAATTGATGAATTGTGCTCTTTTAACCTTATTTGAGTGTTGCTGTTCCAAAATTTGAAGTTGATGATGATAAACTTTGGTGGTGGAATGTATGGGTACGTGCTTAGGTGTGTTCATGGGGTGAGTGGGTTTTGAGTGTGGATTGTGAAAATGTGCTCATATGAGTTGATTGAGTTGAAAATTAAGAGGATTTTGTTAAGTTTTGAAAAGAATTAGGGGTTGATTTTACGGGTGTTGAGTTTTGCCATTACAAAGTTGGAAAGGTGAAGAAGTGCTTGAGGTTGAAGATAGAAGGAATGAGAAGAATAGTATTTTATGGTGGAATTTTGAAACAAATTAATGAATCATAAGGTTGTAGTTAATTTGGAAAATTTAATGTGTAATTTGAGTGTGTTAGTGACTAAAAGCTATATTGAGGATTGATTCTAAAAAATAATTTGATAAAAGTAGTGAGTACGAAAGACTATGATTTTGGTTAATGATAAATTTAGTGTTAATGTTGTGCAAAAGGGTGGTCAAAGGTTGACACATGCTTAAATGGCTTATAAATGAGCTATTTTCTTGTAATTCAAACAAGCAAACGGTAATTAAAGTCTACCCAAGATTTTAAAAAGTAATATCTTTGCAAATTTGGCTCAAAAAATATAGTATCACATTTAGAGTAAAATTAAACTGTAAATTAGGCCTGCTTAAGCTAATCGCTTTTGCCAATAGTTTATTATTTAACAAAGGATGGAATTGAACAAGTAAAAACCATGATAATAATGTTAACACTAATAATAGTAATAACAATGAAAATAATAAATGGTACCGTAATATAGCTAATTTAGTCAATTTAACCATGAATGGAGAATAAGGCTTATTTGTAAGTTCAAGTAAATAAGGGTGCCTATACTAGTAATTAAGGAAAATAATAATAAATAAATGCCAAATAAAATACGAACTATTTTCAAAAATTGCAATAACAAAAAATACTCAAAACTTACGAATAACAAGAGTACAATTTGAAACAGAAATGATGTCATTTTCGTCGGTATTGAGTTGGAAATAAATACTTTACATGACAGAAAAATTTTAAATCCAAGTACACTTACTGCCTGTACACTTAAAAAATTCACATATCTTTTATATATACCCAAAAATCTCATAATATACCGGTGTTTATTGAATCATTTTCAAGTGTGGTTTTGCCACATAATCAAGTGGACCCACTAGTTATTAATTATCAGTGCTTAGGCCAATCAATTTACCAATGTGGTTTCAGCTCATGCTTATTGATTGACTTAGGAGGTGTGCACATATCCAATGATCGCATTGTACATTTCATCTCATCAATTTGAGTTCGACTTTCAGATAATAACTGGTAACTACTTTACTATAATTCTCTCTTCCCCTCATTTCAAACTGAAATAAATTGAAATGCACGTGTTCACTAAAAAATGAATTAAAATATTTATAGTATGGAAGTAATGTATTGAACTTCGAATCACTATTCAAATATATTGTGCTTATGCTTTTAGGTAAGTAAATTGTGAAGTCTTTACTTTACAACAGTCCAGAAGCTTGAAGACAGACAATGGAGTTAGATGAGCTCGCAGTGATATTTTCTAAAGTCATGGGTCATCAAAGTGTACGCTTCATAGGTTGCTAGGTTGACATTTGAGTTGATTGTGAATAAACGATGCACCATTGGGATTACACGGGTAATAGCCCGAATCTAATCCATGTTAATTACTTTAGTTAATCCTAAATTAAGAAAGTTGGCACCGCATTTCAATTCAACGCTTGGAATATTATCTGCTTGCAGGTTGAGACAACAAAGTTGCATCAAAATAAGATTTAATCATGTTCTGTATAAAATCATTTAGAATGTGTGAATAAATGAAAAATAAAATAAAATAGCCCATGTATAATAGTGGGTAAAAGTTGTAATTCTTCATGGAAGATAGATAATTTGCCTACCTATGCTACGTAAAGAAAAGAATTATGCGAATAAATGAGGAAAAATAAAAGCAAGTAACATAATAGGCAATATGGGTTAATTGTATAATCTTAAAAATTGCCCAAATATTAACCCCAAACATTTACGTGCTAGAAACAAAAATTTATTTTTATGAAAAAAATCACTAAATTTTAGAGGAAGAAGATGGATTAAACTTAATTTCATTATCTAAATTCTCCCCCCTTAACCGACATCCCTGCCCCTTTTCTTAAGCAAGTGTGACCCCCTTTAATTCTCTACCAATGTGACCCTTGTCTCCCTACTCCCTCACGCCATCTCTACTCTTCCACGCTGACCATCGCCGTAGCTATTGTGCTGTGATGGAGGTCACCCCTCTGGAGGTCAAGTTTAGCCAGTCAACTCAAGCTAGAATGTCCAAGCATTGGTCCAGGAGGTTCTAACTCAAGGTCTTAACTCCATTAATCTTCTTAGCATGCCAACAAAATCACTGATCTGCTACCTAATCCAGCGAGTATTGGATCCCTCTTTGGGGAGTAACTTAGATCACTTGCTAGCTCTCATATAAGCTAATAAATGATACTAGTTGCCCCACGATTTTGATGATAACTCAGCATATCGAGCTACCAGGTCAGCCAACACAGTCAGCACCATGCCCAGATTACAGGCTAATCAGGTAGTGTTTTGGAGAGTCAACTTTGACTCTATATTACAACAAGCTTTTGGCTCATTTAAGGATGTTAAAGAGTGCCTAAAATATTATCCAAAGGGGTCCTAAAGTTGTAGAATCAGATTAGGTAAGATCAACTTTTATCCATCGCAAACTCACTTGAAATTCCCTTTTATCCATTGGATGTTTAGCTGATGTCCTTTGCTGACTACTCAGGAATTTCTCAAGGCTAGGGGCTATAACTCGCTGATAATAACCATCATTAGTTGGTCCTTGATCCCTTACTAACTTGACACCTCAGTAATGGAGATTAGCAACCTAAATAGGTGTCAAAGATCAGGCTTAGCTAGTTGTTTAGAGGCTATTTTTGTTTAAGCTTGTAATAATATTTTTAGTATCTTGGTATTCTGGTTAGCCGCTGAAAGAGGGATTGAGGCTTAGTTTAAAAGCCTAATTTTTATGTTATATTACTCAATCGTTGATGAATGAAAGTTGAGCTAAGCTCCTTACCCTCAAAATTCTCTCTAACTATCCTATAATGCGATCAATATAGGTGGTGTTCTAGTGAGTCTTGGTTGTCATTTGCTGGTATTTCTGTTTCCATATTACTTTTAGAGGCCCTGAACTCAGCTCGTTAGTGTGTCTTACCCAAGATTGAGCTCAGTTGACCTTATTTCTATTTGTATTCAGACATAATTCTAGTCCAGTCTGTTTGATCTCCAATCTATGTGCTTGCTTTTACCATTTCTCCCTCGCTCTTATCTGATTCTACATCATATTTGGTATCAGAACTTAGGCTACTCTCCTACGCCTGAACCTTAGGCGAAACACGTAGCTTACAAAGAACCTATTTCCCTGATCAGGCAAGATGACCAGCAGTATGACATTAGAGAAGAAATTTAAGACTTTGATGAAAAATTATGCGTATCTTGAAAAATAAAATGAGTATCTCAAGAAGTAGCTTGGTGAGTCCCTTAAGAATAAAAGCAGAGCTTTGCATTCTGACTCAACAAGCTCTTCTGGCCACTCGGAGAAATTGATTGCCATGGTGACTCTTTTGGTACCTCTAGTGAAGATGATTCTGAACCCAGGCACAAAATAAATAGAAGACATCATCATCACTAGTCCAGCCATGACATCAAGGTAGAAGTTCCTAAGTTTGAAGAAAAGCTTGATCTAGACGAGTTCATTGACTGGTTGCATACAGTTGAGAGGGTCTTTGATTACAAAGACATTCCAGAAGTTAAGAAGGTTAAATTGGTGGCTTTAAGGCTAAGGAAGTATGCCTCTCTCTAGTGGACAAACCTCTATGCCAAGAGAGCCAAGAAAAGGAAAAATAAGATCAGAACCTTGGCCAAGATAAAGTCCAAGCTTAAGAACATGTTCTTGCCTTCTTCTTACCTTTAGGATAACTAATCTCAATTATATAGTTTAACTGAAGGAACTATGTCTGTTGAGGAATACACTCGAGAGTTTGAAAAACTCTTGATTAAATGTGATTTACAAGAACCTGAGGATTGGACCATTATGAGGTACTTGAGTGGTCTTGACCCTAAGTACTCCTATGTTGTAGAGCTGCATCAGTATACTCCTTTTGAGGATATATGTGTATTGGCTCATAGAGCTGAGCAACAAAAGAAAACCAAGGCAATTAAGAGGAAATCACCATAGCCTTTTTCCCCAAAACCTACCTTTGAACAAGGGGAGCACCTATCTGACCCCTAAACCCACTAGTAACTCCTCTTAAATTGCTCTTAAAACCCATACTCCACAAAACAAACCTCCACCAAATTATACTGCCAACAAAATGTGTTTCAAATGTCATGGATTGGGGCATATAGCCGATAAATGCAACAATAAGAGAGTGATTACATTGGCAGAATACCAGGTTGGCCAAGAAGAAGTGGTGAAGAATGACAGGGAGATTTGTTTGATGGAGGAACAAGAGGGAGAGGATGCCATTACTAAACCTGATGAGGGAGAGACGTTGGTGATCAGAAGGACTCTCAATGTCCAGAGAAGTGCCAAGGATGAGTAGAGGGAAAATATCTTCCATAGCAGGTGCACCATCCAAGGCAAAGTCTGCTCTCTGATCATAGATAGCAAGAGCTGTTCCAATTTAGCTTATTCTACTTTAATTGAGAAGCTTGGGCTGTAAATTTTAGTGCATCCCCACCCGTACTGCATCTAGTGGCTTAATCAAGGTAAGGGATTACAAGTTAATTCTAGGTGTTTAGTTGCTCTCTCAATTGGAAACAACTACTTTGATGAGGTTTGGTGTGACATAGTTTCTATGGATATATGTCATATACTGTTTGGAAGGCCATGGCTCTTTGACAGAAGTGTAACCCATGATGGTTACTTAAACACTTACTCATTCACCAAAGAAGGTAAGAAAATAATCCTTTCCCCACCAACCCCACAACAACTTCCCAAACACAAGCGCCCCAAACCTACTAAACCCATAAAAAAACTCTTTACCCTAATGGAGTTTAACCTCAAGGCTTCACAGCATGAGTTCAAGCCTTTTAAGGATTGGATTCTTCATGCTAGTTTAGACCTAAATGAGACCCCATCCATACCACCATAAGCCTAAATTATCCTTGACCAATATGCTCATGTGTTTCCAGAAGAAATTCCATTAGGCCCACCCCTTAAGAGATCAGTCCAACAACATATTGATTTGATCCCTGAAGCTATCCTTCCAAATAAGCCAGCCTATAGAATGAGCCCTAAGGAAACTCAGGAGATTCAAAGACAAGTTGAAGAATTATTAGCTAAAGGGATGGTTAGAGAAAGCCTTAGCCCATGTGCTGTACTAACCTTGCTTATTCCAAAAAAAAAAAGGGAGTACGAGGATGAGTGTGGATAGTATAGCTATCAACAAGATCACCATTAAGTACAAGCATTCTATTCTGAGATTAGAAGACATGCTGGATGAGCTTTATGGCTCAAAGGTGTTTTCAAAGGTTGATCTAAGGAGTAACTACTACCAGATCAGAATCAGAGAAGGGGATGAATGGAAGACTGCCTTCAAGACAAAGGGAGGTCAGTATGAATGGTTGGCTATGCCTTTTGGGGCTGATGAACCATGTATTCGGGCCCTTCATAGGTAGATTTTTGGTTGTATACTTTGATGATATCCTAATCTACAATAAGATAGAGTAAGAACATGCAAGTCATCTCAAGCAGATTGTTTAAGTATTGGAGAGAAAGAAGTTGTATGGAAATCTTAAGAAGTGCACCTTCTTCACTGACGAGATCACTTTCTTGGGGTATATAGTCATTGCTAATGGGATCCAAGTGGATGAGAGCAAAGTGGAAGCCATTAGAAGTTGGCTGTTCCTAAAAGCATCCATGATATGAGAAGTTTTTATGGACTAGCTTCATTCTACATAAGATTTATCAACAATTTCAGCACCATCATGGCACCCGTAATTGAAGTGATTAAGGGCAGTTCTTTCTAGTGGACTTATAAAGCTCAGTAAGCCTTTGATGAGATCAAGACCAAGCTAACTTAAGCACCAATTCTAGCTTTACCTTGTTTTGAGAAGGTATTCAAAGTAGAGTGTGATGCCTATGGAGTAGGCACTGGAGGAGTTCTGTCTCAAGAAGGTGGCCCTTTAGCCTTCTTTAGTGAGAAAGTTAGTGACTCCAAGAGGAAATGCTCAACATATGATAAGGAGTTTTATGCAATTATTAGGTGTGTGGAGCACTGGAATCATTATCTAATAGCTGCTGAGTTTATTCTCCACTCTGATCGTGAGGCTCTCAAGTACACTTAGGGATAGCACAAGCTCAATGCTAGAGATTCCAAATGGGTGGAGTACCTACAGTCATTTCGCTTTACTATCAAACACAAATTAAGCAAGCTTAACCAAGGAGTAGATGCACAGTGCAGGAGGCACCTCTATTGTTCCAACTTGAAACCTATAGTCTAGGTTTTGAGCATCTTAAATCTTTGTATGAGCATGATGAAGACTTCAAGGAGACATATGAGGAATGCAAACTGAAGTCAAAAAGAGATTATCTAGTCTAGAATGGGTATTTGCTCAAAGGGGTAAGACTGTGTGTCCAAAGGTGTGGAACTAGGGAATTGGTGATTAGAGAGTTCCATGGAGCAGCTCTAGCTAGCCACTATGGAGAAAACAAGACAACATCTATACTTATGGAGCATTATCACTTGCCAGGCATGTCTAAGGATGTTTAAGATATCATTAGGGGGTGTGCCACTTGCCAAGTAGCCAAGAGTCACTCTCTCCCTGAAGGGCTCTACACCCCTTTTCTAGTACCACAAGCCCCTTGGACTGGTGTGAGTATGGATTTTGTATTGGGTTTGCCAAGGACCCAACGAGGGAAGATGCATTCTTTGTGGTTCTTGACAGATTTTCAAAGATGACTCATTTTATAGCCTACACAAAGACAAATGATGTTGTTCAAGTTGTTGAGCTCTACTTCAAGGAGGTAATGAGACTCCATGGTGTCCGTAGATCCATTGTTTCATATAGGGATGCTAAATTTCTCAATCATTTTTGGCTTATGCTTTGGGAAAAGTTGGGGGACAAAGCTTAAATTCAGCACCACAAGCCATCCTAAAACTGATGGCCAAACTGAGGTCACCAACAGGACTCTTGGTGCCCTTCTGAGAGCCAAAGGCTGGAATCTTCTTTTTCCCCATGTGGAGTTTGCATACAATAGGGCACCCCAAAAGACCACTAGCTTATCTCCTTTTAAGGAAGTGTGTGGTTTTGATCCATTAACTCCAAGGGATCTGACTCTCAGAACCATTGAAGGAAAACCAAGTGTGGAGGCTGAGAAGAGAGTGATAGCGATTCAGGACCTGCACACCAAAGTCAAAGAGAAGATTGAGAAAAGCAATGCCAACTACCAGTCCTAAGTAGACAAGCACATGAAGAAGGTTGTCTTCCAGCTAGAAGATCTTGTATGGGTAGATTTGAGAAAGGAAAGGTTTCCACAAAAAAGAAAGTCCAAACTGAGCCCAAGAGCAGATGGTCCATTTGAGATCCTGGAGACGATAAATGACAACGCATATGGGGTTGAGCTATCAGGACAGCATGCGATTTCAGCTGCTTTTAATGTGGCAGACTTGAGCCTTTATCATGAAGATATACCCTATGAGAATTTGACGCCAAATTCTTTTCAACAAGGGGAGGATGATGGAGGTCACCCCTTTGGAGGTCAAGTTCAACCAGCCAACTTAAGTCAGAATGTTCAACCATTGGTCCAGGAGGTTCTAACTCAAGGTCTTAACTTCATTGATCTTTTTACCATGCTAACACAGTCACTAATCTGCTACCTAATCATGTGGGTATTCGATCCCTTTTTGGGGAGTAACTTAGATCATTTGTTATCTCTCATATCAGCTAATAAATGATACATGGTGCCCCACTCTTTTGAAAATAACTCAGTAGATCAAGCTACGAGGTTAGTCAGCACCATACCCAGATTACAGGGCAATTAGGTAGTGTTTTAGGGAGTCAAATTTGACTCTATCTTAGAGAAAGATTTTGGCTCATATAAGGATGTTAAAGGGTGTGTAAACTATTCTCTAAAGGGATCCCAAAGTTGTAGAATCAGATCAGCCAGCACCAGCTTTTATCTAGCACAAACTCACCTAAAATTCCCTTTTATCCACTGGATGTTTATTTGCTATACTTTGCTGACTGTCCAGGAGTTTCTCAAGGCTAGGGGCTGCAACTTACTAATAAGAACCATCAACTTACTAACTTGACACCTCAGTAATGGGGATTAGCAACCTAAGCAGGTGTCAAAGATCAGGCTTAACTAGCTATTTACAGGCTATTTTTATTTAAACTTGTAATACTATTTTTAGTATCTTCGTATTGTGGTTAGCCATTGAGAGGGGAAGTGAGGCTTAGTTTAAAAGCCTAATTTTCATATTGTATTATATTACTCAGTTGTTAATAAATGAAAGTTAAGCTCAGTTATTTCCCCTCAAAATTCTCTCCAGCTATCCTGTAACCTGGCCAGTACAGGTGGTGTTCTAGTGAGTCTTGGTTGTCATCTGGTGGTTGGTCTGTATTCAGATTACTTCTAGGGTCTTAAACTCAGCTTGGTGGTGTGTCTTATCCAAGATTGAGCTTAGTTTACCTTGTTTTCTATTTGTATTCAGACACAATTCAAGTCCAGTTTGTTTGATCTCTAATCCATGTGCTTGCCTACGCCATTTCTCCCTTGTTCTTGTCCAATTCTACATCACACCGCCATCGCCGGCAATTGCCCCGCGAATGCTCAGCAGTGCCATCGACCACCACTTCTCTCCCCTTTTCTTGGGTTTTTTTTTGGGTATTTGTAAGGCAAGCTCTAAGCCTCCCTTCGATTGTTTTCATCATTTAGCACTTGAATTAGTTAGATATTATATTCATTAACATTAGCCAAAGACAATTTGATGCAAATTTGAATCTTACAATGATAAATTTTAGTGATTGGAACTTATGGATGTTTATAGGTGTTTATAGAAACGTGGGAATTTTAAGGAGGGTTATGAAAATGAATTTCTATAGGAATAATTGGGTTAAAATTAAAGAGGGTTTTGTTGTGATTTTAATGAAATTGAAGATTGTTGTGCGTGTATGGAACTTTGGCCTTCAAAAAGTTAAGGAGGGAGAAGAGGAGTTGAAGTTTGGGGTTTGGAAGAAAGGAGGGAATGGAGTCTGGGCATTTTGAAATAACCATAGTTGTTTATGAATCTAAAGTTTAATTAGGTAATTGAATTGTGTTTTAGCGGGTGATTTGAGTAGGATTAGTGATTGAGAACAACACTAAATCTTGGTTTTTGAATTCCAATGGAAGTAGCGAGGGTGATGGACTCTAGCTGGTGTCTATGGTGTATTAAGGAATTAATTTGCCCAAGGAACTAATTAAATGTTGAACCGTGCTAAACTAGATTGAAGATTGTTTATTTCCTTGTAATCCAAACAACTAAATAATAAATGAAATTTACCTATGATTTTAAAAATGAAATATCCTTTCAAATTGGACTTCCGGGACTATTTAGGTAGTATAAAAAATAAAGCTGGACATACAAATTGGATTTACTCCACCTAAGTGCTTTTCCCTTAAGCGGTTACTAAATTATTGTTTAGAATGGATGGGAATTGAAATGATATGAACACCAATAATAACACTACTAACAATAGTAATGGTAAGAGTAATAATATTTTAATACCAATGAGAACAATAACGATAATAAAACACTAGTAATATTATTAGCAATAATAATAGAAGGGCTTGATAGAATGAATTTCACAATAAATAAAAATGATATTTAATTGTAAGCTTAATTAAACAATAATGGGGTGTTAGCAATTAGGGAAAAAAACTAAAATACCAAGTAAAATTATGGGTTATTTATAAAGATAATTATGGGTTATTTACAAAGATTGTAATAACAAAAGAAAAACTATTTAAACCATACTGACACTAAGAGATCAATTTGAACAGAAAGGAGGTCACTTTCATCGTTATTAAGCCGCAAATGAATACTTTACAAGATTTTAAATCTAGGTACATTCACTACCTGTACCGTTCAAATATACAAGTGTTTAATCACATTGATGTTAGCCTTGCTCGTGCCATGTTTTAGTGCAATCCAACCAATAGATTCTGCTTGAGTCCTAATCACACATTGTTTACAAAATTGCCCAGTATCTTAACAATACCTCACCGAATATTTTTCTGGACTTGAATTATTTCACAACATTAACCTTTCTGTGGAACCATGACCATCAAGTTGGGGTGCTGTCATCTCTCTTTGATTAACCGTCTTTGCTCAGGTTGCTTTTAGGAAACTCTCTTTCATTATTAAGTGCTACCTATCTTGCTTATGACAAACTTGGTTCTAGTTACTCCCTCGTGCCCGCATTCCCGAATCCATTATATCTACCCAAGAATATTTCCCTTGTTCTGGGAGAAATTTTAAATTACACAAGCTTGCAAATAAAGCTTTTCCTTTCTATGATATTTTTACCTCTCTCCTTAACTCTTAAGAGTTCATACCATACGTTCTTTTAAGTTCTGCTTAAGTTTCTTGGCAACATTTTGAATGTAAGACTTGTTCGTTTTTCACATCATACACCACTTCCATCTCTGGTGCCCCTATAACCCATTCACCTTTGCAACGTTGACCCTTTATTTTGCTCTCTTGATCATCGAGAATAAAGTGCAAACCATCATGACTTGTTCTTGTAATCAGACAAACCTATACGGGGATTCTTTTATAATTGATGAAAGATTACTTTGTAGAAGTCCCACTTCGCCCATTTGCACCCACTTTCACTTCTGTTATCCCTCAAGTTGAATTGTCACTTCAATTCCTATTGGCCCATATGTGTGGAAGGCTATAACCTTAGGGTGGGATTCCGAAAAGAGTAATATAATGCAGATGGATAAATCTACAGTCTAACCCTGTGCCAAGACCTTGAAAGTCCTGTCCTTTACAAATAACGGTATCCAACTTACCTTAAAGGCTTGATCACCAACTAAATCATCTATTTCTACTCTTTTGTCTGGGTTTCAAATTAATATAAATTTTTTTCCCGCAAGTAACTAATGTTTGTGACCATAAGATCTAATTGTAATTAACATTCTTGGACTATTTACATTTATAGTTGTTTCCATTCTTCTGACATCATAGAAGTATTTTCTTTACCCATCACTTCATAATCTGTCATCTATCCATTTAATTATCAGCAATATTTCCATTATTTTTAGTTATTAACGTATTCCTTCCTTAATCACTTTGATTTATTTTTTGACCTCATTTCTCTGCTATTGTACGTTCCCTTGGTCTAGACCATTTGCTTATGAGGTCCGGATTGACATCCAAGCCTTGCCAATGAGAATATGCCTTTCATGTTAATGCTCTTCCTTTTACTTATTGATTTGCTCCATCTTAGGGATTTGCTTCTTTCAACAATTATTTAGCTATCCCTTTTATTTCAAACGTCTAGAGTTCTGTGGATCTTCAAGAATTTTCGTAACTTCCTTCCTAGAATGATCAACCATGCCTTTCTATCTTATTACTTACTATAGAATACATTCTTATGCTGTCTTACATGGTTGTTGATATTCCACATTTGCACCCCGTTTGTTTATAATAATAAGTCTAAATAGCTTATTACTAATGCAATTCCATTTTCACTATCATGGGTGAGAATTTGATTGTCGCCGTATCCCCATTCTTTTTACATTTAAATTCCATTCATCATAAATGATTTTGATCTTTCTTTATTCAATCTTATTACTTCATTTGAACTTGCTTCCTTAAGCAAGAGCATATTCTTGCAAATTCATTTCATAATAAATCTAGGACATTGTACACATTGGTTGTCCAAGTCAAGCTATCCCACTTATCATACTGATTTCTACTAGCTGGTCACCATGTTGAAAGTTCTTACTGCTACCATGTTTATAGTTTGACTACTAAACCCAAGTGTAACTTAAATACTTTTCTCTTTTGAAATGATCCCAACGCAATCCCTTCTAACATCACTTCGATGGTTATCTGTATGTTCTATATTGAATGCAATGATGATCCCACCATTTATAATATCAGTACTACATTTACAATTTTGACATTAACCATAACTTTAGAGTAAAAGTTACATGAAGAGTTTGCCATTTATTCCTTGTGTGGCTCAGATAATCCCAATTTATTTCCATTTATACAATGGTTTGAACAGTTTAATTGAACAATAAGAACCCCTATTTTTTTCAAAAAAGAAGAAAGCATAAGTTAAGCAAATAATGTTGCCTCTCTATTTTGGAATTCTAGCCTTCTCTGTCTATACAAACATCATAATTTGATCTATAAGTTAGCCTTCCAACTCACCCATTTTGATTAAGATGGTATAGAATGCCTACCATTCTCATGGCTCAAGACATGGCAACTATCTTTTGGTTCTCTTGTGATCCATATTTGCAAATCATGATTCTTGTGACATTCTATTTCTGAATTTTGATGTACTTCTAGCTATCTTTATTGTAACCATGTCATGATAATTCCTCTTGTATCGATCATTTGTAAACTCACTGTTTAATTCTTTCTAGGGGCAAACAAGCATGATGAGTGAGGTTAAGTAAGCAAGCATGCCTTGTAACGATAAGACGGACTACATAACATCTCGTTATTGTTAGCCAAAAGGGGACACCACACTCTAGTTACGGGAAAACATTAAATCTTAGCACATAGCTGATAGGTTGGTCGACAGTGGGAACGCAATGTAGAATGCAAAATGAAGACCTTCTAATGAGAGTAGAATGTCAACCAATACCTAGTTATGTTGAAGTGATTTAGATGAAACATTGATCATAGGGCCATAGTGAACCCAAGCAACCACTAAAATAGTAAGCAAGATTTATGAACGTATTAGGAGTGCCTAAAGCTGGAAAAATAGCTATGCCAATTAAAGATGTGACTATTAGAATTCCTAGTGGGGATAAAGCATTCCTTAAAGTATCACCGTTAGCGCTATCAAAGGTTCAAGGTTAGGGAAAATTGAGCCCATGTACATTTGGGCCTTATGAGATCTTTAAAAAGCTAACTCAATGGCATATAGATTGGCCTTACCATCTAAAGTTGAGCATGTGCATAACATCTTCTAGATTTTATATCTTATAGAGTATGTTATAGACCCAAATCAGGCCATTGTGATAGAATCTATTGAAATTACTAAAAACTTACTTTATGAGAAGCAGCCCGTGTAAATACTGGTTTATAAAGTTAAACAACTCTGTAGTAAAAGCATCCCCCCAGTCAAGTTGAGCAAGTGCCTGATGTGAGGTAAATCTAATAACTCTCACATATTTACCAGTTTCAAAGTCGAAAATATTTTAAGGAGGAAAGACTATAATAGCCCTAACGTAATCCATGATGATTACTTTAGTAGTTAATCGTAAATTAAGAAAATTGAGCATCGCATTTCAATTCAACGCTTGGAATATTATGCGATTGTAGGTTGAGACGACAATGTGGCCTTGAATTAAGATTTAATCATGTTCTCTATAAAATCATTCAGAACGTGTGAATAAATGAATAAAAAAAAATAAAAAAAAATTAGCCCATGTATAATAGTGGGTAAAAGTTGTAGTTCTTTGTGGGCCTACTTATGTTACATAAAGAAAACAATAAACCGAAAAAACAAGGAAAATAAAAGCAGGGAACATAATATTCAATACGGGTCGATCTTACAATCTTGAAAACAACCCAAATATTAACCCCAAACATCTACAAAGTACAAGCTAGAAAAGAAAATTTGTTTTTATGAAAAAAGATAAAATAACTAGATTTGTTGGGTCGGGGGGGGGGGGGGAGAGGTGGATTAAACTTAATTTAATTATCTAAATTCTTCCTTGTTAACCGACATCCCGCCCCTTTTCTTTAACAACCATGAACCCCCTTATTTCTCTGCTAGTGTGTACCCCTGTCCCCTCTACTCCCTCACGCCATCTCCACTCTACCACACCAACCATAGCCTCCATTGTCAGCAGCCGAGCTTATCGACGCTAGCCTTGCCTCCACCACCACTTCTCTCCCCTTTGCTTGGGGTTTTTTTTTGGTATTTGCAAGGTGAGCTCTCAAGTCTCCCTTCAATTGTTTTCATCACTTACGTGTTAAATTAATTAGATATTATGTTCATTAACATTGGATAAAGATAATTTGGTGCAAATTTGAAGGTTACAATGATAAATTTTGGTGATTGGAACATATGGATGTTTATAGGTGTTTATGGAAAGGTGGAATTTGAGAGAGGTTGTGAAAATGAATTTCTATGGGACTAAGTTGGTTGAAATTAAAGGGCGTTTTGTTGTGATTGTAATAAAATTGAAGATTATTGTGTGTGTATTGAAGTTTAGCCTTCAGAGGGTTGAGGAGCAAGAAGAGGAGTTTGGGTTTGGGGTTTAGAAGAAAGGAGGGAATGCAGTTTGGGCATTTTGGAATACCCATAGTTGTTCATGAATGTAAAGTTTAATTAGGTAATTGAATTGTGTTTTAATGGGTAATTTAAGTGGGATTAGTGATTGAAAACAACACTAAACTTTGGTTTTTGAAGTCTAATGAAAGTATTGGGGGTGATGGTTTATAGCTAGCCTCAATGATGTACTGAGGAATTAATTTGTCCAAGGAACTAGGTAAATGTTGAACCATGCTAAAGTAGATTGAAGATGGCTTATTTACTAGCAATCCAAATAAGTAAATAATAAATGAAATTTACCTAGGTTTTTAAAAATGAAATATCCTTTCAAATTGGAGTTCCAGGATTGCGTAGGTCATATCAAAAATAAAACTGGACTCGCAAATTGAATTTACTCCACCTAAGCGCTTTTCCCTTAAGCGGTGACCAAATTATAGTTTATAAAGGATGGGAATTGAAATGATATTAAAAACAATAAACACACTGCTAACAATAGTATTGGTAAGAGTAATAATATTTTAATACCAACGATAACAATGATGACAATAAAAATACAAGTAATAGTATCAGCAATAATAAAAGAAGGGCTTGATGGAATGAATTTAACAATAAATGAAAAATGATATTTAATTGTAAGCTTAATTAAACAATAATGGGAATGTTAGTAATTAGGGAAAAAAAAACAAAAAATAAAATACCAAGTAAAATTATGGGTTATTTACTAAGATAATTATGGGTTATTTACTAAGATTGTAATAACAAAAGAAAAACTATTTAAACCATGCCGGCATTAAGAAATCAATTCTGACTAAAATAAGGCCACTTTTGTCGTTATCGAGCGTAAATGAATACTTTATAATATTTAAATCTAGATACATTTACTGCCTGTACTTTTCAAATATTCACACGTTTTTATAAATATCAAAATCTCATAATATATAAGTGTTTAATGAATCATTTTCAAGTATCGTTTTGCCACATAATCAAGTGGACCCACCAATTATCAATTAGGGATTAGGTCCTTCAGTTCACCCGTGTGGCTTCAAGTCAGGCTTACCGATCGGCCTGACATGTGTACACCTATTCAATGATTGCATTGTACATATGAGCTCATCAGTTTGAGTTCCACTTTCAGATAATGACTGGTAACAGTTTGAGCATATTTCTCTCTCTTCTCTTCAGTCGAACTAAAATGATTTAAAATGTGCACTCTCGTTGAAGTATAGGAGTAAGTGTATCGAGCCTTAGCTCATTATTCAAATATTTTTGTGTTTCATATTTTTAGGTAAATAAATAATGAAGTCCTTACCCGGCAACACCAAAACGGCGAGGAGGCAGTCAATGAAGTCTGGACAAGCTGACAGTTGAAGTCTAGAAAAGCTCACAATGGCATCTCATAAAGTTGAGGTTCATTAGAATGTAAGCTTTGAGGGTTGGTGAATTTTCAATTGAGTTTGAGAATGTATGAATGCACTCTAATTGGTTTTTCATGTAGGCTGAAGTGTGTCATAGTATTTGTTTTGTAAATTAATTAACCTGCATCCTCCATAGGATAGCGATAGTGTCCCAATCTTGATTCTTCTGTTATAGTAATTTCCAATGACAACTTAATTATAACTAATATGGAGTTTACGAGGTAGAGCGTTACACTTGTTGTATCAAAGCTAAGTTTAAGGGTCATTGTGAGCTATAGGGTGTTCACAAGTTGTGTTTGACTAGTTTATGAGCATGAATGCATATGAGGAGGTTCAGACAATACTTACCTTGTCTCCAGTTTTGATATTGAGGTTAACGACCTATCTAGGTAATATTGTGGGACTCCATTGCTCACAAAGTAGAGGAAGGAAGCACTTAGTTACCTCCTACAGATGTCCGTGTCCTGAGAAATATCAAGTTTGTAGTGATATTTCTTGGAAGGTCAGGTTACCAATTTGTTTAATGAGGATGACATGTCTTGAGGACGTCACTTGAAAATTTATAAGTTATTCTTATGGTATTATATCACCTCTAATCTTTCATACAAGGGAGATGTTCTCTATTAAAGTAGGTGGTAATGTTGAACCAATATAATGAGAGGTTATTCTCGAATGAATGTACACAAGGTTTATGACACCCCTCTAATTAATTCTCAATCATCATTCAATTCGTCATACGACTCAATGGATTATGTAATGCCAGCCAGTTAGGTTAAAGTATGTTACTTGATGTCACATGGGTCATTTGTGAAAAAAGATTAGGGGCATCATGGGGGTAGTCATTGATTAATTCCGAAATTATATACAATTGACTAGGTTATCACAAGTTAGGTATAGGTTCAAGTCACTACATATTAAGCATTGTTTGCGACTATGCATGTGGTAAAAAGGAAGAGTATCCTTAGATAAGAGTTCTGTGTAGACGTCATGATTTTGAGGCCATTGACTAAAGTCATAAAAAGAAACATGTCCTAACTGATATATTAACGAGGATGATGAGTCCTTGGAGATTTTTAGAGCAAAAACAAAAAAATAAAAGAAAAAAATAAAAGAAAATACAAAGAAATAAGTAAACACTTGGTATTGTGTGATGTATTTGAGGATGTTATGTACCTATTATGAGGATAACATGGACCCTATGTCATAGACCGCTCTAGAATACTCTAGAATAGCCGGGATTTCTCTAGATTCCTCTAGAGTATATTCTAGAGGGTTCTAGTTAATTCCACACTTGTGTAGATTCTAAGATATTTGCATAGAATATTTTAGATGTAGATCTTAACCATAGGATCAAATAGATCTCCACCACCCATTGAGGAGGTGGGTGTGTATATATACCCACAATGGCAGCTTATTTGTACAACAAGCATTCCAAAGGCAATACAAAGCATTCTCCCAAACTCTCTCTTTCTCTCTCTCTCTCTCTAGATTGTCTTTGAGTATGTGTGTACTTACTTAGCTTCTCAAGTATAAGTTAAGCAACCTTCAAGGCTTACCAGCAAACTAAAGAAGGGTTCCAAGTGAGTTTGCTAGCGTAGTACGGGCTTGGGTTTGAATGAAATTATTGACCTGTGACAGTTGGTATTAGAGCCTTCTTGTTTGGGAGATTATGGCTTCAAGTGTGACCAATGTAAAGCCTCAACAAGGTTGCAAGAAGGGCAAGGACAAGACCAAGGACATGGTGACCCTTATGGAGGATAAGCTTGTAGAGTTCACCAACTTTGTGCCTGCCCTAGCGAGTAGTGTTGAGGACATGGACAAACCCATCGAGGAGCGCGAGACCATAGGGAACTTGGATGAGCTTCGTGGGGAGATACAGATGGCTATGGCCTCCGTAGTAGCCACCATCAACAAAGAGATTCAAGCCCTTCAAGCATCAGAGGTTGCCAAGGATGGAAAACTCCAAGCTTACAAAGTCGAGGTTGAGGCGTATAAGGCAAGGATCGAGACCCTTGAGGCTCAAGTCAAGGTGTGTATGGCCGCGGTGGCCAATAGTGGGATTGTCCAAGTACCCACCGCTCCAAAGGGGAAAGCCCCAAGACCTTCTGCCTTCTATGGAGCTAGGAATGCAAGGGAGATCGACAACTTCCTATGTGGACTTGAGGCGTACTTTGGGGCAATAGGCATCGAGGATGATGTTGAAAAGGTGAGTAACACCGCCTTCTCACTTAAAGACATTGTCCTTGTTTAGTGGCATCGTAGATATAACGATGTCCGTAGAGGATCCGCTACCATTAACCCATGGGATGAGTTCAAGAGGCAATTCTACCCTGAGGATGCTAAAAATGAAGCAAGGGCCAAGCTAAGACATCTTTAATACAAGGAAGGTCACATCCAGGAGTACAACAAAGAATTCTAAGAGTTTCTCTTGGAAATCCTAAGCATGGGGGAGCCAGATGCACTCTTTTGCTTCCTTGATGGCTTATGTGGGTGGGCTAAGATAGAACTTAACAGCGTAGTGTGCAAGACCTCGCCTCCGTGATTGCCGCCACTGAGACCTTAATCGAGTTCAAGAAGAAGTCCTCCAAGGGACGAAACAAGAAGACAGGTCGTAGCGGCAAAGGTACCGAAGAACGGGACAAGTCTTCTAGGCACGACAAGCCATCCACACCAGGAGACAAAGGGAAGGTAAAGAAGGATAAGGCATTGAGGAAGTACTCATGCTTCTTATGCAACAGACCTCACCGAGTCTTTGAGTGTCCAAAATGGGGCAAGCTTGCCGTTCTTGTCCAAGAGGAGAAGAGGCAAGAGGAGGAAAGGAAGATAGCTTCCATAAAGTTGCTCAATGCAATCTAAGCAAAGGTAGAGGGGCAACCTCGTGGACGCATGTACATGGAGACCATCATTAATGGTAAGCCACTCTAAGCAATGCCAGATACCGGAGCCGATACGATCTACATGGCCAAGGAGCTTGCTGATGAGATTGACCTCTCCTAAGCTAAAGAGATAGGCTTTGTGAAGGGAGTCAATGCATGGAGTCTCCCGATCGATGGTGTTGCTCGTGGTGCCCAAATCCAAATCGCCAGTGGAAAGGTAAGGTCAATATCACGGTTGCTTCTTTGGATGACAAGAAGTTCTATTTGGGCATCGATTTTCTTAACATAGTGAAGGTGTTCTAGATGCCTTACACCAACATCATATGCATTATGGAGACGAGGTAACCTTGTGTCATTCTTGTGAAGAAGGAGATTAATAAAGGTGAAATGTTCTTTGCTCTTCAATTCTCCAAGGGGATCAAGAAGAAGGAGCCTACTTTTCTTGCCACCCTCAAGATGAAGGAAGAGTCCAAGGAGATGCAAGCGCCCAAGGTTGTCTAAAAGGTCCTTGAACAATTCAAAGATGTCATGCTTGTCGAGTTACCCAAGAGGCTTCCCCGGAGAAGGGAAGTGGACCATGCCATAAAGTTAGAGCCGGGGCTAACCCACCCACATTTTCCTATTACTGTATGGCACCTCCAAAGCTCAAAGAGCTACAGAGGCAATTGAATGAGCTACTTGATGCCAGGTACATTCATCCCTCTAAGTCACCTTATGGTGCGCCAGTCTTATTTCAAAAGAAATATGATGGGTCAGTTCGACCATGCATCGACTACCGGGCACTCAACAAGATCACCATCAAGAACAGGTATCCCATTCCTCACATCGATGATATTTTCGACCAACTTGGTGATGTAAGGTAATTTTCTAAACTTGACTTGAGTAGTAGGTATTATGAAGTCTGCATAGCCGAAGGAGATGAGCCAAAGACGACTCATATGGCACACTACGGATCATACAAGTTCCTTGTCATGCCCTTTGGCCTCACCAATGTGTCGACCACATTTTTCACTCTTATAAATAAGGTACTTGGTCATTTGCTCAATCACTTCATTGTCGTTTGTCTTGATGCCATTATCATCTATAGCAAGACCATAGAGGAGCATATGGGACACTATCTTTGGTGTATCAGGGAGGTCTACCACCACATGAACCTCCCTAAGACTATCGGGCAACAGTGGGGTACCTGGTGCGGGTGGGGAGGGTGGTCCCTGTGCTGATGCTGGGGCTGCAGGCGGGGGATGTGCCTAATGTAACGGAAAGGTATGATGAAAAGTCTCCATAGTGAGCACCCTTTGCTCAAATTACTCCTCAACAACAACTCTGAAGTGATGGTAGCCCAAGCCCCTTGGACTTAGAACCTGGGTCCATCCTAGCCTGGGTTCTCCGTTATCATGAAATGATGATAATGGAGTCTGAATTCTACCCACAGCTCAACTATCGGTAAGGACCATAACAGTATGTGTGCACGGAACAAGATGCTATGAAACTCAGAGAAAGGGTCCTGTGCATGAGCCTCTATACTAGCATTGAGCAGTGCAATGTGAGTAGCCATATATGCACCTTGTGTCATGTTAATGGCATAAGGCTCCATCTAACAAAGAAAAACATATATGAGAGGTTTACATAA
>JACYFF010031956.1:44413984-44445079 GCA_017589665.1 Selenicereus undatus | reverse complement strand
TGTAAGCAACCTGCATTTCTAATATCGTTACTACACTTCTAATATCAATCTAGCAGTATACAATGGCCCTCACTACCAACCATTCTCACTCTCTTATTTCTAAACTCCACATTCCACAAAGAAAATCTAAACCTAGCTCTAACACTAAATCTGTAACGCCCCCAAATGTACATAGTTCACTGTTTGCATTCTCTTTGCTAGTTTCACCAATTAGAGGTAATATCCCAAATGATAAGGGCGTTACCGCCGTCCATAAAGGACAAGGCTTTGCTTGTACATGACAAGTTTTGCAATGATAATCAATGTTTACCATCAAAGTGCATTCACGCCATCACAACCCATCGGACCATTTAGATAAATATAGAAACTGTTCTAACATCAAAACCATTCAACCATCTCAAGGATTACACCAAAATATAGAATTCTGATAAAATATATAGTTTTAACACCAAAATATATGACAAAACAGTGTTATAAACATCTCAACACTAATACACCATTACATATAGACTTCCTGGCTCATTTATCATCTTCAGCCGCCCTGCTCGCCTGAGAGCAATTCACTGAACACTTCCGTAAAACAAAACATAAAAACATTTCGAACTGTGAGCCGAAGCTCAGTACATGCATTCCTGTATTGTTAAATGTTCATGAAAAAACTGGTTGGGCCCGCATTGCAATTCATTTTTAATTAAAAAACAGGGAATGAGATAAATATGAAACTGCATTGTTAATTATTATCTGATAGTGAACTCCCAGTAACTGTTAAGATCTGAAGATAGGTGTACACTTGCCAAGCCGATCTGGGAACCTAGCCTGAAGCCATGCGGGTAATTGAAGGGCAATGTCCGGTAACTGATAACTGATGGGGTCACTAATTATGTGGTAAATCAATGATTAAGCTGATTCATTGATGCACTTACCAAAACATTATAATTTTGATAAATACGTGCTGATTTCTAAGGACACGGACAATGAACGTACCTGAAATTTTTAAATGTAAGCTCACTAAATAATATTATGCACAAAAGTGGAAGGAATAATAGATTAGGCCCTGCTTTCTACTCAAATGCCATTTTAGAAACACCAAATTAGCAATTATTTTTATTATTCAAGATATTAAGTTAGTAAAAGAAAAGTAAGAGCATAACGGGGCCTTAGAAAGAAGGACTCGTTACTTATCCATTCGATCTCTGATTGAGATTCAAAACCCCAATATAGAACGCTTAGGAAGTCCTAAAAAACTTTCATTTAGAACACCAAGCTTGATTCGCACAATAAGATTTCCAAAATGAGGCTAGAACACAAGCATGTCAGTTTTGGTCCATTTTGCACAGTTTTGGTAAAATGACGATAGCTTTTTCCACAAACCTCAGATTAAGGCAATTCAAGAGGAATTTGAAAGCTAAGACACTCAAATATCTACCCACCAAAAATCATAATTTTCTAATGGGTTGGTCATTACCAGTTTAATCACGAAGTCTGCCCTGTTTTCTTGAAATTTTCAGCCCCCACTATTTTATCTTTTCCCCTCTTTTCACACAAATCATGTACTTAAATCATTCCATAAATGCATGTAAACAAGCTTTGAAATATCTCAACGTCATACAAAACCACCATACTCAATTTCACTTTATAATCATATCCAATAAAGATCATTTTTCAATCAAATACACACAAAAATTAAGCTTCATGCTAATTTAATCCAAACCATATATTGCTTGCCAAAATGCAAGTTTATGGCCAACTTGGGCTCACTCGAACTCATTTCAAATCACCAAAAAATCATCATAAGCACCAATAGGTTAGAAGATGACCAAATCAAAGATAAAAGAATCAAAATCCAACACTTGTAACATTAAGCTTGCATGATTAAAGATTAACCCTAACTCTAGCATGATCCAAGCTCAACTCCACCATGATCAACAGCAAAATAACTCTTATTTCTTATCAAAACATCTTGATCAACAACCAAAAATAGCAAAACAAGAATCAAAACCAAAAATCTAATGAGACAAGTTTAGGGTTACTCACTTTGATCTTGAAGGAAGTAGAGATGGATGTGACATTTGATGGTTTAAGGATGGAGGATGGAGGATGGTGGCTAGAGGTACTAGGATGTCGAGGGAGGAGGTGTAACGCCCCAATTAATACATAAATCAGAGCTGAACATCAAGAACTCCATGGATGGGCGTTACCGCCATCCGCAAGGACAAGGCTTCTCTCAAATATGAAAGTTTAACCATATTATCAAAGTATAACCTTAAAGGGCATTGCAAGTAATCAAAACATTTAACAACACACGGAAATGATTCTAACTTCCCAGGGTTACATCATACATAACTAAGCTTAAGCTTACCCTTATAACATTAAAATACATATTGCAGTTCAGATATACAGCTGGGACACCAAAATGCCCCACAAAAAGGCATGAAAACAACTTAGCGCTTCTAACCGCCAATCATAGGGACGGTCCTGATTTATTGATAACCGTCAGCCTCCCTGCCCGCCTGAGAGCGGTTTACTGAGCATTTTCCTAAAACAAAACATAAAAGCATTTCGAACTGTGAGCCAAAGCTCAGTACATGCATCCCTGTACTGATAAAGATTCAATGAGGTAAGAATTTATGAGGGCCCGTTTTATAATTCATTTTGATTTTAAAACAGGGAATGAGATGTATATAAAACTAACTTGTCAATTATTATCTGTTAGTGCACCCCTTAGTAACTGTTACGATCTATGTATAGGTGTACACCTGCCAAGCCGACCGGAAGACCTGACCTAAAGCCGCGCGGGTAACTGAAGGGCAAAGCCCTGTAACTGATAACTGATGGGGTCACTAATTATGTGATAAATCATTGGTTAAATTGATTCATTGATGTACTTACCAAAACATTATAATTTCGACAAATACGTGCTGATTTCTAAAGATACAGTCAATGAACGTACCTGGGGTCTTTAAAAGTTAGTTCACAGATTAAATAGATGACTAAAATGGAGAGGATGAGAGCTTAGGCCTTAATGCTGCTCAAAATCATTATAGGCATAAAATTAGTACAATGGATACCCTTAAATAGAAAAGGCTTATAAAGAATTGATATGCACCAGTTAATAGGTTAAATTGATAAAGTTAAATAAAGTGTAGAAATGTTAAGTTAAGGCACGATAGCAAGTTTAGAGGGTAGGGTTTAAGACGAGGCTACGAAATGAATAATCCACAGCTTATACTCCCGACCTCCAACTGAGACGTAAGGCCCCAATATAAACAGCTTAGGAAGTCCTATAAAACTTTCCTGAAGGGCACATAACCAGATTCCTATGACAGGTTTCATAAAATAGGGTCAGAACAACAACATGTCAGGTTTTGGTAAAAAAAACAACCATTCTGTCCACTCTGCCCAGGTTCAGTAAAATAGCCATAACTTCCTCCACAGACCTCGGATTAAGGCGATTCAAGAGTGATTGTAAAGCTAACATCCAGACCTATCTAACCACCAAAAATCAGAATTTTTGGCCCGGCCGATCATTACCCGTTGTGTTTCAAAGTTCGTCCTGTTTCACTGAAAATTCCTGCAGCACTTCTTTTAGTTGTTACTTCCCTTTTTAACACCAAACCTCAACTCAAACTCTTTCTCAAGAGTGTATAACACACTTTGGTACATCCCAACCACATACAACATCACCACACTCAACTTCAATTCATATATATATCCAACGAGGCTTACTTTCTAGGCACATAAACACATACCTCAAAGTTAACACAACTTTGGTCCAAACCATGCATTTATGGATAAAACCCTAACTTTGGGTCAACTTGAACCCCATCTCATCTTTCCAACACATCATAAAAACCATAGTAAACTTCAATACATTAAAAGATAAGCAAAAACATGGAGAAAGCAAGCCATAAATATCACTTGAACAAGAAGCTTGCATAACCCAAGATGAAACCCTAACCCTAACTTCATCCAAAATCAACTCCACCATAAACCCTCAACAAGATGATTCTTAATACCAAAAAAATAGCTTAATCCATCATTAATACAACCAAAATAAAGAACAAAACCCAACAAAATCAAAGATCAAACAAAAAAATCAGCATAGAGGTGGAAGAACACTTACTTTGTACTAGCAAAAGAGGTTAAAAATGATCCTTGATGCTAGAGGGTGTAAAAGGGGTGGTTGGGGGTGGTGTATGGTGGTTGTTTGGTGGCTGAAAAGGGTGGTGTTGCTGCTGAAGGAGCTGCTACCGTGTGCTAGAGAGAGGGAGGAGAGAAATAGGAGAGAGAAAGTGACTTGAATTTACTTGGTGAAAAATGAGTTAAAATGAAAAATTTGGCCTTTTCTATCCAAATTACTTGGCTGGAAATTTACGTAGAAAAGTCAATAATATCATACTCAATTAAGGCTTAATAAAGAAGGTTTAGCTAAATAAATAAGGATTAAGTCTTGCCGCATCGAAATCGCCTTTAAACGGGCTCGAATTTAGCGAAAAACTGAAACCGAGTGCATTTACGAATTTTTTTTAAAACAAATTTGAAATAAATGGTTGTGATGCCATGAAAAAGAATTTTCAACATTAAATTCTTAAATATTAAGGCCTAACTCAATTTCCAAAATTGACGAGAAGAAATCTCCGAATTGCAAAGTAAGGGCCCTGTTAGAAATGTCCAAATGAGAATAATAAAGAGATGGGAATATGAAAAGAAATGATGTGAATGAAATGAAATTAATAACCAGAATCTAGGGTCGGACTATTACAGTCTTCCCCCCTTAAAGAGTTTCGTCCTCGAAACTAAACTAGTAAACTTCCCCAAATCATGTTAGATTACCTCGAATAAGTGTGGGTATTTGGCCTGTATTGCCTCCTCGGTCTCCCAAGTGGCTTCTTGGGAGGTATGATTCGTCCAGAGCACTTTAACCAAAGGTATCTGTTTGTTGCGCAGCTGTTTGATCCTGCGATCTAGTATTTGAACGGGGCGTTCTTCATATACTAGATCTTCAGCAATAACGACAGGTTCAGATACAATGGTATGGCTTGGATCTGGGATATACTTCCGAAGCTGAGAGATATGAAACACGTTATGGACATGCTCCAGTTTGGCAGGCAACTCTAGGCGATAAGCGATAGGATTCAACCTCTCAACGATTTTATAAGGTCCAATGTACCTTGGACTCAATTTGCCCCGTACTCCGAACCTCTTCACACCTTTAGTTGGTGAAACTTTTAGGAAAACTTTGTCACCGACTTGAAACTCTAGAGGCCTTCTTCTTTTGTCTGCATAACTTTTCTGCCGACTTTGGGCAACCCTAATATGCTCCTGAATCTTCCTGATTGTCTCAGTAGTCTCTTGGATCATTTCAGGACCTATTATCAGTGCCTCATCCAAGTCAGTCCAGCACAACGGGGTTCTACATTTTCTCCCATACAGAGCCTCAAATGGGGCCATTTTGATGGTGGATTGATAACTTTTGTTATAAGAAAATTCCACCAAAGGTAAATCATCTTCCCATTTCCCTTGGAACTCCAATACACAAGCTCTCAGCATGTCCTCCAAAATTTGGTTAACCCTTTCAGTTTGTCCATTTGTCTCTGGGTGATAGGAGCTACTGAAGTTTAGCTTGGTTCCAAAGGCCTTTTGAAGTGCTTGCCATAAGCGCGCTTGGAATCGTTGATCCCTATCTGAGACTATGTCTGAAGGGATCCCATGTGGGCAGACTATTTCCTTAACATACAGCTGGGCTAATCTTTCAACTCCCCAAGTATCCTTAATTGGCAGAAAATGGGCCGACTTGGTGAGTCGATCAACTATGACCCATATAGCATTCTTTTTCGAGGCAGAAAGGGGTAAACCCATAACAAAGTCCATTGAGATTGAATCCCACTTCCAAGTAGGAATTTCTAAGGGTCGTAGTTCACCCACAGGGCGCTGATGCTCTGCTTTAACCCTCCGACAAATTAAACACTTGTTCACGTATTCTGCAACATCTTTCTTCATATTACTCCACCAAAAATATTGTCTCAGATCTCTGTACATCTTTGTGCCTCCTGGATGCACTGAATAACGAGTGTTGTGAGCCTCTTCCAAGATGTGCTTTCTTACCTCCTCATTTTTGGGCACACATAGGCGATTTTGGAACCGCAAGGTCCCATCCTCATGTACTACAAAACCCGGAGACTTCCCTTTTTCTAAATTTTGCTTTATACTTTGGAGTTTAGGATCACTTCCTTGATTTAGTCGGATTTCTTCCACTAGGGAAGACTGAACAGTAAGTGCTGATAGTTGAGCATTCGTTTGCCCATGAGATACTAATTGAATCCCAAAGTCCTCCAATTCTCTCAAGAGGTTTAATTGAGTAATCACCACAGTGTTTGAGTTATGTTGCGACTTCCTACTCAGGGCATCCGCCACCACATTTGCTTTGCCCGGATGATATTGAATCTGAAGATCATAGTCTTTAAGCAACTCAAGCCAACGTCGTTGCCTCAAATTGAGCTCCTTTTGGGTGAAGATACACTTTAAACTTTGATGATCAGTATAGATCTTGCACGGTACCCCATATAAATAATGCCTCCAAATTTTCAAGGCAAAGACCACAACTGCCAGTTCCAGGTCATGGGTAGGATAGTTTTTCTCGTATGGTTTAAGTTGTCAAGAGGCATAAGCCACTACTTTGTCCTCTTGCATCAGTACACACCTTAGACCGTTCTTCGATGCGTCACTATAAACTGTATACTCCTTCCCTTCCATTGGTAACGTGAGAATTGGGGCGGTCGTCAGTCGCTGCCTTAGTTCTTGGAAGGCTTTCTCACACCTTTTAGTCCACTCGAACTTATTCACCTTCTTTAGGAGATTGGTCAGTGGTGAAGCTATTTTCGAAAAGTCCTTGACGAACCTTCGGTAGTAACCGGCTAAACCCAAAAAGCTTCTAATCTCAGTGACATTGGTAGGCCTTGACCATTCGGTGATTGCTTTCACCTTCTGGGGGTCAACCTTAATTCATTCTTTTGTAACCACATGCCCTAAAAATACCACTTCCTCCAGCCAAAATTCACATTTCTTTAATTTGCCATAGAGTTGATGCTCCCTCAAGGTTTGCAGTACTGTTCGCAATTGGTCAGCATGCCCCTCCTTATCCTTAGAATAGATAAGGATGTCATCTATGAACACCACTACAAACTTGTCCAAATAAGGTCTGAAAACCCTGTTCATAAGGTCCATGAAGGCTGCAGGAGCGTTAGTGAGGCCAAAAGGCATCACTGTGAACTCATAATGACCATACCTGGTTCTAAATGCTGTCTTAGGAATGTCATCAGGTTTAATCCTAAGTTGATGGTACCCTGACCTCAAATCAATCTTAGAGAACATTCCTGCCCCTTGTAATTGATCAAACAAATCATCTATTCGTGGCAGAGGGTACTTGTTCTTGATGGTAATCTTGTTCAATTCCCTGTAATGAATACATAGCCTCAAGGTTCTGTCCTTGTTCTTGACAAACAACACTGGAGCACCCCATGGTGACATGCTTGGCCTAATAAAGCCCTTTTGTAACAATTCATCTAGTTGAAGCTTTAATTCCTTAAGCTCGGTTGGGGCCATATGGTATGGGGCTTTAGAGATGGGTTGGGCTCCAGGAATCAACCCGATCCCAAAATCAATTTCCCTCTGCGGGGGTAGTTCTGGTAATTCTTCTGGGAAAACATCTTCAAATTCACAAACCACAGGTATATTCTCTACTCCCTCTTCTTTTGTTGGGGTGCTGACAGCATAACACCAATATCCAATGCATCCTTGAGATAACAGCTTACTCGCTTTCATAGCAGAAATCAAAGGACAAGGGTTTGCTTCTCTCTGCCCATAGAAACACACTTTTCTCCCTTTTTCATGTTTCAGGATAACCTTAAGATCTTCACAATCAATTTGGGCTCCATAAAAATGCAACCAATTCATTCCCAAAATGATATCAAAATCAGACAAGTCAAATTGAATCAAATCCACAGGGAAGGTGGTTTCACCAATGGTGATGGGGACAAGTTGATAAGAGAGGGGACACTCATTCACAGAATTATTGGGTAGTTTGATTCTATAATTGGTTGCCATCTTTCTGTTCTCAAGGCCTAATTGTTTAGCAGATCGAGTAGATATAAACGAATGAGTGGCACCCGAATCAAATAATACGCAAAATGGCTTTGAATTTAAAAAGAGGGTTCCAGTGACTACCGTACCAGAGGTAGCAACTTCCTTTTTGTTCATCACAAATGCCCTTCCTGCAATTGCAGGCCTTGAAGGTGGGGGCCCTTGGCGGAGCGGGGTCAATGGTTTCGCAACGCCCTTATCTACGGCTTTTAATCGTCGGGGGCATGCTGTGATAAGATGTTCAGGACTTCCACACCACATGTATTTGTTGGTGCCAACGCGGCATTCAGGAGTGGTGTGATTTGTTCTCCCACACTTCGCACAAGGTGCTGTCGAGCCTGCAGGACGGCTCTTGGAGGGGACAGGAGTAGGTTTCTTTTGGTTCTGCTGGTTCTGGTTCACACTCTCACTTGGAGTCCCCCGCTCAAACCCCTTTCTCTTGTGGTTGATTGGATTCAATGCCCTCAACTCCGTCTTTACTCTTTCTAATTCTGCTGCTCGCTCATATAGTTCTTGATAAGTCAACATTGGTTGTCCAGCTAACTGATTTCGAATATAGAAGGCCAACCCTTCCTCAAACCTTCTCATCTTTAACCTCTCCGATGACACAAATTCAGGGACAAACCTAGATAGTTCGGTGAACTTACTACCATACTGCATCACTGACATGCTACCACTCATTTTTAACTCCATAAATTCTTTCTCCTTTTACCTTTGCACCACAGCTGGGTAAAATTTCACCCTCAACTCTACTAAGAATTTATTCTAGGTGAATTCAGGCCCTATGAGCTTATCCTTCACTATATTCCACCAAATGTCAGCTTCACCTATCAAGTAATACGTCCCAATGTTCATTTTCTTTTCTTCCGGTACCTCAACTACTGTAAAAATTTTCTCCATTCCCCTTATCCATTCCTCCAATACTACTGGATCATAAGATCCATTGTAAACTTTAGGGTTGCGCCATGCTACCCTATCTGCCAATTTATCCTCCTTGGGAGGGTTTCAGTAGGCACCTGGGGAATCCGCTTCATCAATTCGGCAACTAGGGTTGGCCAGTAGCCCGGGTTGCCTAAATTGTTAGCTAACTCGGAGAGTGACGGCGGCATGTCACCATGTGGTGGTCCCTGACATGAGTCTTGATCCCCGGAACCCTGGCCTTGCTCCATATTATCCTCCACATGCACCTCAATGTCGTTTTAAGACATTCTGATCAGACATTAAATAAAACAATTCAGACACTGGGACCTCAAACGTATAAGATAAACATGCCCAGTAAATATATAAGAGATGGCTCATAGAATATTTCATAACTCAAGGCAACCTCATTTCATTTCATAACTGCTTACTTACATACATAGTTGATTCATATACATGAATACAAAAGCATATAGCACCTGCAAGTCTAATTCTTACTCCTAAACACTAAACACTAAATAGCCCCTAGACACTAGGTCCGTCACGTGACCAAAAAGGGTTGCGGATCATGTCGTCATGGTCAAAGAGGATTGGACTAACTATATACAACGTCGGATGCTCCAAAAAAAAAAATCACCATCCAATCCCACCATACCATACCTACATATAGAGGGCTCAAAATGGAAACCACTACCCGACCCTTAGAACCACCTAACGGTCCCTAGATGGATCATAATCTGGGTCAGACTCATCGTCAAGTTCTTCACCTGAATCAAAACTGCTCGTGGATGCCTCCGACTCGGCATCACCAACCCCTGGTTGAACTTGGGGTTCATGTACGTCCTCTACCATCAACTCCTCCTGCTCTTGTTGCCCTGGCTGATCTATCCCCATCTCCTCATTGCCTTGGTCCTCCTCAGGATCGTCCTCCTCAGGATCATCCTCCTCTGGATCCTCTTCCTGGTGGTCCTCACTAGAACTTATCACCACTAAGTCTGGGGTATCAGGGATGTTTATCACCTCGTAGGCCTCCCCGAGACTCTCAGGCATCAGTGGGGTGCCTGGTATAGGTGGAATGGGTGGCTCCTGTGCTGGTACTGGGGCTACAGGTGCGGGATGGACCTGTTGGAGGGGAAAGACGTGTTAAAGAGTTTCCATAGTAATTCCCCTTAATTCAAACTCCTCTCTCAACAACAACTCCGTAGTGAGAGTCACCCAAGCCCCCTGGGCCTGAAACCTAGGCCCGTCTATACCTGGGTTCCCCGTCGTCATGAAGTCATAATAACGTTGCCTAAACTCCACCCACGGGCCAACCGGGGGTAAGGACCACAGCAGTCTCTGCGCACGGACCGTAATACTGTGGAACTCGGAGTAGGGGTACTATGCATATGCCTCCATACTAATATGGAGCAACGCAATATGAGCTATCATTGATCCACCCGGCAATAGGTTAACACCATAGGGATCCATCTAGCAAAGAAAACACATATGTGAGAGGCAGACATAACCATAGCCATCCATAAATAAGAAACATGCAGATAAAAGCAACTTGCATTCTCCTAGTATCACCCTAGCAATATACGTAGCCTCTCCTAACCACCATTCTCACCTTACTGTTCCTAGCTCTACTTTCCTCAAGAAATCTCAACCTGGCTCTGATACCAAATCTGTAACGCCTCAATTAATACATAAATCAGAGTTGAACATCAAGAACTCCATGGATGGGCGTTACCACCGTCCGCAAGGACAAGGCTTCTCTCAAATATGAAAGTTTAACCATATTGTCAAAGTATAACCTTAAAGGGCATTGCAAGTAATCGAAACATTTAACAACACACGAAAATGATTCTAACTTCCCAGGGTTACATCATACATAACTCAGCTTAAGCTTACCCTTATAACATTAAAATACATAAATTAGAGCTGAACATCAAGAACTCCATGGATGGGCGTTACCGCCGTCCGCAAGGACAAGGATTCTCTCAAATATGAAAGTTTAACCATATTGTCAAAGTATAACCTTAAAGGGCATTGCAAGTAATCGAAACATGTAACAACACACGGAAATGATTCTAACTTCCCAGGGTTACATCATACATAACTCAGCTTAAGCTTACCCTTATAACATTAAAATACATATTGCAGTTCAGATATACAGCTGAGACACTAAAATGCCCCACAAAAAGGCATGAAAACAACTTAGCGCTTCTACCCGCCAATCATAGGGACAGTCCTGATTTATTGATCACCGTCAGCCTCCCTGCCCGCCTGAGAGCGGTTTACTGAGCATTTTCCTAAAACAAAACATAAAAGCATTTCGAACTGTGAGCCAAAGCTCAGTACATGCATCCCTGTACTGATAAAGATTCAATGAGGTAAGATTTTATGAGGGCCCGCTTTGTAATTCATTTTGATTTTAAAGCAGGGAATGAGATGTAAATAAAACTAACTTGTCAATTATTATCTGTTAGTGCACCCCTTAGTAACTGTTAAGATCTATGTATAGGTGTACACCTGCCAAGCCTACCGGAAGACCTGACCTGAAGCCGCGCGGTAACTGAAGGGCAAAGCCATGTAACTGATAACTGATGGGGTCATCAATTATGTGATAAATCACTAGTTCAATTGATTCATTGATGTACTTACCAAAACATTATAATTTCGATAAATACGTGCTGATTTCTAAAGATACAGTCAATGAACGTACCTGGGGTCTTTAAAAGTTAGTTCACAGATTAAATAGATGACTAAAATGGAGAGGATGAGAGCTTAGGCCTTGATGCTGCTCAAAATCATTATAGGCATAAAATTAGTACAATGGATACCCTTAAATAGAAAAGGCTTATAAAGAATTGATATGCACCAGTTAATAGGTTAAACTGATAAAGTTAAATAAAGTGTAGAAATGTTAAGTTAAGGCACGATAGCAAGTTTAGAGGGTAGGGTTTAAGACGAGGCTACGAAATGAATAATCCACAACTTATACTCCCGACCTCCAGCTGAGACGTAAGACCCCAATATAAATAGTTTAGGAAGTCCTATAAAACTTTTTTGAAGGGCACATAACCAGATTCCTATGACAGGTTTCATAAAATAGGGTCAGAACAACAACATGTCAGGTTTTGGTAAAAAAAACAACCATTCTGTCCACTCTGCCCAGGTTCAGTAAAATAGCCATAACTTCCTCCACATACCTCGGATTAAGGAGATTCAAGAGTCATTTGAAAGCTAACATCCAGACCTATCTATCCACCAAAAATCAGAATTTTTGGCCCGGCTGATCATTACCCGTTTTGTTTCAAAGTTCGTCCTGTTTCACTGAAAATTCCAGCAGCACTTCTTTTAGTTGTTACTTCCCTTTTTAACACCAAACCTCAACTCAAACTCTTTCTCAAGAGTGTATAACATACTTTGGTACATCCCAACTACATAAAACATCACCACACTCAACTTCAATTCATATATATATATCCAACAAGGCTTACTTTCTAGGCACATAAACACATACCTCAAGGTTAACACAACTTTGGTCCAAACCATGCATTTATGGATAAAACCCTAACTTTGGGTCAACTTGAACCCCATCTCATCTTTCCAACACATCATAAAAACCATAGTAAACTTCAATACACTAAAAGATAAGCAAAAACATGGAGAAAGCAAGCCATAAATATCACTTGAACAAGAAGCTTGCATAACCCAAGATGAAACCCTAACCCTAACTTCATCCAAAATCAACTCCACCATAAACCCTCAACAAGATGATTCTTAATACCACAAAAATAGCTTAATCCATCATTAATACAACCAAAATAAAGAACAAAACCCAACAAAATCAAAGATCAAATAAAAAAAATCAGCATAGAGGTGGAAGAACACTTACTTTGTACTAGCAAAAGAGGTTAAAAATGATGCTAGAGGGTGTAAGAGGGGTGGTTGGGGGTGGTGTATGGTGGTTGTTTGGTGGCTGAAAAGGGTGGTGTTGCTGGTGAAGGAGTTGCTGCCGTGTGCTAGAGAGAAGGAGGAGAGAAATAGGAGAGAGAAAGTGACTTGAATTTACTTGGTGAAAAATGAGTTAAAATGAAAATTTTGGCCTTTTCTATCCAAATTACTTGGCTGCAAATTTAGGTTGAAAAGTCAATAATATCATACTCAATTAAGGCTTAATAAAGAAGGTTTAGCTAAATAGATAAGGATAAAGTCTTGCCGGATCAAAATCGCCTTTAAACAGGCTCGGGTTTAGCGAAAAACTGAAACCGAGTGCATTTACGAAATTTTTTTTTTAAAACAAATTTGAAATAAATGGTTGTGATGCCATGAAAAAGAATTTTCAACATTAAATTCTTAAATATCAAGGCCTAACTCAATTTTCAAAATTGACGAGAAGAAATCTCCGAATTGCAAAGTAAGGGTCTCGTTAGAAATGTCCAAATGAGAATAATAAAGAGATGGGAATATGAAAAGAAATGATGTGAATGAAATGAAATTAATAACCAGAATCTAGGGTCGGACTATTACAGAGGGGTTAGAGGCCACCGGGGCTGGCCGAAAATTGACTAGCAAACACCCAAACAGCTGCTGTGGGATGGCTAGCGTGTAAGAGAGAGAAAGGAGAGAGAAAATGGGTGGTTTTGGGTTGAGTTGTGTTTTTTTTACTAATCAAACCACTTGGGAGATTTTTTTAACTAGAAAGTTGACTTTTTAGCTAACCATGGTTAAGCTTAATGATGATAATTAGTTAGGTTAATAAGCAAACTTGTTGGGCTTCAGATCGGCTAAAATAAGTTGGGTTCGGGAATAAAACGCTTCGTAACGATAACGTTTTTGCGAAACTCAAAATCAGTTTTTGTAATGTTATGGAAAACAAAATAAATTACTTAGATTAAACTTGTTAGGGCCTACTATCAATTCTTCCAAATTTTTTGTTAATAAATTAAATAAACAAATAAAATCCATATTACCAAGTGAAGGCCCAAACAAAATTTTGCCCACCGGGATGAATAAGTGCGATAAATAAATATGAGAAAAATCGTTAACATGAGGTAATTAATTAAATAAACATAATTTAGGGTTGGGCTATTACGTCATTCCTTGGCTAGGTGAACTACTACCGACGGTTTATTTGGGGCTATTCCGCTATTGCTCCCCCTCTCATTGACTGGTTGAAGAAGGGAAGAGGATGGATATGGGGTTAAGAGTGCCAACACGCCTTTGAAGCTTTGAAGAAAGTCATTATGGAAGAGTTGGTCTTAGCTCTTCCTGACCTCAACAAGTCATTCGAGCTACACACCGATACTTTCGACTTCGATATTGGTGGAATCTTGGTGCAAGAGGGTCGTAACCATTGCTTTTGAGAGTTTGAAGCTTAAGTACACCGAGAGGCGGTACACCGTGTAAGAAAGGGAGATGACTGCGGTGGTGCATTGTCTACGTACTTGGAGACATTACTTGCTTGGGAGCAAGTTTATCATCAAGACCGATAATGTCGCTACTAGTTACTTCCAAACTCAAAAGAAGCTTACTCCCAAGCAGGCTCGGTGGCAAGACTTTCTAGTCGAGTTCGATTATATCATGGATACAAGCCGGGTCATGCCAACTTGGTAGCCAACGCTTTGAGTTGCAAGGGAGAACTCGCTGACATTAGCTGACCTCAAAGAAACCTATAAGACCGCATTAAAGAGGGGCTCCAACATGATTCACTTGCCCACAACATCATTAACCTTGTGAAGGAGGGCAAGATGAGGCGGTTTTGGATTGAAGATTACTTGATCCTCACTAAGAGGAAGCGCATCTATGTTCCTTCATACAACAACCTCAGGTGGGAAGTCATGAAGGAGAGTCATGATCGCAAGTGGGCGGGTCATTCGAGCATACATCGCACACTAGCTATTGTAGGAGATTCCTACTATTGGCCTTATTTAAATGATGATGTAGAGGCTTATGTGAAGGCTTATCTTATGTGCCACCAAGACAAGATCAAGCAAGGAGCACTCCCGGGGCTATTAGAGCCTCTCCCTACTCCTCAAAGGCCGTGGAAGAGTGTTTCCATGGACTTCATTGTGGCCTTACCCACAAGTGAGGGGTGCAAGTGGGTCCTTGTGGTGGTGGACCGGTACTCCAAGTATGCCATCTTCATTCCTACACGCAAAGAATTTTCATTGAGCAAGCTGCTTGTTTGTTCTTCAAGCATGTGGTGAAGTATTAGGGCTTGCTTCATTCCATTGCGAGTGACCGGGATACTTGTTTCATGGGACGCGATTGGATAGAGTTGTTCATGCTCATGGATTCTGAGCTCAACTTCTTCACCAGCTTCCATCAACAAAGTGATAGATAAATCAAGAGGGTCAATGTTCTCTTGGAGCTATACTTGAAGAACTACATGAGTGCCAACCAAAGGGATTGGGCAAAGCTGCTTGATGTTGCCCAATTCTCATATAACTTACAAAGGAGCGAGTTCACAGGCCAGAGTCCATTCGAGATCATCACGGGTTAACAACCCTTGACCCCAAGTTATCTTATCACAGGTTATAAGGGTCTAAGTCCACCTGTCTACAAAGTTCGCCAAGGATTGGAATGATCAAGTAGGTGTACCTCGTGCTTGCTTAGAGAAAGCCTTTAAGAAGATGAAGAAGTGAGCCGACAAGAAGAAACACCCCGAGAGAGTTCTAAGTGAGAGATCTCGTGCTTGTCAAGATGTACAACCATGTGAGGTTAAGCGCTCGGCAATGAAGTCTCATTTGGCGATACGAGGGGTCTTTCCCCATCCTTAAAAATGTGGGGGCACAAGCTTACAAGGTGGAGTTGCCTCCTAAGATTAATTATCATTCCGTCTTCCATGTAAGTCTACTCAAGCCTTATCATAGAGATCAAGTGGATCTGAGTTGATGCATTTGACAACAGGCACCGATGGGCATGAAATTCCAACATGACAAGGGAGTGGAAGAAGCTCTTGCCAATCGAGTGGTACGACACTCCAACCAACCACCGATACATGAACTCCTCGTCAAGTAGAAGGGATTACCTGAAAGTGAGGCTAGTCGGGAGCTCATCCAAAACTTGTGGCAATTTAAGAGGTAAAAACAAGCGTTCAAGAAGAAGGAGGCCATGAGGACGTCGTAGGATTAGGTATGGGAGAATGTCACGAATTTATCGAGATTTCTCTAGAGTAAGTTCTAGAGGGTTCTACATAATTCCACACTTGTGTAGAATCCTACATGTTCGTATAGAACATTCTAGATGTACGATCTTAGTCATAGGATCAAATAGATCTCCAACGTCCATTGAGGAGATGGATGTATATATATACCCCCAAGGGGAGCTCATTTCTACACTAACCATTCCAAGTGCAATACAAAAGTGTTCTCCTAAACTCTCCCCCCCCCTTCTCTCTCTAGATTGTCTTTAAGTGTGGGTGTGTTTACTTAGCTTCTCAAGTCTAAGTTAAGCAACCTTCAAGGCTTGCTAGCAAACTAAGGAAGGGTTCCGAGTGAGTTTGCTAGCGCCACTTAGGCTTGAGTTTGAGTGAAATTATTGACCCATGAAACCTAGAACATGGGAATTCTCTAGATGGTCTACTTTAATGGTAAGATGCGTGCTAGGAAGGTTTAGGGAAAAGAGAGGATACATAATTTCTTCTTAGGCTTTGAGGATTATGCGATATCTTCCTTTTGAGATGAGATATACTGCTCAGATAATGGAAAAAAAGGGGTGAGAAGCGCTTGATTTTGTAGTGTATGAAATGATGAGTTTAGTGGTGTCATTGGGACAAAAAAAAATTACAACTAGATGTGAGCCTTGCTCATGCTTTGTTTCAATGTAATCCCAACCCATAGATTTTGTTTGAGTCCTAATCACACATTGTTTATAAAATTGCCCAGCTATCTTAACAATACATCACCAAATATTTTTCTGGAATTGAATTATTTCACGACATTAACCTCTTTGTAGAACCATGACCACAAGTTGGGGTGTTATCATCTCTGTTCAATTAACCATCTTTGCTCCGGTTACTTTTAGGAAACTGTCTTTAATTATTAAGTGTTGCCTATCTTGCTTATAGCAAACTTGGTTCTAGTTACTCCCTTTTTGCCCACGTTCTCATATCCATTATATCTACCAAGAATATTCCCCGTGTTCTTGGAGAATTTTTAAACTAAACAAGCTGGCAAATAAAGCTTTTTCTATATATAATATTTTTACCTCTCTCCTTGACTCTTTAGAGTTCCGTACCGTATGTTCTTATAAGTTCTACTTAAGTTTCTTGGCAACATTTTGAATGTAAGACTTGTTTGTTTCTCACATCATGCACCACTTCTGTCTCTGGTGCCCCTACAATCCATTCAAATGTGCAACCTTGATCCTCGATTTTGCTCTCTTGATTATTGGGAATGAACTGCGAACCATAGTGACTTTTACTGGTAATCACACGATCCTATATGGAGATTCTTTTATAGTTGATGAAATATTATTTGGTAGAAGACCCACTTTGCGTATTTGCACCCACTTTCATCGTTAATGTCCCTCAATTTTAATCGTCACTTTTGTAAAGCTTGTCGTGTAGCTACAAATTTAACCACTACTTCGATTTTTAAATACAATTTATAGCATAGGAAAGTAGGGATCGATCCATGAGGAAAGATTATATCAAAACGCTAATTTAATCCTAAATAACTATACTAATCTAATTTATTGTTCCTCCTCTTTGTAATTCTAAATTAAATCAAATTTAATTAATAAAAATCTAGAAGAATACCCAATATTACTCCTAAATATTCTGGATTTAATTCTAGAAATAAAACAATAAATAGCTATCCGAAATAACCTAGAAAAATAAAAACAGAATTATAACTAAATCTCCAATTAAAAATCAAAACAGCAAATAATAAACAGAAAATAATTATTGAAAATGACAAACAGTAGCTTAAACTAATATTCTTAAAGTTTATAAGCTTATAACTCCATAATTGTATCCAACTAATCTCAGCAAAATTAAAACAGAAAATTACCTCAGAATATTAAAACAGAAAATTAAATCTGAAATTAAAAAAATAAAACAAAATGCATTAATATAAATACGAATTAATCAGAAAATTTAACCTAATTTAAGGAAATAATTTTCTGGACTCAACAACACCTAATAAACGTGAAATAAATATTAAAAACGAAATTTCCAGATTTAATGAATTAAAAACCTGCTCATATCAATTTCACGAAATAATTCTGAAACATTATCAAATAATTCCCAAAAATTACGAAATTAAATAGGGGAATATTTGGACACTATATAAACCCTATTAATGAATAAAAACTAAAAAAAAATGAAAAAACCTATTTTTAGCCTAATTTCTAACAAATCGGTAACTAAATGATAAAACAAAATCTAACTCAAATCTAAAATTATAACCACTTAATCTATCTAAAATTACCAAGATATTACTAAAAGACTATTCTTGGGGGGGGGGTTTAAACGAAATTTATATTGAAGCTAATAATTGTAGAATAAAAATTGACAAACTAATCAAATTTACTAAAAGCAACAAATAATTATCAAAAGATATCAAATTTATGGAAAATGCTTAACATAATCTATATCCACCATGCAAATTAATATTTATCATTAACACACAAGTCAATTTCACCGACGAGTTAAACTGTAGAAGACACCCACTAGCGGGTCTTCCCCGTTTTTCCTTATATTATAGTTTAATTAGGTCCAGCCCTAATATAAATCCTACTAATTTGATAACCCTTACACCAGCGCACGAATTTAATCAAACTAGAGCATTACGTATTAGAAAAACATCATTTAACACTTTCTAACCAATTTACCAGCAAATCGATTTAACAAAGATCTATAACGATTTCCTAATTAAAAGAGGTGGGTTTAAGCCATCCATGATTAATTAGGGTGATACTAATGCTTAAAAGATGATAACTTGTACGTATTAAAGCCTTCTAAACTATCATATGCATTCGTATTAAACTAACTAACATGCATTCTAATTAATATAACACGAATATCATGAACGATAAATACTAATCGCTATAGAATCATGAATAAAAATCAACTAGACAATAAAGCATGAAACTTATTTTGAAAAAATTAATTTAGCATGGTTTCAAATAGATTATACTAAGAACCAAAAAATTACTCACTCATATTAAAATTAAAATCACAAAATTCACCCAAATAATTCATGTTTAACAATAAACTAAACAACTAAAATAAAACAAAATAAAACAAAGTAAAAACAAAAAAAAGACAAAGTGTTGATGGTTGATGAAGATGATGATGGTAGGTAGGATGGCAAGGTTCAGGCGTGAGCAGATGCTAGGAGAAGATAGGCTACATGATGATGATGGATGATGGTAGTGATGATCGTGATGAGATTGAAGGTGGAGGTGAGACTGAAGGGGTGGCGTGACTGTGGAGGAAGAAGATGGGTTATGCGTGGAAGAGACAAGGTAGATGCGTGGGTTTGTGAGGGATATCGGATTGCCGTGGCTGATGGTGATGCTTGAAGGCTGCATGTGGTCAATTTTTGGTGAGGAAGTGAGGTTGCCGTGGAGGAGGTATGTGTAGAGATGAGATTTTATGATGGTGATATAAGATGGAGATGAAAGGAGGGGACGGGTAGCTAGGGTTTTTTTGTTCCTCTTCTACCTTGCTTCCTTAGACTTCTTCTCCCTCAAGACTTCTAGCTTTCCTCTAACTCTTGAAACCCTAGCCAAATTAAATAATTGTGGAAATAATATTTTTCATAATTGTTATTTTTGGATCATCTTTATAGCCCAGTGTTCAACCTAAAATTATGATATTTTATACCCCTTTTATTATCTAATATTTGCTCAAAATAAAATATTAAATTGGATTTTAATATGTGTTTGTTTATTTTGTAGGAATAGGAAGAAAACATGGGAAAGAAATAAATAATGAGCTCAAATAAGAAAAGAAGCCAAACAGGGGCCCTTCAACTTCCTCTCCATAATCGCAAAGCAGGCTCTCCATCTTCCTCCATCATCAACTGCCATAATTGAAGCCCGGCGTTGGTTCAACTTCCATAGCCGTTTCACCCTCTCTCTCTCCAAACCATTTATTGATTCATCATCACCATCATAAAAGCAACGGTTACAAGATGAAGAGGGGGATGCTGAAGAGGTAATCGGGGTTGTGTTCTTATAGGCTCAAGCAGCAGTGAGAGAGGAGGTGCAGAGCAGAGTTCTTTTAGTTTTATTCTCTTTCATTCCCTTTTTTAGATCTCATTCTAAACTATCAAGTTTTGTGTAATTTGCTTCGATTCAGTAAGTCCAAGTGCAAATTTTGGTTTTGTTAAACAAAATTGCGAGCAATTGTTTCTAGTTTAGCCCTGAGTTTGCTTGAAGAAGGTTGTTGCCTTTGTTCCTCTTCTTTTTTTTTTTCCTTTCCTGGTGCGTGGATTAGCAATTCTACATAGTTTGGATTTGCATAGAGTGTTGGTTCAAGAATATTATACTTATTGGTGGTTTCTAATCCAATTATTGTTGATGTTTGAAAATTTTCCAATTTTCCTTCAGTATTATTTTTGAAGTTAGCATGATAGATTTACAACATGTCATTTGCTTTGGTCTATTTTAGCATAGAAGATTTATCCTTCTAAAGCGACCTAATCTCATACACCGTCTCTGAGGATCGACACCCGTTAGTATTACAACGATAACCGTATACTTGCGGAAAATCACAACAAGTTTTTGGCGCCGTTGCCGGGGATGGCGTTGTGAAATTTGGTTCTATCGAGTCATAGTTTAATTAATCGAGTTGTTCGAGTCGTTTAGAGTTGTGATTTTTTTTTTGTCGTTATTTCGTTTAGTTTAGTTTTATTTTTGAATTTAGTTTATATTTTAATTTTGATTTTTGTTTTTGTTAAGATTAGTTTAATTACAAATTTTAGATGCTGTTTATTGTTGAAAAAAAAAACAATACTAATCAGTTTGGTTTATGTGCAGTGAAAAAAAAAATAAATTCAAGGTCGAACTGATCCAGAAATATTTACAGTGCAGATTTTTCACCAATTTCCGAATTCTGTTCGAATTTTTTGGACCTGTTCTGGTGTGATTTCTGCCAGTTTGATATTTTTCCTAGATTCAGCATAATTGTTATAATGTGTGTGAAGTTTTCTAGAATTTTTGGAGCTGTGTTAGATTTTTCTGTGAGTTTTAGAATTAATATTCTGTTTGCATTTTTCTGCACTATTCAGGGACAGAAAAAATTTGAAAAAAATTATATTTATATCCTTTGTGATTGTGTGGACTTTTCTGTATATTTAGTTCTGATTTTAGGAGTTTTATTTTCTGTTTTAATTTTATTCTTAGAATTAGGGTGTTTAGGTGTAGTTTTATTTCTTATTTTCTTTTAGTTTCTTTGTTTTTGTGTTTTTGTTTTCAATTTTGTTCATTTTCTTTTTTAATAGTGTTTTTAGTTTTATCATTCATTTTGTTGTTTTGTGATTGAAACAAAAAAAAACAATAGAACTTTGGGGTGAGGGTGTTGGATTTATATGACTGGTTGGGTTAGAAATATTCCTGAAAATCATAGACTTTTTAGGAGTGAACCCGACTCTGACTTAGAAACCGAACCAGAACCCAAGCTTGAATTAGAAGAAATGGCATAAGAAAGACCTTTGAGTGATATCTTCTATCCTCCTAGGACTGCTTTGCCATCTTGCTTCATTATACTTGACCTTGGACCTAATGTGACCTTCGAATTAAGACCTCACTATACTCAGATGCTCCCTAAATTCACTGGCTTAGAGGATGCTTATTTGTTTTTAAGGGAATTCGAAGAAGTCTGTTCTATGATGCATTTTCCTAATATTCCCATTGATGTTGTGCTCATGAAATTAATTCCTTTTGCTTTAAAAGATTCTGCTAAATGTTGGATGTATGGCTTGGCTGCTAATTTTGTAACCTCTTGGAATGATTTTGTAAAATTGTTCTTAAGAAAATATTTTCCTAATGCCAAGACTGTTAAGTTCAGGAATGAAATCAATCAATTTGTGCAACTAGATAGGGAATCATTTTGGAAATATTTTGATAGGTTCAAGAATTTGTTGTCTCAGTGTCCCCATCATGGTTTAGACCAGGCACGTTTGTGCCAAATTATTTATGAAGGACTGGACCAACAAATTAGGACCATGGTGGAGTCTATGTGTCAGGGTGGCTTTCTTTCTAAGAGCGCCATAGATGCTTAGGAATTTTTAGAGGACTTAGCTGAGAAAACTATGCAGTGGGAAACCGTTCGGGATGACAGCTTAAGTTCTAGGATTGCTAGGGGTGGGTTACATTCTGTTTCTGATGTGAGTCACTTAGAGTCTAAGACTGCTACTCTAGAAAACATGTTGAAAGGATTAACTCCACAGATGACTCAGTTATCCTAGACTTCTTCAATGTCTTGCTCTCATTGCTAGGCCTTAGATCATTCATTGAGTGCTTGTCCCTACTTTGCTCACCAGTTAGCAACTGGGCAAGAGCAAGCAAATGTGGCCTTCCAAAGACCTAAGAATGACCCTTTCTCTCCTTTTTACAATCCAGGGTGGAGAAATCACCTTAACTTCTCTTGGAGTAATGGACCAAATGCTGCGGTTCCTAACTCCCAATCCATCTCTCAGCCTTCTAGTTCCTTTTAGAGACTAGTTTTGCAAGGTGTAGCTAATGCACCTAGACCTCCACCTCCTGTGGCTCAAGTTCAACCTCCTCCTGGTTACAGTGATATTGATAAAATGGAGAGGAGAATTAATAATAATGTGGAGAGAATGATTAATTCTAACATGGAAATAATGATGAGAATGATGATTGAACAGTTTTCCCAGTTAGCATCATCTTCTAGGGATCCAGGTACTTTCCCAAGTCAGCCTGAGGTGAACCCTAAGGGTCACGCCTCTTCTTCTTCTGGTAACTCTAATGAGCCTGTGAGGAAAGTGAATGCAGTGATATCTCTCCGTTCTGGTCGAGAGATTGATAACCAAGTTAGAAGTCCTAATGAGCGCTGCAAGTATCCTCACCAATTCTTCGAGAAATCTTCTTCTTCACCTCCAGAGACCGGTTCATCCAGTGAGTCAGGGGATGCTACTGGTGGTGTCCCCAATGATTCTAATTCTCACCATCTTCCTGAGTCACTGTCTAAGGATGAGGAGCTTAAAAAGAAATACTCCTCTGAGTCAGTTGACCCTTCTCGTTCTAAGGGTTCTTCTTCTTCTTCTTCTTCTTCTTCTTCTCCTCCTTCTGAGAGAGTCCATATGCCTTTGCCTCCTTTTCCCCATAGGCTTAAGAAGAAAGACCAAGCTCATGTTGAGAAGATGAGAGAGACCTTCTCTCAAGTCAAGATCAACATTCATTTGCTCGATGCTATTCAGCAGATGCCTCCATATGCTAGGTTTTTAAAGGATCTGTGCACAACCAATAGAGCTACCAATGTCCCTAGGAAGGCTTTCTTAGCCTCTAGTGCTAGTTTTATTCTATCTCATCAGATCCCAGTGAAGTATAAGGACCCCGGTTGCCCTACTATTTCTATAGTTATTGGGGACCAGCTCATTCATAGAGTCTTGCTTGATTTAGGGGCCAGTGTCAACTTGATTCCCTTCACTGAGTATGAGAGGCTAGGGTTAGGTGAGTTGAAACCTACCAAGATGGTCATTCAGTTGGCTGATAGGTCGACCAGGTTTCGTAGGGGTATTGTTGAGGATGATCTAATTAGAGTGGGTGAATTCATTTACCCTGTGGACTTTGTTGTGATTGAGACTGAGACGGTGTCTAACTTAGCTAGTCAAGTCCCTGTGATTCTAGGGCGTCCTTTCTTGGCCACTGCCAATGCCCTCATTAATTGCAGAAATGGCATGATGAAACTGTCTTTTGGTAACATGACCTTAGAGCTAAGCATTTTTAATCTACAAAGACAACCTTTTGGTTTTGATGATATGGAGTTCTCTACTCTTCACTGGGTGGAGGATTCTATTCTTGATGATGCTTGTGATGATGTGTTTGCTGTTGAGTATGAGTCCTTTCTTGTTAATGATGAGCCTGAGTATGATGTTTTTGAGTTTGATGACTTGTGCTCTACTGCTGATTGTTTGCTCACTGCTGCTTCTGAATCTGCTTCTGAAACTGTTTCCCTTCCTACTCTTGAATTGAAACCCTTTCCCGATTCTCTTAAGTATGCATTTCTAGGCCCCAATGAATCTTTGCCTGTCATTATAGCTTTTGACCTAGACGGGGACCAAGAGACTGAATTGATTGCCCTACTTAGAGAGAACAAGGAAGCTTTGGGTTGGACCTTAGGGGATATTAAAGGAATTAGTCCTTCCATTGTGCAACATAGGATTCATCTAGAGGACAATGCTAAGCCCTACCGTGACCGTCAAAGGCGTTTGAACCCTACTTTTCAGGAAGTAGTTAGGAAAGAAGTGCTGAAGTGGTTAGACCATGGGATTATCTATCCCATTTCTGATAGTGAGTGGGTTAGCCCCGTTCAAGTTGTTCCTAAGAAGACCGGGATCACTGTGATTAGGAATGACAAGAATGAGTTAGTCCCTACTCGAATGCAATCTGGGTGGCGTGTTTGCATAGATTATAGAAAATTGAATGCTGCCACTAGGAAAGACCACTTTCCCCTTCCTTTCTTGGACCGGATGTTAGAGAGGTTGGTTGGACATTCCTTTTATTGCTTTTTAGATGGACACTCTGGCTATACCCGGATCTCTATTGCTCCTGAGGATCAGGAGAAGACTACTTTCACCTGTCCTTTTGGAACTTATGCCTTTAGACGGATGCCTTTTGGACTGTGCAATGCCCCTGCTACCTTTTAGCGTTGCATGATTTCCATTTTCTCATATTTAGTTGAGTTTTGCATGGAAATTTTCATGGATGACTTTTCTGTGTTTGGGTCTTCCTTTGAGGTCTATTTGTCTAATCTGAGAAAAGTATTGGAAAGATGTCGGGAGAAAAATTTGACTCTGAATTGGGAGAAATGCCATTTTATGGTTAGGAAGGGAATAGTCTTAGGCCATGTTATTTCTAAAGATGGAATTGAGGTTGATAAAGCTAAGACTGATTTGATTGTTAATCTTCCCCCTCCTACCTATGTGAAAGAGATAAGGTTTTTTCTTGGACATGCTGGCTTCTATCGTCGCTTCATTAAGGGCTTTAGTAAAATTGCAAAGCCCTTGTCCAACTTGTTAGCTAAAGATGTGCCTTTTCACTTTTTTGATGAATGTCTTGAGGCATTTTCTAAGCTTAAGAAGGCCTTGACTTCTGCTTCTGTTCTTCATCCTATTATCTGGGGAAAATCATTTGAATTGATGTGTGATGCTTCTGATTATGCTGTTGGGGTAGTTTTAGGGCAGCGTGTTGATAAGAAACCCCATGTGATTTACTATGCTAGTCACACTTTGAATGGTGCCTAATTGAACTATACTGTGACTGAGAAAGAATTTTTGGCTGTGATCTTTGGGTTTGAGAAGTTTAGACCTTATCTGATTGGTTCTCATGTAATTGTCTATACTGATCACTTTGCTCTTAAGCATCTTCTTTCTAAGAAGGACGCTAAGCCTAGACTTGTTAGATGGATAGTGCTGTTGCAAGAGTTTGATTGTGAGATTAGAGATAAGAAAGGTTCTGAAAACCTTGTAGCTGATCATTTGTCTAGGATTCTTTATGATAGAGAGATTCTTTATGATAGAGAGAGTGAGTCCACTGTTTCTGAGTGCTTCCCTGATGAGCAGTTGTGTGCTGTCCACTCTGATCCTTGGTATGCTGATATTGTAAACTACCTAGTTGCTGGTAGGATCCCTGAGAGTTGGACCAAGAATGATAGAGATAGGTTCTTTCACCTTGTGAAGTTCTTTGTTTGGGATGACCCTTATTTGTTTAAGTACTGTTCTGACCAAATGTTTAGGAGGTGTATTCTCAACCATGAGGTGAAAAGTGTCCTTTCTTTCTGTCATGATCAAGCATATGGGGGGCATTTTAGTGGTAGGAAGACTGCAGCCAAAGTTCTTCAATGTGGTTTCTACTGGCCTACTCTATTTAGGGATGCTTTTGAGTACTGTAAGAGTTGCCCTAGGTGCCAGCAGTTGGGTAGAATAAGCAGGCGGGATATGATGCCACTGAACCCCATCATTGTGGTGGAGATTTTTGATGTGTGGGGTATAGACTTTATGGAACCATTTCCATCATCTTTTGGGAATGAGTATATTTTGTTAGCTGTGGACTATGTGTCTAAATGGGTTAAAGTCATCCCTTCTAGGACTAATGATGCTAAAGTTGTTGTGAAGTTCTTGAGGGAGAACATTTTTGCTAGATTTGGCATGCCCCGTTTTATTATTAGTGATCAGGGCACCCATTTCAATAATAGGTCCTTTGATGCCTTACTGAAGAGGTATTCAATTGTCCATCGGCTTGCTACCCCCTATCATCCCCAAACCAGTGGTCAGGTTGAGGTGTCTAATCGACAGATTAAGCAGATTCTTAAAAACACAGTGAGTCGGAATAGAAAGGATTGGGCTGACAAACTCGTAGATGCTCTTTGGGCCTATAGGACAGCTTTTAAAACTCCCTTGGGCATGTCACCTTATAGGGTTGTTTATGGTAAGCCTTGTCCTCTTCCTGTGGAAATAGAGCATAAAGCTTGGTGGGCCATTAAGAAACTAAACTATGACTTGACTGAAGCTGGTGAGGAGCGTAGACTGCAACTGAATGAGCTTGATGAGATTAGAGCCCAGGCTTATGAGATTGCTCGTTCTTGCAAAGAAAGGGCAAATTTGTTTCACGATAGGCATATCTTTCAGAGAGAGTTTGTCCCAGGCATGAAAGTGCTCTTGTATGACTCTAGGCTCCATTTGTTTCCAGGGAAGTTAAGGTCCTGATGGACTAGTCCTTACATTGTCTCACGTATTTTTCCCTATGGTGCAGTCGAGATTCAGGACTCTGACAGTGGTGCTACTTTTAAGGTGAATGGCCAAAGATTGAAGCAATTTCTGGAGTTGCCTAGCAAGGAAGATGTGGAGTGTCTGATACTCCGCGAGCCGAGTCATGCTCAGTGATGTATTGAGATGAGAGCTCGGGTGTACTTCGCACCCGACCTGGTTTGCTAAGAACTTCTTTTCATCCCTTCTCTCTTTTACTCTTTTCTCTTTTTCCCTTGTACTTTCCTTTTGTCTATATGTTGGTACTTTTTGTCTTTATTTTGTATCTGTGTTGACTATTTGGTTTTGAGTCGTGTCTTTGTGAGTCTTGTTTTCCTTGTTTTCTTTTTCAGTTTTATTTTGTGGGTTTTTGTTTACTTCTACTCCCAATGAGGACATTGCTCGGAATAGGTTTGGGGGTGGGGAAAAACTTTTGAAAAAAAAAGAAAAAAAAGAAAAAGATTTTGTTTTGTTTTGGGGGCAATTTAGTACTATTCTGATCAACTTGAATTCCCTGTACTTTGATTGATAGCCTGTATATATGCATGATGTGCTTGTTAGGTCTCTGTCCTTGGTGTGGCATTTTTGGCTCTAATTCTAACCCTATTTGTTTATTATCGTTGTGCAATCTAATCCCTATGTGTATCTTCCCCATTGTCTTAAGGTCTTAGTTTTTCATGATCGGCTCCCCCACTTGTCTTAGACACAATTACTCTGATTTTTTTGTTTAAAAAAAAAACAACAAAAAAAAACAAAAAGAAGAGAAAGAAAAGGAAATGAAATAAAATTTTGAATGACAAAGCAACCCTTTAAGGCATGCGCTACTGGGTGTTACCCTTTGAGGCAATATTGCTATTGGGAAAGCTTGCTTCCAATGTTAATAAGTCAATAATGTAATTTGTGTTAATAAAGTGGGATTGAGTTTGATTTTGGTAAACCTAAGCCGTAGGATGATGAGACACATGCACACGAGCACAGGGAAAGATTCAAAGCTTTAGTGTACAAGTGGGTTGACAAAGTTAGTGCTGTAATGTCATTCATGGGGTATGGTGCCTTGATGTGTACACTATGTTTATATGCAGGTCAATAATTGAGTACATGGGTGATTTAGTTGATTGGAATGTGTGCATATATTTCCCCAGTTGTGTCCATAGTATTTTTGTGGGTATTGGATTTTTAGTTTTGTTTTACTCGAGGTCGAGCAAAACTTAGGTGTGGGGGTGTTTCCTCAACCTAAAATTATGATATTTTATACCCTTTTATTATCTAATATTTGCTCAAAATAAAATATTAAATTGGATTTTAATATGTGTTTGTTTATTTTGTAGGAATAGGAAGAAAACATGGGAAAGAAATAAATAATGAGCTCAAATAAGAAAAGAAGCCAGACAGGGGCCCTTCAACTTCCTCTCCATAACCTCAAAGCAGGCTCTCCATCTTCCTCCATCATCAACCACCATAATTGAAGCCCGGCGTTGGTTCAACTTCCATAGCCGTTTCACCCTCTCTCTCTCCAAACCATTTATTGATTCATCATCACCATCATAAAAGCAACGGTTACAAGATGAAGAGGGGGATGCTGAAGAGGTAATCGAAGTTGTGTTCTTATAGGCTCAAGCAGCTGTGAGAGAGGAGGAACAGAGCAGAGTTCTTTTAGTTTTATTCTCTTTCATTCCCTTTTTTAGATCTCATTCTAAACTATCAAGTTTTGTGTAATTTGCTTCGATTCAGTAAGTCCAAGTGCAAATTTTGGTTTTGCTAAACGAAATTGCGAGCAATTGTTTCTAGTTTAGCCCTGCGTTTGCTTGAAGAAGGTTGTTGCCTTTGTTCCTCTTCTTTTTTTTTCCTTTCCTACTGCGTGGATTAGCAATTCTACATAGTTTGGATTTGCATAGAGTGTTGGTTCAAGAATATTATACTTATTGTTTTTTCTAATGCAATTATTGTTGATGTTTGAAAATTTTCCAATTTTCCTTCAGTATTATTTTTGAAGTTAGCATGATAGATTTACAACATGTCATTTGCTTTGGTCTATTTTAGCATAGAAGATTTATCCTTCTAAAGCGACCTAATCTCATACACCATCTCTGAGGATCGACACCCGTTAGTATTACAACGATAACCGTATACTTGCGGAAAATCACAACACCCAGCGTGTAAAACTCGAGCTTTGACGTCCTCTCTTCTCTTTTTATTGAATTAATGCTAATCTTGAGAAAAATATATAAAATAGAACAAATTAGACAAAATAATATATAAAATAAAATCGGATTATTTAATAAAACAATGCATGATTTTCGGCTTAACAACTTTGCTTCCTATTGACCAATATTTGTGGAATGTTATAACCTTAGGGAGGGATTCCTAAAAGTCTAATGCAGATGGATAAATCTATAGTCTAATCTTGGGCCAATGCTTTGGATGTCCTATCCTTTACAAATAACGATATCTGAATTACCTTAAGCACTTGATCACCAGCTAAATCATCTATTTCTGCTGTTTTGTGTGGGTTTCAAATTAATATCAAATATTTTTTCCCCTAAGTAACTAATTTTTGGAACCATAACATCTGTTGTAATTAACATTCTTGGACAGTTTACGCTTATAGTTATTTCCATTCTTCCTACATCATAGTAGTATTTCCTTCACCCTTCATTTCATAATATCTCATCTTTAACAAGAGAAGGGGGTTAATAGTTTTGAGCATACTTACTTGACCAAAAGAACTAAGTTACTCATGTGGGATCTCAAGGAAAAAAAATCGAAGAAATGCTATATATGTACATATATACTTTACTTTTGTGTATGGTCCTCTAAGGGCATATTCTTGTTGTTAGGAAATGTGGGTTGAAAATGGGTGCAGTTGGTTGGGATTGGTTGAAGTGGGTTAAAGTTGGTATTTTTTTGTTGAAGTGGGTAGAAGTAGGTTAAAGTGGGTTGAAGCAGATTGAAGTGGGTTGAAATTGAAAGAAGTTGGTGTATTTTTTTGTATGATAGGTTGAAGTTGGTATTTTTTTGTTGAAGTAGGTTAAAGTTAGTTAAAATGGGTTAAAGTCGGTTGAAGTTGGTTGAAGTGGGTTGAAGTTAGAATTTTTTTATTGAAGTTGGTTAAAGTGGGTTGAAGCCGGTAAATTGGGGGTTACCAATGAAAAGAACAGGCCCTAAGGGATAATTTGTATTATAGTCAGTGAGCAAACCAATTTAGTATGGTAAATAAGGTATGGAGGAGTATAATCGAAGAGTAAACCTTTTATTGCCTAAACTTTGGATACTTGATCTTATTGCCTTACAACCCCTTCCATCAAGTAATCAACATTATGAATCGGGTGTTGCATGGATTGTGTTGGGTACAACTAGTGACTTCATTGGATTAGATTGTCTTGTTTAAGAATGCTGGTAGTAAGGTTATAGAGCAAGCAAGCTAAGAGAAGTGCATAAGTAAGTGTTGAAAAATTTAGGTGATCGACTTTCTTTTAAGCATTTCAAACTCCGGTAGATGTAACTATATTCATCGTGGTATCAATTTTAAAGAGCCTATAACAACCTTTGGTTAACTAACGTGAAACTTTCTTCATAAAGTATGTACCATTACATATTATGTAGTCCTTCATCAAGAACCTTTGCATCGTTATGTTTGCAACTAGGTGTTGGAAATGCCCATGCTATGTTCTAATATAATGTAATACATAACTCCTATCTGAGTCTTATTATCCAATTATTTTACAAATCAAATAGTTATCTTAACAATACCTTACTAAATATCTTTTCAACAATTGAATGGTCCATGAAATTAATGTTTCTATGGAATCATAATCCTTTAAGTTTGGGTGTTATCCTTTTTCTTTGATTAATTATCTTTGCCTAAGTTGCTTATGGTAATCTTCTGTTTTCTTAATAATTGGTGCCCATATTATTTGTAATAAATCTTGATTCCTATTACCCTCTTTTGTCAGCATCCTGGAATATATCTACCCAACATTATTTCCCTACATTTTGAAGGACAATTGTAAAGCTTGTCGAGAGCTACAAATTTAACCACTACTTCGGTTATTAAATCATTTTTATAGCATAGGGAAGTAGGGATCGATCCACGAGGAAAGATTGT
>JACYFF010031956.1:44380462-44413974 GCA_017589665.1 Selenicereus undatus | reverse complement strand
AAAATAATCAAGAAAATTACCCTCATTCTAGGACATAATTTTCTGAACTTAACAATACCTAATAATCGTGAATTAACAATTAAAAACGAAATTTTCAGAATTAATAATCCAAAAACCTACACATATCAATTTCACAAAATAATTTTGAAAAATTATCAAATAACTTCCAACAATTACGAAATTAAATATTGGCAGACTAGGACACTAAATAAAGCCTAGGAATTGATATAAATTTAAAAAGAACAAAAAAAAACTATTTTTAGTGTAATTTCTAACAAACCGAAAATTAAATACTAAAACTGAATATAAATCAATCTAAAATTATAACCACTGTGAAAATCAAAATCTAAACTATCTAAAATTAACTAAACACTCCTAAAAGACTATACTTTGGGGGGCGGAGGTCGATTGAAATTATATTGAAGCTAATAAAAATAGAAAAAAAATTAACAAACTAATCAAATTAACTCTAAGCAACAAATAATGATTAAAAGTTGTCAAATTTATGAAAAATACTTAGTATAATCTCAATCCACCATGCAAATTAATATTTATTATTAACACATAAGTTAATTTCATTCATGAGTTAAACTGTAGAAGACATTCACTAGCGGTTCTTCCCCGTTTTTTTCCTTAGATTATAGTTTAATTAGGTCCAGCCCTAATATAAACCCTACTAATTTGATAACCCTTACACCAGCGCAAGAATTTAATCAAACTAGAGCATTGTGTATTAGAAAAATATCATTTGACACTTTGTAACCAATTTACCAGCAAATCGATTTAACAAAGATCTAAAGCGATTACTTAATTAAAAGAGATGGGTTTGAGCCAGCCATGATTAATTAGGGTGATACCTAAGCATAAAAGACTATAACTTTTACGTGTTATATTCTTCTAAACTATCAATCGAATTCGTATTAAACTAACTAGCTTGCATTCTAATTAATTTAACTCGAATATCATAAACGATAAACGCTAATCGCTATAGAATCATGAATATGAATCAACTAGGCAATAAAGCATAATACTTGTTTCAAAATAGTAAATTTAGCATGGCTTCAAGAAAATTATACTAAGCATAAAAAAAATTACTCACTCATATTAAAAGTAACATCACAAAATTCACCCAAATAAATCATGTTTAATAATAATCTAAACAACTAAAATAAAACAAAATAAACAAAGTAAAAATAAAAAAAAGATTGATGAGTGTCGTGACTTGGGTTGACGATTAGGATGGGGTTGAAGGCTGATGATGATGATTATGGTGATGCGTTTGATGGATGAAGGGCAGCCGTGAGGATGAATATGAGTGAGGAGATGATGATCGTGGTGATGGGGAGGAGATTGAAGAAGATGAGGCGTGGGGAGGAAGAAGGCCGTGGGAGCTGGGTTAAAGCAAATCAGCCGTGAGGAATGTAGAATGAAGAAGATGATGATGGGGAAAGAGGAGGTTGAAGATGAAGGCGTGATATGGTGAGGTTATGAAGAGGGAGGAGCAAAGCCTGAGATGGGCTGCGTGGGATGCCCTTGATGGAATGAAGAGCCGGGAGGTTATGATGGTGAATGGAGGATGATGATGATCACGGTGAAGATGGGGATATTAAAGGAGTCCCCGTGGGATGATGCATGCCATGGGTTTATATATAGGGAGTGAGGGAGGTTAGGTTTAGTATATTAGGGTTTCCTTCCTCTCTTCCTTAGACCTCTTCTCCCTCAAGACTTCTAGCCTTATTCCAACTCTTAAAACCCTAGTCTAATTTAATAATCATGGAAATAATATTTTCCATAAATTATTATTGGACCATCTTTTCAGCAAATCATGTAAAATCGGAGCTTCGACGTCTTGTCTTCTCCTTTTTATTTTATTAATGCCTAACCTGAAAAATATATAAAATAAAGTAAATTAGATGCAATAATGTGTAAAATATAATCAAAATAATTAATACAATGATGCATGATTAATGGCTTAATAATAATCAATTAAATAAGTCGGTGAACGAAGTTTTCCCTTCATTGTAATGATTAGACCTCTTTCCATAACCTTTTTCAAAGTTATCTACAATATGTTCTTATGAGCAATGCCTTAGTTTCCCTAGCAACACCTTAAATGTAAGATTACCTTGTTTATTTATACATAATATGTCACTTCCCTCTCTAGCATTGTTACAATCTGTTCAAATTTATAATCTTCTCTTTCATTTTTCCGTTATGATCCTGCATGAATAAATTAGGAACCATCATGACTCTTTGTTCTTGTCATGACACATTTATAATAGATGAAAGATACTTTTGTAAGAGTCCTATTTTGTGCATTTGTACCCCTTCGTACTTTTGGCTTTCACCTCAAGTTGAAGACAAACTGGGTTATTGTCACTCCAATTCATATCGACCAATGGCCGTTTGAATGTTGTGACCCTAGGGGTTCCTAATAGAAACCGTATGGATATGGGTAATTTTATAGCCCAGTCCTGGATCAATACCTTATACATTTTATTCTCTACAAATAGTAATATTCAATCTACCTTTAAACTTTTGATCACCAGTTAAATGTTTAGTTTTTTGTTGTTTGGCTTGCAAATTAATATCATATGCTCTCTTTCCTATGTAACTAATGTTTGCAACCAGTTGATTCTTACTGCCCTCCATTCTTGAGTGTTTATACTTGCAGTTATTTTCATTCTACTTGCCTCATAGTACCATTTTCCCTACCTATCATTTCATGATTAGTCATACATTTTTTAATTAAAATGTTGCATTAGCAATATTCTCATTGTTTTTATCCACTAACTTATTTCTCCTTTGGCCATCTTGAGTTGTTTGTTGGCCTTACTTCTTTGCTATTATATTGCTTCCTTGGTCAAGACTATTTGCTTAGTAGGTCTTAAGTGATACCCAAAGTTTGCCAATTAGAGCTTCCCTTTCGTATTGAAGCTTTTTCGTTTGGCATTTCCCATATTAGTTTGATTTGCCTTATCTCCAATATTAGCTCTTTCCAAATGTTGTTTAATTTGCCCCTTTTTATTCAAAACTTTTGGAGTTCTATGGATCCCTAAGATCGTAGGTTCCATCTAGCATGATTAACCATGTCTTTGAATCTTGTCATTTACTATGGACTGAATTCTTAATGGAGCTTAAATGTTGGCAACATTCTGAAGCTTTTGATTTTCATCATTTCCTTCTTCATTTCATTGAAAGCATATTTATACATATAGCCTGCAGCCTATCATTCATATTCATAAGCCCAACACAACTTGTTCTGAATTAAAGACGCAATGCAGCTTTCATGAATGGCTCAATGTTTGATTGTTGCGACACCACCATCCCTCTTACTTTTAAACTCCACCCCCCATAAATGATCTTGATTCTTCTCTATTCAATGTCATCATTTTGCTTGAACTTACTTTATGTGAGCAAGAGCATATTTCTGCAAATTCAGTTTACAATAAATCCAAGAACTTCTACACTGGTTATTCAAGCCTATTTACTGCTCAGTATATTGATAATTGGCTAGAAGGGACACGTTGTTAAAACTCGGGTGATATTGTTTTGGTTGTAATTGAATTGCTGAATTCAAGTGTAACTGAAACAACATCCTCTTTTGGGATGGTTCCAATTCCTTCATTCCAAGCTCCATTTAGTGTTATTTATATGTCTTCTGTTGGAGATCATGTCTATTTCATTCTTTGCAATATCAGTAATATATTTCATATTTAACCACACCTTTATTGTGAAAATTATATCAACTGGCCACCTTTTATCCCTGGCATGGCTCAAATAACCCCAATACATTTTCATTTATGCGACAATTTGAACAACTTGTTCATGAGAACTCTTATTAATAGTAGCACTAAGTAAGCGAATAATCTTATCCTTTTATTTCGAATACTTTAATATTTTCCTTCCTTATAAATAGACAACTTGGCCTGTAATTTAATTCTCTAACTATCTATGTTGTTTGAGATGGTATATGGTAATAGCCTGATCCTAAATTATGTTTATTTATTTAATTAAGCCATGTTATTAATTTTTCACATTTATTTATCTCATTTAATCATCCCTATTGGGAGAATTCATTTTGGACCCCACTTTGCAATTCGAGTTTTATTTACGTAACAATTTCGAGTGAATCGTTATTTGGCCTTGATAAATATGTTCCAAATGATTAAATTATTTTTCATAAGGCTTTCAAAATAATAATAATAATAAAAATAAAGCGCTAAATTATTTAAATCGCATTAGGTGAATTTTCGGATTCAAGCTTATTTGGGCTCGATTTGGGCCCAACAAGCATTACTCCAACTCGTGTGACTAATCACCATGCGTTTTGCCAAATTTCCATTGGTTTAAATTTGCTTTTTCTAGGGATAAATTTAGCCAAGTAACCTTCAAGTCATTTTTAACCAGTAAAATTGTAAAAATATCAAGATCTTCCTCCTCCTTCTCTTTCCTCTAGTCGTGCTCCCTCTTTTGCTGCTGCCTTCTCTGTTTTTAGCACCTTTAGCCACAAGCCCATCTTTTTTCGGCCACCAAGAGGCTGCCATCGGACCACCAACACCACCACCAGCCACCCCTCTCACCTCTTCAAACTTCAAACATATCTAACTTCCTTTATTTCAAGTTTAAAGTAAGTAAACCCTAACCTTGTCTTTTTTATTTTTGGTCATGATTATTCTTCATGCTGTTTTTGTTTATTAATCATGCTATATGGATAGAAATAAGAGTTATTTTGGTGTTTAACATGATTGATGAGTTATGTTGGTGTTTAACATGATTGATGAAGCTTGAAAGTATGTGGGGGTTTGATAATTCATATTTTATATGAATGTTTACAAATTTTTATCCTTTATTTTACTTACTTTTAAGTCTTTGAAATATATTTTTAATGATAAATAATGCATAGTTTGTATAATTTTTAGGTTAAATATTAATGTGAAAGATGATAAAAGGATTCAACCCAGCAAAAAGAGAAGAAAATCAGTCCAACCCGAATTGGGCCTGTTCTTGTTAGTGTGTCGCATCCCAAGCCTATCCAACCGGAGCTTCAGCCTAAGCGCCTAACTCTTCCCCCTTTTTCTTCTCCCTTCAAGCCACGGTTGGACCTTGTATGTGGCCCAAACCCCAGTCCAGCGGCCTTGCTCTCTCACTCACTTCTTCTTCTCTCACAGCCCGTGTGGGCCTTGTGAACCGTGGCCCAGCTCTGCCACCTAGAACCCAGCCTCTCTCTCTCTTCTCCTTTTCTTCCTCCACCTGGGCCTAGCCCAGCGCTTCTCTTCTTTCCCTTTCGCACTTCTTCTTCTTTTCCTCTCCCTCACATCTCGGTTGGGCTTGCCTCTCAGCCCAGTCGCCAACTCACATCAGTCCACTACTTTTCTTATTTCCCACATGGCCGATTGTTAACCTAGTCAAAGCTAATTAATCCTGATTAATTTTGGCTTAAGACTAGCCCTTTTTTATGCAATGTAACAGCCAAATTAATTGAGAATTAATTATTTTTATTAATTTTTGGCACCAAGAGATGGGGAATTTTCACTATAAAAAGGGGTCATGGGTCGGATTCATTGGACATTCATACTGTTCATCCATTCTTTCTCCCGTTCTCTCATCTTCCATCTTCTATTTTTCTTAGAAAGTAGAGAGTATCTTGTAAGACAAAATCATTTGGGTTGAGCAGTTTGAAAGAAAATAAGCTTTGTTGGCTATTTTTCTCTTCTCTTCTCATCTCATTTGTGAGTCAAATTTGAGAGTGCTTACTTCGTCAATTTGTAATAGAGTACAGTAGTGTGGACATAGGTAGTGAAATCTACAAATAATCATGGTGTTTTCACTAACTATGGTCGGCTAAACTGCTCATTTCTAGGATTAGGATGGATCCTTGACAATAATATTACTTTTGCTAATTTCTTTTGGAGTAATTTTTGTTTATTTGATTGCATAATTTTGAGTGTAAACTTGATCTTAACCTACTTATGCATTCTAATAGTACTGTTTAATCATGTTGATTACAATAGTTTAATTTGCTATCATAAATGAATATTAGACCTTGTAGGCTAATATGACATTATGCAATTGAACTTAAAATTATATTTGTTTAAGTTGAATAATCTATGCTAGAAATTAGATGAGTTATGTCTAAAAAAATTAATTCATGCTAAAGCACTGGATAAATAATTTTATTTGATAATTATAATTCATCTTTTCAATTTATGACTAAATGCTTGTAGCTTAGGTTGCACAAGAGACAAATCAAATCCCCATTTGAATTAGTAAAATTAATATTTGCATCAAAGGTGAAATCCAAAATCCTAGATCATTCTCTAATTGGAATTCTCTCTACTTGACACTCTTGCTTTTTTTTTGCTTCTTTAATCATATTGATAATTAAACTCCTTATTCAACTTATTCTTTACAATTGCAATAGTTGAAATTAAAAATCGTTATAGTTCCTCATGGGATCAACACCCCTATACTCACTAGTCTACAATTAACCTTGTGCACTTGCATGTAAAAAGGGTTTTAAAACTAAACATAAAATCCACATCAAATTTTTGGCGCCGTTGCTGGGGAACGAATAGTAATTTTTGATTTATCTGTTCCTTTTATTTTATTTCCCCATTCCCACTAATCTAACAATTCTATTTATTTATTTCTCTATCCGCATCCCTTTTATTTTAGTTATTTTTAAAATTTTTCCCCAATCCCTTTTAATCTAACTATTTTATTTTTGTTATTCCTTCTTCCCCTCTAACCTAACTATTTTTTCTATCCCTTTTCTAATCTAATCTAATCTAGTCTAATCTAACTCCTTTATTTCCGTTATTTTATTTATTGTATCTAATCTAACAAATCCCTCTCCCTTTTATTTCATTTTTTTTCCTTTTTATTTTCCTTATCCCTTTTTATTTTTGTTATTTTATTTGCTTTATTTATTTTTAGTTTTCCCCCTTCCCTTGGATCTTTCTTTTATTTGTTTATTTTATTATTATTTTTTTGTTCTTATGTCTCTCTTATCTTTTCTTTTTATCTTGTTTGGTGATTTCATTCTTCTCTCTTGATTGCTTGTGGGTATATGCATGGTAGACATTCTTTGTGCTTAGATCTTGAACCATATAATCCTGAAATTGAACGCTCCCTTCGCAAGATAAGAGCTAAGAAAAAGGAATCTAAGAAAAAGATGGCTGAAGAACAAACCCACCACCTAATCAACTTAAGCAGTATTTCACTCCCGCCACATATGACTCACCTATAAGAACACGCATGCCCACTGTTATGGTGCCATTTGATATCAAACATTCTCTTATCGAAATGTTAGCGTTGTTTTATGGGCTAGAGTCTGAAAATCCTTTCAAGCACGTTGATGCGCTCTTAGAGATTTGTTATACTGTATTCTTGAATAATATCTCTGATGATGCTCTTTGCTTGCGGCTTTTTCCTTTTTCTTTGAAAGATAAAGCTAAAACTGGGTTGGACACTAAGACAAATATCAACACTTGGGATCAATTGCAAAATGAATTCTTGAAAAAGTTTTTCTCTATTGGTAAACTGACTGCCTTAAGATGTGCTATAACCACTTTTTCACAAAATAAAAATGAGCAATTGCATGAAAGTTGGAAAAGGTTTAAAGAGTTGTTGCGAAGTTATCCTCACCATGAGGTTCCTATGTGGCAACTTGTCCAGAGTTTTTACTCTGGCTTAGATGAGGCAAATGGTTGATGCATCATGTGGTGCTATTTTCTTGTACAAAACTCCTGAAGAACCTTGGGAATTGTTTGAACATTTGAGTGAAAATTCATACTTGCATGCTACTTCCTCACATTCTGATTTGCCTAGGCAATTAGGAAGTAAAGGGGGAATTTATGAGGTTTCACATTCAGTTGACCTTTCTAGTAAAGTTGATGATTTAGCATAGAAATTTGATCAATATTGTGCATGAATAAAGTGTCTAATGCCCCTTCTATGCAAGATGTGTGTTCGATTTGTGCTAGTCCCATGCATGCTTCTGTTGATTGTCCGTGTATTAGTAAGTCCGACTGTGCGACTGAACAAGTAAATGCTACCCAAGGATTTCCTCCTTCCAACAATCTGTATTCAAATATCTATAACCATGGTAGGAGGAATCATCCTAATTTTTCATGGAGGTCTCAAAGTATTGAGAATCCTCAAGCCCAGTCCAATAGACATACCGCTCCTGGTTTTCAAAACCAGAGATATGGTCCTCCTTCTTCCTATCCAGCTCCATATGGGAGCTTTGAAATTGACAAGGTAATTTATGCCCTTGGTACCTTGACTTCTGTTGTGCAAAATGTTGATTCTAAAGTTCAAGAAATTGAGTCTAAAATGCATATTGTTGATTCTCACTCACAATCTATGACTAAGTTAGAAACCCAACTTGGGCAACTAATCATGGCTGTAGGTAAAAGAGAAGGAAAACTTCCAAGTCATTCCATTCAGAACCCTAAAGGCCAACAATTTGAACAATTAAAAGCTATAATTGTTCTTAGGAATGGTAAAGAAGTGGATAACCAGGTCAGTGAGAACGAATATGATAAAAAAAGGACTTAAGATCTTGGAGAGTGACTTCGAATCTGAAAAAGAGAATGAACCATCCCCTTCTCCTATTGTTTCTGACTCTTCTGTGACATATAAGCCAAGGGTTCCTTACCCTCAAGCTTTGGATGCACCATTCCCTTCTAGGAAAAACAAGCAAAGAGATGACATCCTAGAGACCTTTAAGCAAGTTAAGGTCAATCTTCCTCTTTTGGAAGCGATTAGATAGATCCCTGCTTATGCTAAGTTCCTTAAAGACATGTGCACTTTTAAAAGGAAATCTAAAGATGACAAGTCTAACAAGGTTCTTCTAAGTGAACAAGTGAGCTCGATTTGGAAACGTGACACTCTACCTAAGTTCAAAGATCTTGGTGTCCCTACTATCTCATGTTTTATTGGCAATCATAAAATTGAAAGGGCACTTTTGGATTTGGGTTCTAGTGTTAATTTGATACCATATTCTGTTTACTTAGAGTTGGGATTAGGTGAACTGAAACCTTCCAACTGTACCCTTCAGCTTGCTGATAGGTCAGTTAGGACTCCTAGGGGGCGGATAGATGATGTCTTGGTCCAAGTTGATAAAGGATTCTTTCCTGTTCACTTTGTTGTGTTGGACATGGACCCCAGTCATGCTTCTAAGCAAATCCCTCTTATTTTAGGACCTCCCTTCCTAGCCACAGCTAATGCTACCATTAACTGTAGGTCGGCAGTGATGGATGTCTCAGTTATGAACATGAGCATTAGGCTTAATATTTTCAAAGCTTCTGTTCAACCTTTGTTTGAAGATGAATCTGAATGCTTCTTTGTTGATGTGATTGATGAAATGATTGAAGAAGGTTTGCCTGCTATTCTGAGTAGTGATCCCTTAGGAACCTGTCTTTCTCATAGGGATTTGAGATTGTGTGATTTAAAAAGTACAACAGATGAGATGGATTATACTCTTGATTTCACGCCTCATCTTGAGTCTTCCTCTTGGGTGTCTACTTATGAACCCCTTCCCCCTTTGGCTAGTTCTCCTATGCCACCTTCTATTGTGTCCCCACCCAAACTTGAGTTGAAACATCTTCGTGATTCACTCAAGTATGTGTTTTTAGGCCCCAAAGAGAGCCTACCTATTATTATATCTTCTCATTTATCTTGTGATCAAGAGGAAGAGTTGATTCGTGTCTTATCTGATCATAAGGGTGCTATTGGATGGTCAGTGGCTGATTTAAAAGGGATTAGTCCTACAATTTGTATGCATAGAATCCACTTAGAGGACGATGCTAAACCTGTTACACAAATGTAATGTAGGCTAAACCCTCATATGAAAGAAGTTGTTCAGAAAGAAGTAGTGAAGCTTTTAGATACAGGCATTATCTACCCTATTTTTGATAGTCAATGGGTCAGTCCAGTTCAAGTGGTCCCTAAGAAATCTGGCATAATTGTGGTTAAGAATAATAAAGGTGAATTGATTCCTACTAGACAAACCACAAGATGGAGAGTGTATTGATTACAGAAAGCTGAATTCTGTAACTAGAAAGGACCATTTTTCCCTCCTATTCATTAATCAAAATTTTGAAAAATTAGCTGGATAGAGTTTTTATTGCTTTTTAGATGGTTATTCTAGTTAAAACCAAATACCTATCTATCTTGAGGACCAAGAGAAAACGACATTTACATGCCCATCAGGTACCTTTGCCTATCGAAGGATGCCTTTTGGGTTGTATAATGCACCTTCCACATTCCAGAGATGCATGATAACTTTATTTACTTATTATATTGATAATTTCATGGAGGTGTTTATGGATGATTTCTCTGTTTTTGGTTCTTCCTTTGATGTGTGCCTTGCCAATCTATCCACTCTGCTAACAAGATGTGAAGAAGTGAATCTTGTGTTGAGTTGGGAAAAAAGTCACTTCATGGTCCACGAAGGGATTGTGCTGGATCATAAAGTGTCTAAAAAGGGGATTGAGGTTGATAAAGCCAAGGTTGATTTGATTTCTAATCTGCCTGTGCCTTCTTCTGTGAAGCAAGTTAGATCTTTCCTTGGCCATGTTGGTTTTTATAGGAGGTTTATTAAGGATTTTAGTAAAATGGATCGCCCACTTACTAATGTCCTTACTAAAGATGCTCCTTTTGTAATTGATGAGTCTTGTGTGAAATCTTTTGAGAAGCTTTGGTCTTTATTGGTGTCGGCCCCTATTGTGCAGCCCCTTGATTTTTCTTTGCCATTTAAGATTATATGTGGTACATCTGATTTTGCTATTGGGGCTGTTTTGGGTCAAAGGTCGAATAGAATGCCTCATGTCATTTACTATGCTAGTAGAACTCTAATTGATGCTCAAAAGAATTATTCTACTACTAAGGAAGAGTTGCGAGCTGTTGTATTTGCACTTGATAAATTTCGTCGATACCTTTTGTGTTCAAAAGTGATTGTGTTTACTGATCATACTGCATTAAGACACTTGTTGGCGAAGAATGATGCTAAACCAAGACTCATTAGATGGATTTTGTTACTCAAAGAGTTTGATATTGAAATAAAAGATAAGAAAGGTTCTGAAAATTCTATTGCATACCACTTGTCTAGAATCCTTACTGAGTGTACTGATGACTCAGTTGGATTTTCTAACCACTTTCCTAATGAGCAACTATTTGTTGTGTCACATACCCCTCTCCCTTGGTTTGCTCACATTGTGAACTACCTTGTCACCAAGAAGATTCCTCCTCATTGGTCTAAACAAGAGAAAGATAGGTTCTTCTCACAGGTAAGATATTGCTTTTCGGAAGATCCCTACGTTTTCAAACATTTCCCTGACCAAGTGGTACATAGATGTATCCTCGAGAGTGAAGTTCATAGTATTCTCGCCTTTTGTCACTCTTATGCTTGTGGGGGTCACTTTGGAGGTCGTATGACAGCTGCTAAAGTCCTACAAAGTGGGTTCTTTTGGCCTACTCTGTTTAGAGATGCTCACCAATTCTGTCTTGCTTGTGAGCGTTGTCAACGTACGGGTGCCTTGTCCCATCGTGATATGATGCCCCTTTCCCCTATTCTGATTGTTGAGATATTTGATGTGTGGGGCATTGATTTCATGGGTCCCTTTCCCCCATCTTTTGGCTTTGTATACATATTGGTTGCTGTTGATTATCTGTCAAAGTGGGTGGAAGCTCAGGCTACTATGACTAATGACCACAAGGTTGTGGTCAAGTTTGTGAGAGAGTGCATTTTCTGTCGGTATGGTACCCCTAGAGCTATTATTAGTGATGGAAGTAGTCATTTCTGTCATCGTTCTTTTGAGGCTTTACTTAGAAAGTATTTTGTGACTCACAAAGTAGCTACCCCTTATCACCCTCAGACTAGTAGTCAAGTTGAGGTGTCTAATTGTGAGATCAAGTCTATACTTGAGAAAACGGTTCGACCTGATAGGAAAGACTGGTCTTTGAGATTGCATGATGCTCTTTAGGCCTATCGTACTGTTTTTAAGACTCTTCTTGGGATGTCTCCTTACTAGCTTCTTTTTGGTAAGGCTTGTCATTTGTCAGTTGAATTAGAACACCGTGCTTTTTGGGCTATTAAAGCTTTTAAGTTTGATATGAAACAAGCAGGTTCTAACCGTAGGCTTCAATTGAATGAATTAGATGAATTGCGTAATGGAGCCTATGAGAATGCTAAGATTTATAAAGCCAAAACCAAAGCTTTTCATGATAAAATGATTTCTCGTAAATCTTTTGAACCTAATAAGAAGGTTTGGCTTTTAAACTCTAAGCTTAAGCTATTTCCTAGCAAGTTGAGATCTAGATGGGATGGTCGTTTTGTTGTCCAACAAGTGTTTCCCTCAGTGCAAATTATGGATCCCCGAGATGGTAGAGTTCTTATGGTAAATGGTCAATGTTTGAAGCATGTTGTGACTAATGACATTGAGCCTGGTTTGATTGAATCTATTAATCTAGTAGACCCTATCTACTATGATTAGTGGGTGTGACCTTGTCTGGCTGAAGACATAAAACTTAGCGCTTGTTGGGAGGCAACCCAATCTTCTTAGAAAAATTTATGCCTTTTGTTTTTGTTTTATTTTTGGTGTGCTTGTGTTTTTGGGTGTGATTCTTCACTCGGTTTTTGGCTTTTGTGGTTGGTGATGGTTGTGAAGGTACTTTAGGAGTTTGATTGTTGGGCTTATATGGAAATGATTTCTTCATGCTATCAGGTTGTGTTGCTCTTTTCTACGTTTCCCTCTCTCTTATTGTTTTCTACATTGAGGACAATGTAAGGTTTAGGTGTGGGGGAAGGCAAATTGAAAATTTTGAGGAAATTTAAACTTGAAAATCTTTGGATGAATTTGATTTTGGGAAGAGTTTGAGTGTTCTGATTATGCATGTTCTACTCTTATTATGTGGATTTGATTCATATGATCCATGCTTATTAGAAATTATTTCTAACTTTGACTAGTTAAAGGCCAAGATTTTTGTTGTGCTAATGTCATTATGTAGTCGATTTTGAGTTTGAGATGTAACCCCATTTTCAAAATCACTTTGAGTATTCGATAAGCATTGAGTTCCCCTTTGACTTTTCAATCAATAATTAAAATAAATTGAGTTAATCAAAGTTCTGATTCCAGTACCAATATTCAGGTTCTATCTTTATCCATATCTTTAATCGCCTAAATATGTACTAAGTGTTTCTCTGAGTGTCATCTTTATTCATATCTTTATCCACTCAAGAAAGCACATGGAATCAAGTAACTTTCAAAAAATTCAAAGAAAAAAAAAATAAAAAAAAAAGTCAATAAGTTGAGCTGTCATTGGGGACTTGATTTTAAAGATGCTCTTGTGATTTTTGTTATGTGAGGTGAAATTTTGTGCTTACGGTTTACTACATGGTTTCGTTGTATGCTTAATTTGCTTGAATCTTGGCATATTGACTTAGTTGAGGTTGGAAATCTTTGATAATGAGTTGTGGGTTGGTAGTGAATTGAAATATGTAATGTGGAGTGGGCATTCATAGTTGGATCTCTTGATTTTCTTCCTTGATCTTACTCTACTTAATGGATTGAATGAATATATGCATTAGTGATATTCTTTGCTTGAGGACTAGCAAAGTTTTGGTATGGGGGAGTTGATAATTCACATTTTATATGATTTTTTATCCTTTATTTTACTTACTTTTAAGTCTTTAAAATATATTTTTAATGATAAATAATGCATAGTTTGTATAATTTCAGGTGAAAGATAAATGTAAAAGACGATAAAAGGATTCAACCGAGCAAAAAGAGAAGAAAATTAGTCCAGACCAAATTGGGCCTGTTCTTGTTAGTGTGTTGCATTGCAAGCCGGTCCAACCGGAGCTTCAGCCCAAGCACCTAACTCTTCCCCCCTTCTCTTCTCGCTTCAAGCCACAGTTAGACCTTGCGTATGGCCCAAACCCCAGTCTAGCTGCCTTGCTCTCTCACTCACTCCCTCTTTTCTCACAGCCTGTGTAGGCCTTGTAAACCACGACCCAGCTCCGCCACCTAAAACCCAGACTCTCTCTTTTCTCCTTTTCTTCCTCCGCCTGGGTCTGGCGCAGCGCCTCTCTTATCTCCCTTTCACACTTCTTCTTCTTTTCCTCTCCCTCACATCTCGGTTGGGCTTGTCTCTCAGCCCAGTCGCCAACTCACATCAGTCCACTACTTTTCTTATTTTCCACATGGCCGATTGTTAACCTAGTCAAAGCTAATTAATCTTGATTAATTTTGGCTTAAGACTAGCCCTTTTTCATGCAATGTAACAGCCAAATTAATTGAGAATTAATTATTTTTATTAATTTTTGGCACTAAGAGATGGGGAATTTTCACTATAAAAAGGGGTCATGGGTTGGATTCATTGGACATTCATACATTCATCCATTCTTTCTCCCGTTCTCTCATCTTCCACCTTCTATTTTTCTTAGAAAGTAGAGAGTATCTTATAAGACAAAATCATTTGGGTTGAGTAGTTTGAAACAAAATAAGCTTTGTTGGCTGTTTTTCTCCTCTTCTCATCTCATTTGTGAGTCAAATTTGAGAGTGTTTACTTCGTCAGTTTGTAATTGAGTACAAAAGTGTGGACATAGGTAGTGAAATATACCAATTATCATGGTGTTTTCACTAACTATGGTCACCTAAACTACTCATTTCTAGGATTAGGATGGATCCTTGATAATAATGTTACTTTTGCTAATTTCTTTTGTGGTAATTTTTGTCTCTTTGATTGCATAAGTTTGAGTGTAAACTTGATCTTAACCTACTCATGCATCTAATACTATTGTTTAATCATGTTGATTACAATAGTTTAATTTGCTATCTTAAATGAATATTAGACCTTGTAGGCTAATATGACATTATGCAATTGAACTTAAAATTATAATTGCTTAAGTTGAATAATCTATGCTAGAAATTAGATGAGTTATGTCTAAAAAGAATAATTCATGCTAAACCACTAGATAAATAATTTTATTTGATAATTATAATTCATCTTTTCAATTTATGACTTAATGCTTATAGCTTAGGTTGCACAAGAGACAAATCAAATTCACATTTGAATTAGTAAAATTAATATTTGCATCAAAGGTGAAATCCAAAATCCTAGATCATTCTCTAATTGGAATTCTCTCTACTTGACACTCTTGCTTTTCTTTTGCTTCTTTAATCATATTGATAATTAAACTCCTCATTCAACTTACTCTTTATAATTGTACGAGTTAAAATTAAAAATCATTATTGTTCCTCGTGGGATCGACACCCCTATACTCTCTAGTCTACAATTAACCTTGTGTACTTGCAAGTAAAAAGGGTTTTAAAACTAAACACAAAATCCACATCAGGGTTGAGATAATTCATGATCATGCAACCTTAGGTTGAGATGTTGAATTTGGATGGTTTTATTTGTGATTTTGTGATCTTTGGTATTGGTAATGAATATCATGGTGTTGGTATTGATTTTAGAGTAGTTTAAGTGCAAGTTCAAGTGAGACATAAGCTAGGGTTCTGAGAATTATGCATGGTTTAAATGATATTTGTCAACAAGCATGTCATGTGTGTGTTTTAGATTTGAAAATGAATCTTGGATGATTATGAAGTAAAAATTGTGGATTATGGCTATCTAAAGGGATGTTGAGGGTTACCCCATGGTTTGGTAATTTCAACAAGTGATTTTAGATGGTAATTATGTGAAAAAGGAGGATAATAAGGTAGGTAGCAAGCTGAGAAGGCCCGAAAACAGGGGTCTGTTATGGGAAAAACTGGTAATGTGTGGCTTGTTAAAAAATTATTAATTTTGGTGGGGAGTTAGATCAATGCGTTATCGTTCAAATGGATTTTGAATCACCTTAATCCGAGTCTTGTGGAGAAAGTTATAGCCGTTTTACTCTGACTGCATAGACCGGACCAAAACTGTGCAGGGTGGTGTTTTAGCTCAATTTTGGGATTTGTGTGGTGATGATTGTGTTATGGGCTGGAAATGAAAGTGTTGCAGGACTTCTTGATGTTTTCATATTGGGGTTTTATAGCTCAATTAGAGGTCAGTGGTGAAGGTTATGAATTTTCTAAGGTGGACCTTGAATCGATAACAATTTTGATTGTGCTTAGAAGCTTATTTGGGTTGGAAAACTAAGTTGTATGGTATGTGCTACGAAATTGAAGAAGTGCAGAGATTGATAACTCAAGATAAGTGTTTCTTGGTCCAAACTGGTGTGTTTAAAGTTACTCTAAACCTACCACCAGTCCAATTGCCTTCAAACCTTTGTTATCCATCTCAGAAATATCAAAAACCCGTGATCAATTGTAACCATCAAATTCTTTCTTTTATGATCTCAATTATTCTACCTTGATCAGTTTCATGCCAACATTATTTCATTTTTAGTTAAATTACCCTAATTTATTTAGTTTCCAAGTCATGTTGGCAGAACTTATCTTCTATTGAATTATTTGAGTCATGGATGCCTTTTAATGAATTTCTATTACAATCACAAATTATGAAAATCAACGTTGTTTACTAATTACATATACTTATAATTATATTTCTTCAGCAGAAATCGAGGCGTAGTCTATCATTTCCCATTGTGCGTAAGTATTATCAAGTGAGATTACTTTTTAAAGTCTATCATTTCCCATTGTGCGTAAGTATTATCAAGTGAGATTACTTTTGAAAGTCTATCATTTCCTACTGTGCGTAAGTATTATCAAGTGAGATTAATTTTTAAAGACTTTAGGTACGTTCATTATCCTTATCTTTAGAAATTAGCACGTATTTGTCAAAATTATAATGTTTTTGTAAGTACAATAATGAATTAGTTGAATCAGTGATTTATCACATAATTGGTGGCCCTATTAGTTATCAGTTACAGAGAATAACCCTTCAATTATCCGCATGGCTTCAGGCCAGGTCCCGATCGACTTGACAGGTGTAGACCTATCCATAGACCGTAATAGTTACAAGGGGTTCACTGTCAGATTATAACTAGCAATGTAGTTTTACATTCATCTTATTCATTGTTTTAACTTAAAATGAATTGCAAAGCGAGTGCCCAACCAATTTATGCAGTGATCTTTTTTAAATACAAGAATGCATGCACTGAGTTTTAGCTCACATTTTTGAATTGTTTTCATATTTTTCATTTTAGGTGATGAAGTATCACATGTTTCTCCATTTAGCAAGCCCTTTCGGAAGTTACCAGATGCTCACAGTGGATTCAACATAGCAAGAATGCTGGAGTTGACCTCAAGGTCAAGTTGCATCTATATTCAATATACTTGTGTAGTGTGGAGTATTACTTAGCACATGGTACGATTTAGTCGATTGTATTGAAATTGAACTATTATGGACTTTGGATTTGGAGTGTTTCAGTTTACTAGATATTGTGATTGTGAGCATGAGTTGCAAAATTGCATGGTTTTGATAAGCTTTGTCCTTATCAGGGCGGCGGTAGTGCCTTCCATCATTAAGTCTTCTGTTACGAATATCTATGAATTGAGTAATTAGCAATTTGGGGGCGTTACAGATTTTGGTATCAGAGCGAAGATTTTAAGGGCCACTGGGAGCTATGAAGTGTTTATGAGTTAGCTATCAAGGTGTGTATGACTTATGTTGGGCTAGTTAACTAAGCCATTGACTATAAGTTCATATGTAAGGGCATATAAGGAGGAACAGTTTCCATTTGGGTGATTCAATCATTTGGTTTTATCCTGAGATTCGAGCATTAGCAAAGTGTAGTGTGGAACCATTTGGGTGACCTGTTAGTGAGGCGTGCTCTCATTTATTTGGGAGTTGTATTGTATATGTCATTTCCCTAATTTGTTTAAATTTTGCAATCATGCACTTCGGGTGTGTGACCCGTTTATTTATTAACTCCGGCGTGTGGCCGTTGAGGTATTGAAGTGTTTCTTTTCATTTTAGGTATCTATTGTAAGGCTTTAAGCTAGGTTTTAGTCAGTTTTTAGGTGAAACTATGTCCGTTTTTCCCCAGGATATGAGAGTTTTATTGATGTGTGTTAATATACCTAATCTTGGATACAGTGATGGATAAAACCTGATTTGGGGATGCCATTTGCAACTTCTTAAGGGATTAATACACAATGTCAAGTTAGATGTAAACCTTTAGATGAGGAGATGCCTTGTGGGGTAATATCTTTGAGGTGAACCAGTATGAAATGAACATTACAATGAGTGCTTATGTCTGGTGATAACAACTAGTAGCTTATGGTGTGCTACTTGGCATTATATAGGTGGTAGGAGTAAGATTAAGCTGCCATGTATAGGAATTACTTGGTCTTGACACTAATACCTTACATCAGCAATGCTCCCATTACTTCTTGTTATTGACTTGTTTCTGCCCTAGTTACCTTGAGCTGTTCAGAGGTATCATTTCTTTGCCACTAACACTCTCTTTACTTGTGATGGAGTGTTTATGAAAAATCTCATATGTGGTCTATGGGGAGTCCTTTAAACACATATGAGCAATCTTTCTTATAGGCGATTCAAACCCTGACAATTATAATCATTTAATTCTCTGTTTCCATAATGGAGCATATAATGACCCCCGGTGTGCGTTACTATGTGATTTGCAGTGCTTCCTAAGTATATTTGATCCATTCTACTTACAATTCAGTCATCATTATGTTCATATTTTTACTGTCACCTACTTTAACCCCTTGCTTCTATTTAGGCACTATTTATTTATTGCTTGCCAAGCCTTTGGTTGCTTCAGACCCAGTCAATGAGCGCCCTTTTAGCAATTAAATGAATCCATATTGTTCGTGTTCGTATAGCACCGTAATGCCATGTTAGCATACTGCTCTATGGTCGTGGCTGCATGTTGTTACTCAAGTTATTTTGGCAATCCTTTTTTTACTAGTACAGCCTATCTTATTAATGATAAACAATGATTTGTGCTATTTCCATCTGGGAGCAGTTTTGGAGTTTATATGCCTACCCAAGACTTCCATTTACTGCAGAATGTGCTATTGATTGATGCCATCATGTTTAGTCATAAGACTGACTCCTTCATCTTGACATATTGGCCTTTCAAACACCAGATGAATAAAATTTCTCTTCTGGTGGTGTTGACCCTCATATTCATCATTTTGCTCACCTACGGGTTCCGTATGACTTTTCAAATGCCTCTTTTGTAATCTGTTAGATTTTTTTCACATTCAGTACTTAATACTCCCTCTCAACTTCATAACATCATTCAGTTACTTTCTATCATGACCATCATGAATAAACCGGATATCTTGTATATGCAGGTCATTTATGTGCCTTACCTCTTTCATTACGAATCTTCATCTTTTCATTCATTCAACTTACATGATAGTCCTTTATAACCAATAAAGAAATGTCTTTGCAAGAGTTCATGGTGTGGTTACATCTCTTTACACTTTAGATTGTCCCCCTATCATTTACATTTACTGAGACCAATAGGCAGTTGAATGTATTATCTTTTATAAGTATGCCTCTATTAGAATTGCTGGAACCATATTCATTGGACCTTATGATTCATTGAAAGATTAAATCCTCTAGCTTGTTGACTGCACCTACCTATTGAACCAGGACACATACTTAACGTATTTTTCACCTCCTCACAGGATTAGATATTAGATCCTGACCATGCTCTCTTAACCAGACCCATTGCGGTCATTGAGGGTCTTGTATTTTAAGAGCAACAACTTTAGATATTAGATCACAAGATTAAGCAGCTATGCATCAAGCAAGTACCTTTAATCAAAGTACATTGGCCAAATCATACCTCCTCAGAAGCCACTTGGGGGGAAACTGAGGAATAAGTGAAAGCCAAGTACTCATCCTTATTTAAGATAAACTTGCATGTTTTGGCAAAGCTCATAAGTTTCGAGGACAAAACTCATTAAGGGGGGATGACTGTAATGGCCTAATCCTAAATCATGTTTATTTATTTAATTAAGCCATGTTATTAATTTTCCACATTTATTTATCTAATTTAATCATCCCGGTTGGGAGAATTCATTTCGCGCCCCACTTTGCAATTGGAGTTTCATTTACATAACAATTTCGGTTGAATCGTTATTTGGCCCTAATAAATATGTTCTAAAGGATTCAATTATTTTTCGTAACGCTTTCAAAATGATAATGATAAAAAAATAAAATAATTTCGAGCGGTGAATTACTTAAATCGCGTAAGGTGAATTTTCATACCTAAGCTCATTTGGGCTCGATTTTGGCACAACAAGCATTACTCCAACTCATTTGACTAATCACCATGAGTTTAGTCAAATTTTCATTGGTTTAAATTTGCTTTTGCTGAGGATAAATTTAGCCAAATAAACTTTAAGTCATTTTTAACCAAGTAAAATTGTAAAAATATTAAGATCATCTTCCTCCTTTTATCTCCTCTAGTTGTGCTCCCCTTTTTGCTGCTGCCTTCTCTGTTTTCAAGACCTTTAGCCAGTAGCCCATCTTTTTTTGGCCACCAGAAGGCCGCCATTGGACCACCACCACCACTACCGATTGCCCCTCTCACGTCTTCAAGCTTCAAACGTCTCTAACTTCCCTTGTTTCAAGCTTAAAGTAAGTAAACCCTGACCATGTGTTTTTAATTTTTTATCTTGATTATTCTTAATGTTGTGTTTATTTATTAATCATGCTATATGGATAGAAATAAGGGTTATTTTGGTGTTTAACATGCTTGATGAGTTATTCTGGTGTTTAACATGATAGATGAAGCTTGAATGTATGTGGGGGTTGAGATAATTCATGATCATGCAAGCTTAGGTTGAGATGTTGAATTTAGATGTTTTTATTTATGATTTTGTGATCTTTCATATTGGTAATGAATATCATGGTGTTGATATTAATTTTAGAGAAGTTTAAGGGCAAGTTAAAGTGAGACATAAGCTAGGGTTATGAGAATTATGCATAGTTTAAATGATGTTTGTCAAAAAGCATGTCATATACGTGTTTTAGATTTGAAAATGAATCTTGAATGATTATGAAGTAAAAATTATGGATTATGGCTGTCTAAAGTGATGTTAAGGGTCACCACATGGTTTGGTAAATTCAACAGGTGATTTTGGAGGGTAATTATGTGAAAAAGGAGGATAATAAAGTAGGTAGCAAGTTGTGAAGGGCCCAAAAACAGGGGTTGTTCTGGGAAAAACTGGTAATGCTTGGTTTGTCAAAAAATTATGAATTCTGGTGGGGAGCTAGATCAATGAGTTTTCGTTCAAATGGTTTTTGAATCATCTCAATTCGAGTTCTGTGAAAAACATTATGGCCATTTTACACCGTCTGCGCAGGCCGGGCCAAAGCTGAGCAAGGTGGCGTTTCAGCTTAATTTTTGAATTTGTGTGGTGGTGATTGTGTTATGGGCTGTAAATGAAAGTGTTGCGTGACTTCTTGATCTTTCCATATTGGTGGTTTATACCTCAATGAGAGGCCAGGGGTGAAAGTTATGAATTTTCTAAGATGGACCTTCAATCGGTAACAATTTTGATTATACTTAGAAGCTTATTTGGGTTGGAAAACTAAGTTGTATGGTATGTGCTACGAAATTGAAGAACCAGGGAGATTGATAACTCAAGATAAGGGTTTATTGGTCCAAACCGGTGTGTTTAAGGTTATTTTGAACCTACCACCAGTCTAATTGCCTTCAAACCTTTGTTATCCATCTCAGAAATATTAAAAACCCATTATCAATTATAACCGTCAAAGTCTTTCTTTTATGATCTCCATTATTCTACCTTGATCAATTTTACGCCAACATTATTTCACTTTGAGTTAAATTACCTTAATTCATTTAGTTTCCAAATCATGTTGGCAGAACTTATCTTCTATTGAATTATTTGAGTTATGGATGCCTTTTAATGAATTTCTATTACAATCACAAACTATGAAAATCAATGTTGTTTACTAATTACATATACCTATAATTATATTTCTTAAATAGAAATCAGGGCCAAGTCTATCATTTCCCATTGTGCATAAGCATTATCAAGTGAGATTACTTTTTAAAGACTTCAGGTACATTCATTGTCTGTATCTTTAGAAATCAGCATGTATTTATCAAAATTATAATGTTATGTAAGTACAACAATGAATCAGTTTAATCAATAATTTATCACATAATTAGTGACCCCATCAGTTATCAATTATAGGACATAGCCCTTCAGTTATCAACGTGGCTTCAGGCGAGGTGTCAATCGGCTTAGCAGGTGTACACATATCCGTAGATCGTAATAGTTACAAGCGGTTCACTGTCAGATAATAACTAGCAATGCAGTTTTACATTCATCTTATTCACTGTTTTAACTTAAAATGAATTGCAAAGTGAGTGCCCAACCAATTTATGCAGTGATTATTTTCCAATACAGGAATGCATGCATTGCGTTTTAGCTCACATTTTTGAATTATTTTCATATTTTCCAATTTAGGTTATGAAGTATCACATGCTTCTCCATTTAACAAGCCCTTCTAGAAGTCACCAGAGGCTTACAGTGGATTCAGCATAGCGAGAATGTTGAAGTCGACCTCAAGGTCAAGTTGGGTCTATATTCAATATACCTGTGTAGTGTGGAGCACTAGTTAGCACATGGTACAATTATGAACATGAGCTGCAAGATTAAATGGTTTCAGTGAGCCTTATCCTTATCAGGGCGGCGTTAGCGTCTTCCATCATTAAATCTTCTGTTGCGATTATCTATGATTCGAGTAATTAGCAATTTGGGAGCGTTACATATAGAATGCTCATCTTTGTCATCGAGGGGACGCAAGAGATGTTGACTATCATTTGGTTTCTCTTGTGAACTATATTTACAATTCATGACTCTTGTAACCTTCTATTTTGAATTTTGAAAATGCATGACTATCTGTATTCTCACCATCTTATGACAATCCCTCTTATGCCAATCATTTTTAATTCTGCTGCTTATTCCTTTTTAAGATTAATGATTTACTAGTTTACCATTTTCTCATTCTTATCCTTAGACATATTCATTTTTAACATCAAATTTAGATCTAGTGAACCTTTGACTAGTTTGATAAAGGGGATTAGGCAAATAAGCGAGTTGGAGCCATAAGATAGAACATAAGATATCCACTTGTTAGCCCAAAAGAGAACTATAGACTTGCATCATAGGATGGCATCAACTCTCGAGGAATTGCTAACAACTTGGTCCTCAATTGACACATAATACAATTAAGAATAAAAAATGAGGACCTCTTTAATAAGAACTGAATGCCAAATAATGCATATTTATGTTGGATTGAGTTAGATGAAGCATTGATTATAGGGCCGGAGTTGATCTAGGTAACCCCTAATAGAGTAAGGAAGACACAGGAGTGTATTAAAACCTATTAGAATTCCAAGTGGGAGATAAAGTACTCTTTGAGGTACTGCCCTCAAGGTTGCAAAGAAGTTTAGTGTCAGAGAGTAACTGAGCCTAAGTACATTGAGCCCTATGAAATCATCGATAAGTTACGGGCTTAGAGGTTGTTGTTAACATCAGAACTCCAGCATGTGCATGTTGTTTTTGATATTTCACAGTCTAGAAAATATGTTCCAAGCCCAAATCCTAACAGTATGTAGAACTTGTAGAGGGCACTGAAAACTTAGTTTATAAGGTGTATCTTATGCAGCTACCACATTATAGAGGCATAACTATGCAATAACAACATACGTTTAGTAAAAGTTTTATAGGCTAACCATGCCTCATCAAGGTCACTTGAGAAACTGAGGAAGAAATGAGAAACAAACATCCTTACATAGATTAGAGTAAATTAGGTTCTTCTTTTCAATTTGCAAGTTTCAATAATGAAACTTTTTTTAAGGGGACAAGACTGTAATGGCCCGAAGCTAATCCTAATAATTACTTTAGTTAATCTCAATTTAGCAGAGTTATTTCAATTAGACATTTGAAATATTTATACTATTGTAGCCTGAGTTCACAAATTGGCCTCAAAATAAGATTTAGTATTGTTTCATACAGATTCTTTCAATATTTATTTATAAATATAAGTTAACATATTTATAAAACTCATTAAAATTCATATTCTTCATGCAAGATATTAACTAAGAATATTGTAATTTGCCCATTTATGCTATGAGAATAAAACAAAAATATGAATACAGGAAATAAAAATAAATACCAAAGTCCGTATTAATTAATATGGATAAAATTGATAATTTTTAAAAATAATTTACAAAATTCCTAAAAACAAAATGAGAGAAATATGGGTATGAACTATGAGGTGAGTAAAATTGAATATTTAAAGATCTTGGATCAAATGGGTGGTTTTATATTAGGAAATAATACGTCCAAGTAAGAGCCCAAATCTTTGAGATTAGATGAAAGCATAAGCTGATTTGTTTTAAAAGAAAAGAACAAAAAAACAAATGAAAATCTAAGTTCCCATTAACTAGAAGTCATCAAGGCTTGGTTCTTTCTATTGCCAACCCATGCACAGCTCCCATGCGTTTTGCTCTTGCTATGTCTCTGCCCAGGCTGTCTGCCACTAGCCTCGTGCTTAGCCATAGTTTGCCACCTGCTTTAGCCATTGGCGCTATCAGCACACCGTGTGACCCTTTCCCCCTTGTTCTTCTATTGTTCCTTGAGTGATGATAAAGTGAATTTAAAGTTTTGCTCTCTTTTGTTTTCCTCATTTTCTCTTGATTTAATTGATGAATTGTGCTCTTTCAACATTATTTCAGTGTTTGTGTAAAATTTGAAGTTTATGATGATAAACTTTGGTGGTAAATGTAGGGATGCTTAGGTGTAACACCCAAATTTCTAATCCCTTTTTATTTACTAATATTAACCCACGTGGCAGCGAAAAACCTAATTGGGGTGTTATCACCATATTTCTTTTTTGGGAATACCAGGCTGAGTATCAATCGAAAACATTAATGCATAGTTTATTCTCAAATTTGAAGCATAAGTTCAAATCATGGTGACAACTAGATCAATCATCAATGTCCAATCTGAACAACAATCTCTAAAACAAGTTTAATTTGAATTAATTCATTGCAACCAAATCTTAGGTGACGAGGCCTTGCTCTAAATCGGGTTCCTATCCCCTTGGTCATGCACTTCACTTGAAAACAAAACATTTTGAAAACTGAGATAAACTCAATAACAACCACCCCTAACTATCAAAACATGCACACAAATTCATTTCAAACCTATTTAGGGATGGATGAAAAACAGGAGCACTTTAAAGTACTTACGCATTCTCAACATGAAACATATAACAACCCAAGTTCCACTTATTCAGTTTCAGGATAAAGGGGAATGAGCGATCTCACTGGGTCTCATGGCCTGCATTTGGGTTTAACGTAGCCGCTTAACCATATCCTGGCTCCCATCAATTTGGACGGTTACCAATAACCTATCCCAGGTCCATCCACAAGGTGGCACGGGGCCGTTAACATGCCTGCACTTTTAGCTGGGGAAGGCTAATGGTCTTCAAACAAAACAGGAGTATAACTCCTTATTCTCGCCCATTCATTCAGTTACTTATACATTTACAATTAACATCGATCTTTAACCAGAACATAGCCCAAGCCAACCCATCTTGAGCCAGAAATATTTCATCATTATTTTCACAATGAAAACATTCAAGATAAACTCATGCAAATGCCAGTTGAACAATCACTTCAGTAAAAATCATAATAAAACCTCATCACACATTTACCCGGCAAAATCACCTGAATGTCAATTCAAAACACATTCAAACACCTTTCAAGTATACTCACTGGACATGTTTTCAAGGGATATTTGGGGGAATTAGGGCATGATTGTTAACTATTAGAACACGTCGCCTAAGCTTGTGCTTAGAATGCTAATTTTTGGCCTAAAATAATTTCCCACAATAGTATTTTGTTAGTTCCAACTCTTAGCCGACCTTCTACGAGCCCACTATACCCTAATAATTTTCCTAAACGCCCTTTTATACCTAACAACCAATTTCAGCCGTCAAATAAATTTTTAAAATGCTACAAATATTAAACTACATACATGTTGCTACTTTGAGCTTCCCAGATTATCCCTAGATTTCACCCCCCAAATCGCCAGGACCATAACTTTCACTCTCAATGTCAAAATTTTAAGATTAAATCCATTCTAGAAAGGTCAATCTGTGAACTATAACTTTCCTGCTATGACTATTAATAGAATGTAAGTTTAACTAGTTCTAATTTTAACAAATCCCTAAACTGTCTAGTTACAGCCAGTTTTACACAGTCCTAATATTGTGGCCAAAACTTGTTCATTTAACTCTAATTTCACAAAATTCAAAATTCCCTGGTTAGAGTACCTTCGGGCTTACCATCACAAATTGTTGTACAATTTTTAGGGATCTTAATTATTTCAAGTAATCGCACGAAGCCAAATAACTTTATGGGCATATCAACAGTGACAATAACTCAACTTTTAACCTTCCTTCTGTCCACATTTCGACCCAAACCTCCCCAAATCATGCATACAAACCTTTTACCTAATAATACCATTACTCCTACTTGCTAAAACAACCAAACCATCCAAGCCATAAGAGGAGAAATGAGTATCTTACCTTGAAATGAAGAATAGAGAAAGGGAAAACCTTAGGGTGTTTAGTTCTCCCACCAAGAGTTCAAATCTTAAAAAGGCATCATAGTAGAGTGCAGCCATCAAATTCTATGGCCAAGTTTAAAGAATGTTTTTTTAAGGGAGAAACAATGAAAAACTCAACAAATTAGGCTAGGGCTTGAAGTACTTACCAAGAGAACAAAGAGAGGGTGAAGGGAGAGAGATTGACGGTGGCCTTGGGGCGGCCGACAGAGTCAGGTGGCGGCAGCGATTGGTGGCTGCTCACGGGAGGGGGGGGATGGACGGTGAGTGAGAGAGAGTAAGGGAGATGGACGGTAGGGGGCTGTGAGGTGAGAGAATGTGAGGGGAAAATAAAGAGTCAAGGGGGAAAATGAGGAGTTGGGGGAAATTTATTGACTTGAGGGCCAAGAGTCACTTAAATACTAGAGTTTGACTGACTTCCATCATTCTTGAATTTTTCCAGGAATAGAACATTTTCTATCTTTTTGGCTTGGACTATTTGACTCACTTTCCGACTACAACACAAAATTTCCTAAAATTAACCCCTATGAGGGCAGGTATTCTAGGTTTGTCAATTGCAATATAATTATAAATAAAAATAAATCTAAATATAATTTTTTTCAAGGTTTCACATTCTACCCCCTTTTAAGGAAGTTTTGTCCTCGAAACTTTGCGTGTACCTGATCGGTCAAACAATTGAGGGTATTCGGAGCGTATTTCTTACTCGGGCTCCCATGTGGCTTCCGATATCTCATGATTTACCCACAAAACTTTTACAAGGGCCACTATCTTTCTACGGAGCTGCTTTTCCCTTTGACCTAGAATGTGGACTTGTTGTTCCTCGTGAGATAAATCTTCCCTCAGTTGTATGAGATCCGACGTGATAACATGGGGTGGGTCAGAGACATACTTGTGTAGATGTGACACATGAAAGACATTGTGCACTCTGGGTAGCTCAGGTGGTAGTTCCAAATGATAAGCTACCTCCCTGACTTGTTGAACAATGGGGTATGACTCGATATATCTAAGGTTAAGCTTTCCCGTCATGCCAAATCTCATGATGCCTTTAGTTGGAGACACACGGAGGAAGACTTGATGTAATACCCCGAAAATTTATCATTATTAACATGAAAAAAAAATTATCATCATCACCATATGGACCTATAAGATTGGGCTAATTTTGATGGAGAAGTTGGGCTTGTAATACACAAAAGGGAAGCTGGTTAAAAAAAAGTGGAAATGTGTAGATTATCAAGAATACTGATATAATAATTATTTATGACTAGGCAACTAGTTAATTCCAATGAATTGTCTTCGGAATAGTGACATTAATCCACATACATTCATCTATCCACCCCCTAAAGCTTTGTGCCCTACGAGGGGGCCTAATCTCCCATCCAAGACTCCCTATAAATACCAAATCTCTTCCTCACTTTGCCACAAATCATCTATTGTTTACTCTCTCTCTCTCTCTCTCTCTCTCTTTCTCTCCCCATTAAGCAAAATTAATGGAATAGTGGGGCTTTAACCCAAGTGAAGGATCAAGTAACATGACTGTGGTTGACCTATTATTGCTTTTATGGCTTCGTTGTTAAGCTTATGTGGCCTACTTGTCATTTGTCTAAGGCATATGAAGCTTTAGATCGCTAAAGCTGAATTTATGAATACAATTGCATAAGTTAAGGTACAATATGATGGTTATGCCTTTATGGTTATGTTGTTTTACTGAACCATTATGGATAATGAAGTGTAATATGAAATAATTGTTTTAATTGTTTTTTCACATTAACGGTGGACCCTCTTAATGTTGTATGGTACGTTGATCAATGAAGTTTGGGCTTCCAGATCGGCCTAAGTATGCGCATATATGTTCAATGATCATAATGGAGATTTATTCTCTTAGTGTTAAATATTTTACTAATGGGACATCAGTCCAATAATGTTGGGTGCCACCATAAGATAATTAAAGGAGAAAATGTTTTAACTTGGTTTGTTGAATAAAATGAATTTAATTGTGAACTAAATTATTTTACTGTGTAACGTCATCTTATACTAGGCCCGTTTTGCTTACTATTTTTTTATTTTTTATTTTCAGGTTCATATAAAAAAAGGGGATTCAAGTGTCGTGAGATATCATATGTAAAGATATAGGCTCATTATTTATAATGTTAATTATTTATTTAATACGTGACTTATAGTAATGGCTCTATCAAACTATCCAATCGTAATAAAATAACCAATTCCTTGTTGCCTATTTTCTTATTACAACCAATATTATTGTTCATAGTATGAGCCTTGTGTTGCCTCTTAGGTGACACCGTGTAGCACCCCCGACTTTTAAGCTTCCGCATAGAAAGATATTTCTGAAAGTAATTCTCCGAAAATGTCGAGGCGTTACACTTGATCCACTACCTCAAGCTCTAAAGGTCTACGCCTTCGGTCTGTGTAGCCCTTTTTCCGGCTCTGAGCTGCTTTTATTTACTCTTGAATTATTCGAACCTTCCGGGTAGTCGCCTACATTAGTTCTGGTCCAATGGTCAGTACGTGATCAATCTCCTGCCAACGCGATGGGGTTCTGCACCGTCGACCATACAACGTTTCGTACGTGGCCATCCTGATGCTGGAATGGTAGCTGTTGTTGTAAGAAAACTCGATCAGCCCTAATTGCTCATCCCAAGCTTATTTGAAGTCCAATATGCATGCTTGAAGCATATCTTCCAGGGTTTGAATTGTTCTCTCAGTCTGCCTATCTTTGGCTGGGTGAAAGGCTATACTGAAATGTAACAGTGTCCCGAACACCTCCTGCAGCTTATGCCAGAATCCCAATTGGAATCTAGTGTCCTGGTGTGACACTGTAGAGCTCGATACACCATGCAATAGGACTATCTCCTTTAGGTAGGCTCAGACCAATTGATCTAAGGTCCATCTGTTTCTCATGGCTCTGAAGTGAGCCGTCTTCGTGAATCAATCCATGATGACCCAAATCACATTGTTCTTCCTCTGGGTGGGTGGTAAGCCTGCTACAAAGTCCATGGAGATTGCGTCCCACTTCTACTTAGGGATTTTCGAGGGTTATAACAGTCCTACAGGCCTTTGGTGCTCCGCTTTTACGCGCTGACATGTCAGACATTTTGCCACATAGTCCGCCAGAAAGTTCGTTTCATATTGCTCCACCAGAAAGTTCGTTTCAAGTCTTTATATAACTTGTTCCCACCTGGGTGAACAAAATGTGGGGTGCTGTGTCCCTCACCTAGGATTTTTCTCTTGAGTTCCTCTATGGCGAGAGCGCATACTCGGTTATGAAACCTTAGTGTCCCATCCTCGTGAATCACCAAGCCAGGTGCCTTTCCTGTTGCTACCTCTGTCTTGATCCTATCCAACTGCGGGTCCGTGCTTTGAACGACTCGAATTTCCTTAGTGAGGATAGGTTGTACCTCCATGGTATATAATATAGATCTAGTTTCCCTTGTCACCACATTGATCTATAGTTTCTTAAAATCCTTGCACAAATCCCTAGGTAGTGCTAACAAGCTATTAAAAGTTGGATATGACCTACGACTTAATGCATCCGCTACTACATTTGCCTTTTCGGGATGGTATTGGAAATTTATATCATAGTCCTTAAGGAATTCTAACCACCTTGTCTATCTCAGGTTCAGGTCCTTTTATGAGAACAAATATTTTAGACTCTGGTGATCAGTGAAGATCTCGTAGTGCACACCATATAAGTAGTGTCTTCAAATTTTTAGCGTGAACACTACTGCTGCTAGCTCCAAGTCATGAGTCAGATAGCTCCGCTCAAGAGTCTTTAGTTGTCGTAAGGCCATAGGCTATGACACAGTCATCCTGCATTAGCCCTCACCCCAATCCTGTTTTAGGCGCGTCACTATACACCACGATTCTTGTCGTTGGTGGGTAAAGCTAATATAGGCGCATTGGTTAATGTCTTCTTAAGTTCTTGCAAAGCTTCCTCACATTGATCTATCCACTTATACTTAGCAACCTTCCATGTCAATTTAGTGAGGGGAGTGGTGATCTTCGATAAGTTCTGAATGAACCTACAATAGTAAGTTGCCAAACCCAAGAAGCTTCTCACATCTGTCGTATTCTTAGGTCTTGGCCACTTTGTTATGTCTTCTATCTTCTGAGGATGCACAGATACTCCCTCATTAGACACTACATGCCCCAAAAATGCCACCTGTCCCAACCAAAACTTGCACTTTTTCAGCTTTGCATACAACTCATTCTCCCTTAGCACTTTTAGAACGATCCTCAAGTGGTGGGTATGTTCTTATAGGGTCCTCGAATAGATCGGTATATCATCTATGAAAACTACTACAAACTAATCCAAGTAAGGTTTGAAGACCCTATTCATGAGATCTATAAATGCTGTTGGGGAATTTGTAAGCCTAAAAGGCATCACTACAAATTTATAATGCCCATATCGGGTCTGGAATGCAGTCTTAGGTATGTCCTCTTCCTTGATCTGGAATTGGTGATACCCCGAACGAAGGTCTATCTTGGAGAAGGTCCCTGCACCTCTAAGTTGGTCAAAAAGATCGTTTATCTTGGGCAAAGGGTAGTGAATCTTGACCGTTATTTTGTTTAACTCTCTATAATCTATGCACAATCTTAGGGTTCCATCCTTATCTTTCATGAATAACACTGGGGCTCCCCATGGGGACGTATTGGGCCCGATATAACCCTTTTCTAACAGCTCATCAAGTTGAGTCTTTAACTCCTTAAGTTCTACTAGTGCCGTCCGATAAGGTGCTTTAGAGATAGGGGCTGCCCTGGTACTAAATCAATGTAAAATTCCACCTTCTTAGGGGGCGGCATGCTAGGGATCTAATTCGAGAAAACATCTGAAATGTCCTGAAGGGATGGTTTAGCGGCCTCGATTTCCACTACATTGCATAGGAATCCTTCACATCCTCGTCCTAACAGTTTGTGGGCGTTCATTGCAGTGATAAGTCTCACTCCACTCTTCAAGACCTTCTTTTTGTGAACTATTCTCTCTTCGTGGGGCCCCTTAGGGTGATTCTTTGTTTTAGACAATTTATTTGGGCTTGATACTTTGCTAACCAGTCAATCCCCAAAATGAAACTGAAATCAGTCAACTTAAACTTATATAGGTTCGCTAGAAACTTATCTTCATACATCTGAATGGGGCAATCCTCATACAGTTAATCATATTTAACAATCTTCCAATTAGGGAGAGTGACAAACAATAGAGGGGGTCTATGGGTTGGAACTAGCCTTAGTGTCTGGACTAGCTTGACAGAAGTAAAGGAATGCGTAGCACCAAAATCAAACAAAACGTCCATCGGTTGAGCTCAGATATAGAATGTACCAGTCGCCACGTTTAGGGCATTCTTTGCTTCCTCCCTGTGCATAAAGTAAATTCTGCCCAGTGTTTTCCGATGGTTGATTGGGGTCTCGCCTAGTTTTGTTGAGGTGCTCGGGCTTAATGGTTTGGGTTGGACGCTTGCCCACCCTTATTCAGGTAGTGTTGCTGAGGCTGCTGTCCCCCATGCCCCTTATTGGTAGGAGGTAGGGGATGTGGGCAATCCCGCACCTGGCATCGAGGACTCCTATAGCAGTAGCACCTCTTAACTGTGCGACACTCCCGAATGTAGTGTCCTGGCTACCATAGGCATTGCAGGTCATCCTAGGCAGCTTATTGGTTTGCGGGCCTTCATGTGTGTTATTGTTGTAGTAGTAGTTCTCGGGAGCCCTTTTGTACAGGCCCTGAGAGTGGAAATTTTTTCAGTAATCCCCCTGCCTCTTGTTCCTGCGCTGCTCATTGTAATATTCATTCTTCTCCTTCATTGCGCTTTCCACATTCACCGCGGTGTCATATAAATCCTCGTAGGAAATGTATTAATACATGAACATCCTTTCTTTGATGTTTGGATTGGGCCCGGCATCAAAATGATTCATCTTCAGTTTCTCATCAGCCACAAAGGTAGGGGCTAAACAAGAGGGTTCTATGAACTTAGAGGTATACTCCAATACACTTATCCTCCGTTGTTGCAGTTGTATGAACTCATTCTCCTTTACCTTTTAAAGGGACACGGGGTAAAAGCGGCTCTTGATCAGCTCCTCAAAACCTTTTTCAGTCAAGCTTAGGCTCATATTGTCTCTCTTGCACAGTCGCTCACCAGAGGTCAGCTTCATCTTTAAGATAGAACACTGCAAATCCTACCCTTGAGTCCTCAGGGCATTAGAGGGCGTCGAACAGCTTCTGTATACACCGAATCCAATCTTCGAAGGCCATGGGGTTAGGGGTGCGATCGTAGACTAGTGGGTTGTGACTAGCGAGTCTTTTAAACATATGGGGGTTGTCCTCCTCAGTCTTCTTCTCTTTGGCCTCTACCATCTTTTGTAGGTGTTCGTTCTGTTACTGTAGGCGTTCATTCTATTACTGTAGCCATTCCCCTTATTTCTGCAGTAGCTCCAACAAAAGGAGATTGGTAAGGTTTTCTCCCATAAGTGGGTTGGTTTCGTCCACCGAGTTGTGTGAGCCATTCCTATTCCTAGGGTGGAGGGTTTCTAGTCGTTCCCTCAGATTGGCTATGGAAATGTCCAGGTTCACATAGGGCCTTGGAGTGGGGTGGAGCCCGGTCTGAGATTCGTCATTTTTCCCCGACATCCTGATTAGGAAACAAACTGAGTTTAGTTACTTCTCTAACAGTTCACGACACACGTGCTACCATAGTTTGGTAAGGCATCTTATGCCACATTATTGTACACAACAAACATACAATATTGTTCACAGTCGCATTCACTTACCATGCTCATGTGACCTGGTCACATCTTCACATGTCCCATACACATCTCATTTACAATAACGACATTTACACAAACACACACACACACACACATCACATATATGTATGTGTATATATCTAT
>JACYFF010031956.1:44361094-44380062 GCA_017589665.1 Selenicereus undatus | reverse complement strand
TATATATATACATACGCATACATACACACGCACACATACACACACACACACACACACGCACATATATATAATATAATATAATATAATATAATATAAGTCCACAATTCTTAACCAATTATAACAAACAGTTGTATCCATATAACTCAATAAAGTCTCCAATGCATAGGTTTGAACTAGCAACTATTCCACACATCAACACTATCATTACATAGGGACTTCAATAAAATTTCCTATTTCATACTTGCTAGCAAAAGGGAAAGATAAGAACATTACTGTCTTTAAAAGCAAAAGAACCAAAATCTAGCAAACTTCTAGCATCTCCTGCTCAGGGGCGTCAATTGGGCAAGTACCCCGGTACATCCTACCACACCTTCGCCACTTCCAGCGGGTAACTTCAAGCTTGGGTTCTTCCTCAACTAAGTCCTCTTCTAGGTCTTCCTCTACTAAATGCACTTCCTCGGGATCCTCCTCTGCTAAGGGCTCTTCCTTAGGGTCCTTTTATGGGGCTTTCTCTACCATAGGGTCTTCTTTAGGATCCTCCTCTTCTAAGGGTTCCTCTCTAGGGTCTCCCTCCTCAATAGGTTCCTCTCCCAGTTCCTCCTCCCTATTCACAGGCTCGTTTCCCCTCACAAACTCTTCCTCCTCAGGTAGTTTGGGTTTCATGGCGTTAGAGTCCTCAGTATCTTCCCTCGCTGGGAGTGGTGGGGCCTCGTCGTCGGTATCAAGGGTAGGAGGTTGATCATAGGGACCCACATCTGTTAGATGGTCCACTAGCTTTGCTAGGTTCATTCCTATAGTTTCCCAGTCAAACAAACAACACCTATTGTAGTAATGGAACACTCAAGTTTGTTAGGGTGAAGCACATTAATCTTATAATGCCATGCTGGGTCACCCAAGAGGGTCAGGAGAAAGAACATCGCCTGGTTGTCGTCAAACCTAAAGCAGTCATTTGGTATCTCCCACATTCTCCCATGTGTGAATTCCTCAATCCGTTATAACTGGCTAGCTAGATCAACGTTGGGTTTCTTTTTCATCATCTGATAGCGGTAACGACAACCCATGCAACTGCAATGACGGATCCCATTCATCATATATATCAACAAGTTCAAATCAGGCATGTGTTCTCAAGTAATTAAGCACATGCAGGCACACCCTTTTCTCGTCCTACACTCACGCTCCGTGCAGTCCTTAGGTCTACATGTTTTTAATTCTTATTCATGATTACAATATTTTAGGCATGCCTTCAAGTTAGTCGACCCGTGCTCTGATACCACTTTGTAACACCACAATTTTCTAATCCTTTTTTATTTACTAATATTAACCTATATGGCAGCAGAAAACCTAAATGGAGTGGTATCATCGTATTTCCATTTTGGAAACACCAGGCTGAGTATCAACTAAAAACATTAATGCATAGCTTATTCTCAAATTAAAGCATAAGTTCAAATCCTAGTGACAACTACATTAATGTCCAATATGAAGAACAATCTCTAAAATAAGTTTAATCTAAAATTAATTCATTGCAACCAAATCTTAGGTGATGAGGCCTTGCTCTACATTGGGTCCCATCCCCCTATTCATGCACTACACTTGAAAATAAAACATTTGGAAAAGTGAGATAAACTCAATAACAACCACCCCTAACTGTCAAAACATGAACACAAATTTATTTCAAACCATTTTAGGGGTGAGGAAAAACAAGGGCAGTTCAAAGTACTTACACATTCTCAACATGAAACATATAAAACCCAAGTCCCACTTATTCAGTTTCAGGATGAGGGGGGGGGAGCGAACTCAGTGGTCTCATGGCCTACATTTGCGTTTAACGGAGCCGCTTAACCATATCCTGATCTATCGTTAATTTGGACGGTTACCGATGATGTAGCCCACGTTCATCCACAATGTGGCATGTGGCCACTAACATGCATGCACTTTTACCCAGGGAAGGCAAATGGCCTTTAAACAAAAATAGGAGTATAACTCTTCTGTCTCGCCCACTCATTTAGTTACGTATACATTGACAATTAACAATGATCTTTAACCAGAACATAGCCCAATCTGACCCATGCTGATCTAGAAATAGTTCATTATTAGTTTCACAATAAAAGCATTCAATATAAACTCATGAAAATACCAGTTGAATGATCACTTCAGTAAAAATCATGGTAAACCTCATCACACATTTACCTGGGAAAATCTCCTGAACATCAATTCAAAACACATTTAAACACCTTTCAAGCAGACTCACCGAACATGTTTTTAAGGGATATTCAAGGAAATTAGGGTATGATTGTTACCTGTTGGAACACGTCACCTAAGCTTGAGCTCGAAATGCTAATTTGGCCTAAAATAATTTCCCACAATAGTATTATCTTAGTTCTAACTCTTAGCCTGACCTTCTACTAGCCCACTATACCCTAATAATTTTTTAAAGCACCCTCTTACCTCCAACAACCAATTTTAGCTCTCAAATAAATTTTTAGAATGCAATAAATATTAAACCACACACATGCTGCTACTTTGAGCTTTTCAAATTATCCCTAAACTTCACTACCAATTTTTTGAGGACAATAACTTTCACTCTCGAGATCAAAATTGTAAGATTAAACCCATTCTGGAAAGGCCATTCTGCGAACTACAACTATCCTTACATGATCATTAATAGAACTCGACTCTAACTAGTTCGAATTTCAACAAATCCCTAAACTGTCCCAGTTACAGCCAGTTTTGCGAGGTCCCGGTATGTTGGCCATAACTTGTTCATTTTAAGTCCGATTCATAAAATTCAAAATTCTCTTGTTAGAGGACCTCCAGACTTACCGTCATATAACTTTGCAAAATTTTTTAGGGATTCGAATTGCTTCCAGTGAGCCACAAAGTCAAATAATTTTCTGGGCATACCAATAGCAATAATAACTCAACTTTTAGCCTTCTTTCCATCCATAATTCAACCCAAGCTTCCCCAAATCATGCATGCAACCCTTTTACCCAACAATGCCATTACTCGTCCTTGCTAAAAGAATAGAGAAAGGGAAAACCCTAGGGTATTTTAGTTCTCCCACTAAGAGTTCAAATATGAAAAAGACATCATAGGAGAGTGCAACTATCAAATTCTATGGCCAAGTTTAAAGAATTTTTTTTTGTTTGAGGGAGAAACAATGGAAAACTCAATACATTAGACTAGGGCTTGAAGTACTTACCAAGAGAACAAACGGTGGAGGGAAAGAGATGGACGGTGGCCTAGGGGTGGTTGACGAAATCAGGTAGCGCCGAAAACCTGTGGCTGCTCACGGGAGGTAGGGAGATGGATGGTGAGTGAGAGAAAGTGAGGGAGATGGACGGAGGTTAGGGGGGGAGCCATGAGATGAAAGAGTGTAATGGGAAAATGAAGAGTGAGGGGCAAATTTATTTACTTGAGGGCCAAGAGTCATTTAAATACTAGAGTTTAACTCACTTCCATCCTTCTTGAAGTTTTCCGTGGATAAAACATTCGGGAAAAATAATATCCCTTTGGCTTAGACCGTTTGATTCACTTCCTAACTATACCGCTACATTTCCTAAAATTAACCCCTATGCGCTTAAGCATTCTAGGTTTATCAATCGCAATATAATTATAAATAAAAATAAATCTAAATACAAAAAAAATTTCTGGGTTTTCAGATTAGATGTGTTCATGGGGTGAGTGGGTTTGAGTATAGATCGTGAAATTGAGCTTATATAAGTTGATTGAGTTGAAAATTGAAGGGCTTTTGTTAAGTTTTGAAAGAATTAGGGGTTGACTGTGTAGGTGTCGAGTTTTTCCATTGAAGAGTTGAAAAGGTGAAGAAGACTTGAGATTGAAGATGGAAGGAGGGGAATAGTGTTTTATGAAGGGATTTTGAAATAAATTAATGAATCATAAGGTTGGAATTGATTTGGAAAATTGAATATGTAACTTGAGTATGTTAGTGATTGAAACCTATATTGAGGATTGATTTCTTAACAATAATTTGATAAAAGTAGTGAGTACGTGTAACGCCCCCAATTGCTAATATCTGATTATTCTAACATAACCACTTATTATTATAATTTAGCAACAGGAGACTTCTAATTTGATTGGAGGCATTATCGCCGTTCCATGATGGAACACGGCTGCTTGATTTAGTGAACTTTATAGGGGCTCAAAAAGAAGGCCCCCAACCCTAAAGTCAGGAGTTTTACTATTTTGTTTTTAAATCGTGGGGCAAAACGAACAGAGTTTCCCCTACAACTTGACCATTTTCCCAGGCTTACAGCCTTACAATAAATCCCCTGCATTGAAAAACAATAAAAACTAACTCAACGGCCACCCGCCGGAGTTCACAGCTCTACGGGCCACCCGCCCGGAGCACTATAACCAATGCAGTTTAATGATAACCAAATAAAAGGCGACAAATACAATACAGACCTGACAACTTAGATGGTGGCTCATATGGCCATACAGAGCGACTCTAAATGATATGCAATTAAGCACACAAGAACTCAATTTACAATCACACACCACAAAACACATTGCAGTTCACGTACGAGTCCATCATTTCACTTCTAGGCAGCAGTGACTCCCTTTCGGCTTCCTTCAGAAACAACCGTTGTTCGTAATTCCTTTTCTTTGAAGAATTCACCTATCGCATAGTGTGTTCCAATCACAAAGCAAGAGAAATAGCATTTGCACCAAAAGCCACTCGTATGAACTCGTAAACTTAATAAAACAATATCATATGTTAATGTAAGTAGTGGACATGATCTATGAATACCATTATCTCCTCTCCTCTTGTACCTGTGTCATAAATTTGGATCTATAACATCATTTTCTAAACAAGATATAAGCAATTAATCACCTTTTCAGGTTTTCAATTCAATTTTTCAATAATCTTCTTCAGTATCAAGTAGTAAGAGCAATAAAATGAATATATGGACCTCTGAACTTTACATGCTTGTTTATTCAATTGATCATGTTTCCCGTGACTCCACTGCATATTAACTGAGCTATGAAACATGTAACTTCCACATATGCCTACTGGCAACATGATGTAACATTGAACTTTGAATCCTCTCTTTACTGGCAGAGAAATGAAATACTGAGCTTTGTTTCTGCCTTCTAGCAGAGAAATGAAATACTGAGCTTTGCATTCTCTGCCTACTGGCAGAGAAGTGAAATACTGAGCTTTGTTTCTGCCTTCTAGCAGAGAAATGAAATTCTGAGCTTTGAATTCCCTGCCTACCGGCAGAGAAATGAAAAATTGCGCTTTGTCTCTGCCTTCTAGCAGAGAAATGAAATATTGATTTTTGCATCCTCTGCCTACTGGCAGAGAAATGAAATACTGAACTCTGACTCTGCCTTCTAGCAGAGAAGTGAAATACTGGTTTTTGCATCCTCTGCCTACTGGCAGAGAAATGAAATACTGATTTTTGAATCCTCTGCCAAATAATGAGCTTGAAACATATTAGTTGAAGTTACATGCAAGCTTCTAGGAAGGTACTGGGTTGGTTAAGCTATAGATGTAAATAACCCTTAAAAAAGCTTTATTCCTCGATCAATTTACTAGTCACCTTACTCGCTCGGTTGCTCAATCCGATGGTTTTAGGTTATTTCGTTACCAATGACTTATCGATGCAAACAGGCGGCTGATAAACAATTAGAAGCACTTAGCGATCATGTAATAAAGCATTTATGGACCTTGACTATAATATACAATTGACAAACGTCATGTAATCACCATACGATATCAATGCCCTTCACATAATCCATGGATACGATACGATGAACTATGCAATCGATAAACTATATAATGGATACGGTGTATACGATCGATAAACATATTGAGGCAATACACTTAAAATGTCGATCGTAAGCTAATGTCTATGTAATGTCGATCGATAAACTAATGTCTATCGACTAGACATGAAACTATTTTAGGTTGGTTACAACTTAGGCAATAGAGGAAACATGAAACTATTTCCACCTAACATGTTTTGAAATATGAGCCGAAACTCAGACGTACATCCCTATGCAGTAAAACATACTTGGTGGTCAAATGGTTGGGCGCCCGTATTTCAAAATATTTTGTTTTGCAAACAGGAGGGAGAGAATGTATAAGTAAAATTGATTTGTTGATTTTTATTATCTGAAAGTGAACCCCTTGGTCGATGTACATCTTGAAACGATCGTACTTTAGGTGCTCACACCCCCCAGGCTGATCGAGAAGCCTGAGTTGATTCTGCGCGCGCGTATATTGCCTTGATACATGACGCCACGCGCGGGTTTACTGGTCGGCATAAGCCTTGATAACTGAAGGGCATAAGCCCTAATGATAAATGGGCGGGGCCACTTGTTTATCTGACAAAACATTGAGAACTTGGTTCATTAAATGAATCTTGTTTTGATTTTTCATTACTGAGAATACTGTGAGTTTGTGAAGAACATAGAGTTTTTGAAGAACATAGGCAATGTACGTACCGAGATGGCCTCACTTCTACTCCAATTAAGGTGGAACTATTTTCTACCTAAAATGTCTATAGACTTCATGTAACCAAGAACTACGTGTCATCGTGATTCCCATGCAGTCGATAATCACTATGTAAACACGAAACATCGTCTACTTGTTAAATTCTATGTACTTGATAATATAATCACGCATAATCAGCGAGCGTTATATAGTCGATAAACTTATATAATCGACGAACACTATATATAATTTGATAAATATGCATAATCAATGAACGTTATATATTTAATAAGGGATGAACATTACATATAATCGATAAAATGCATAATCAGTGAACGCTATCAATGAACGTTATATACTAAAGAGTTATAGAATCAATGAACGTTATAATATGCTATGATCAATAAATGCCAAACGTTTATTTAGTCAATGATCAATAAAATGCGCAATTAATGAACGTTATATAATCAATAACAATGAACATAATTCGATAAAATGCATAATTAATGAACGTATATAATTAATACTTTTTATAGGAACAGTGAGCCTGTATAATCAATGAGTGTTTTTGATAGTCAATGAACTGAACGTTATAAGCCGGCAATGAACATTTTAAATTTAATGAACATTATAAACCGAAACCCTCATATAATTAGTAATATCGATAATGTTATTCAAGTATATATTCGATAAACTTATGCATAAATTTCGTACAATCGATAATTGTATATAATCGATAAACTTGACATATTCAATAAATCTCATATAATTGCCAAATCGATAAACTTGACATATTCAATAATTCCATATAATTGCCAAATGACATATAGCCCTTCAGTCGTCGATAAACTTTAGTTTAGACCAACTAATATATATATACATGTATGAAATTATATGAACATTATATAATTACATGAAATATGTCATTTGCGTATATTGACAACTACTGTTTATCGTTTAGTTCAGTACGAATAACATATATACATAGGGTATCGTTCAATTTAAGCTACAACTTCCTCATATCACTGAAAATTGATTCAAGTTCAACCTGAACGAATTATAATTAATAACTATTGAATTCAGCCTGAACGAACTATAATCAATAACTATTGAATTCAGCCTGAACGAACTATAATCAATAACTATTGAATTCAACCTGAACAAACTATAATCAAAAATCAATAAATTTTATCGAAATTAACAATTTAACCATAAATAATAGGATGAAGAAACCCACCTCGAATCCAAGCTAAAGGACCCGTTTAGGGTTTGATTCGGGTTGATTCGGTGTAGGTTTAGTTCACCCATTGCTTGCCAAGTACTAGTCGTCGGCCCCTGCTGAACGGCCGCCGCCGGCGAGCCGTGGAGGAGCTGCCAAGTCTTCGCCGGCAACCCCGGGTGGCACCGCCGTGGCCTGGTTCGTTCGGTTCTGTTCCCCTCTCGCTAACCCTCTCTCTGTGTGGCTCAGGTTTGGGTCACTACCGGGGTGGGGGATGGCTGGGCGTGCGTCGCCGGCGACCCCACCGGCACCTCCCTCCCCCTTTTCCGGCGTGTGTGTGTCACGGCCAAGGAGGTCGAAGACCCCCCCCCCTTTTCGCACTGCTTCCCCGAGCTCCTCCTCCTCTTCTCTTTCCGCTGCTGGGCCAAACAGAGGGGACGCGGGGGTGGCACGGCCAGGGCGACGGCGGCCAGGCGCCGGCTCACCGGCGGCCCCCCCTGCCCTGTCACCGGGGTCGGGGTCCCCCTCCCCCTCCCCCTCCCTCGCGTTTTGCCCCTCTCCAAAAACAGAAAAGAAGAAGAAATGAAGGGGCTTCGCCCCCCCCCCCCTTTTCCTTTTTTTTCTTTTTGTTTTGTCTACTGATAAAAAAAACACCAACCCACTGATACCATAAATTAAATTTTATGACCTTTTTGAACTTAAACCATAACCATTAATATAATCATCGGTCGATTTATTCGCCTTTTGATTATATTAAGGTTCGATTCAATAAATTGTAGGATCATTACCAAAGTTCAACATTCTAGTCGTATTCGGGAATCTGCTCAATGAGATTTCCAATAATAATCTTTAATACCCAAAAAGCTAATAACAATGAGAATAATAATATTCATTTCAATAAAATCGACACTCAGGCAGAATTTATAACAGCATACATCGGCTAAACGGAGGGGTTGAAATTCCGGGTGTTACAGTACGAAAGACTATGATTTTGGTTAATGACAAATTTAGTGTTAATGTTATCCAAAAGAGTGGTTAAAGTTTGAAACGTGCTTAAATGTGTTAGAAATGAGCTATTAACTCGTAAGTCAAATGAACAAATGGTAATTAACGTCTAGTTAAGATTTTAAAAATTAATATCTTCACAATTTGGCTCCAAAATTATAGTGTCACATTAGAATTAAGTTAAACCATGAATTATGATGGGGTAAGGTAACCCCTTTTGCTAATAGCTTATTAGTTAATAAGAGATGAAATAGAACAAGTAATTACCATGATAAAAACGTTAATACTAATAATAGTAATGACAATGACAATAATAAAAGGAACCTTAATATAGCTAATTTAATCAATTTTATGATAAATGGGGAATAATTATTTGTAAGTTCAAGTAAATAAGTGTGTGACTGTTAGTAATTATATAAAAAAATAATAAATAAACAACTAATAAAATATGGACTATTTACAAAGATTACAATAGCAAAAGGTATTTGAAACTTACTAATAATGAGAGTTCAATATGAAACAAAAGCAATGCCGCTTTCATTGTTATTGAGTAGCAAATAAATACTTTACAAGACAGAAAGAATTTAAATCCAAGTACGTTTACTGCCTGTATCCTTTAACAATTTACATGTCTTTTATACATACCAAAAACTCTCATAATATGTAAGTATTTAATGAATCATTTTCAAGCATATAATTAAATGGACCCACCAGTTATAAATTATCAGCGCTTAGGCCAATTGGTTTGCCTGCGTGGCTTTAGCTTAGGGTTGCAGATCGACTTGAGAGTTGTGTACCTACTTAATGATCACATTGTACATTTGAGCTTATCAATTTGGGTTTCATTTTCAAATAATAACCAATAACAGTTAATGTAATTCTCTCATCCCCTCATTTCAAACTAAAACAAATTGAAATGCATGTGTTCAGTAAAAAATGAATTTCTATCTTTACAGTGTAGGAGTAAGTGCATTGAGTTTCGACTCACTATTCACATAATTTGTGTTTTATGTTTCAGGTTAATAAATTGTGAAGCTATGACTTGACAACACTCTAGAAGTGAGCAAGCATACAATGAAGTTAGAAGAACTCGTAGTGGCATTTTATAAAGTCACATGTCATCAAAGTGTATGCTCTATGAGTTGCTGGGTTGACGTTTGAGTTGAGTGTGAATAAATGATGCTTCGTTTTTGGATTACACGTAAGCTAGTATGTGTTATCATGTTTACATAAGCGAATTAGGCCTTATCCTTTCTAAAATGAAGGTAACATTCTAACTCTTGACATTTTCACTGCATTGACGACTAATAATTAGTTAATTAAGACTAATGTATTGATTAAGAGTTGGGGTGCTACACCCTAACAAACAATAGTTCTCTTGTATTCCCTCTTAGATGGACAGTCCTCACTAAGATGTAATGAAGAAGTATGGGTTCGGACAACAGTCATGTATAGGAAGCTTGCTTTTTGGAGTTAGATGGGAACTCAAAGCAAGAGAAGTTACCAAAACAAGCATTTACATTAGTCATTCTAGGGTTCATAGCAAACCTTGATAGGCTATACCTTGAGGTAGAAGATTTGATCTAAGGTAACAACAGACAAACTAAAATTGATAGCCTTGATAGAAGTAGTGCAATAAATCATATCATCATGTCCTTGTTTTCTCGTATTCACATAAAAGAGCTTCACTAGGTTAGGATAGACTTTTGTTCTAAGACCAAAAAAGTTCTCTACAGTTTATACATTCTAGGACATGTACAAACCCACATTTAGCTTTCAGGAGAAAATCCAAGCCTAAACGAACATAAATAAGTTGAGAGAGAGGAAGGAGTTTTTTGGGTTATGATTTGGAAGTTTAAGAGTAGAGAAAGAAAGGGGATCAATGTGGGTTAGGTGAAGAATTAAGGGAAGTTAATGCCACTAGGTGAACGAAAGGATATGACAAGCTTGGATGGTTTCCAAAGCAGGAAGCGTTGACACATATATGGCTTTGAAAAACTTTTAACAGGAGCTAGTTTTGGAGGGGTGGGGGGAGGGAATGGCCCAAAAAATTTCCAAACAAATCTTATAACCCAATTTTTCCATTTTCAAAAATCAATTTCCATTTTTTGACAAAAGTTATATCAGTCAACAAGAGACTATTGATTAGTGCTTATCAATGTGAGAATATCTCTAAATTAGTATACAAAATGACTTAACTGCAACTCCCTTGATATTTTCAAAGTTACCAAAGTCAGGTTGCTTGAAAATCATTTTCATTTCCACTTAATATATTAAGAGGAATTACAACCCCTTAATTCATACAGTGTGGTCAATAATTTCCAATTCCTTCGAATAAATAGAATTGGCCTTTACTAAGGGTTTTGTAAAGATATCAACCAAGTACATTTGATAGGATTGTTAGTTGATAACACTCTTGTTATCACATTTGATAGGAATCTTCTTGTAGTCCAATCCAAGGGCCCTGGGTTGTTGACTGATCCATAGGATATCAACATAACATGCTCTAGCAGCTATATATTTGGCTTCAGCAGTGGACAATTCCACTAAATTCTACTTCTTAGAATGCCATAATACAAGATTGTCCAAGAAATTGGCATGAATCAAATGTACTCCTTCTAAAAAGTTTGTAATCGAAATAGTTAGCATTAAAATACCCTATAAGTTCAAGGTGAACGCCGCCTAGATACCACATACGACCGTCCTTAGTTTCAGTAAAATATTTAACTATTTTTTACAGACTTGAGGTGTGATTCCCTAGGGGCTAATTGGAATCATGCATATAAACAGACATTAAACATGATGTCAGGCCTACTAATAGTTAAATATAGTAATGATGCAATCATACATCTGTATACCTTTTCAAGGACTAACTTACCACTTGAGTCTAAGTCAAACTTATAGTTTGAAGCCATTAGAATCTTGTCATGCTTTGAACTATAATGCATATATTTCTTCAATAGTTCCTTGACATACTTTTCTTGATTGATGAATATGTTATATTGGCATTGCTGCATGTGTAGTTCAAGGAAGAAGTTCAACTCACCAATCATACTCATCTCAAATTCCTTGTGCATTTTAGAAATTTTTTTGCACAAGGATTCATCAATACCACCAAATAATATGTCATATATATATATATATATATATATATATATATATATATATATTTGTACAAGCAAGAAATCATTCCTCTTTGTTTAACGAAAAATAATAAATTACGCATAGGTACCTTTTAGTTTTGTGTAAACTATTTTAAGAACCCTCAATTTTTAAAACTAATTATAAGGTCAGTTAACTTATGAGATAACTAACATGAAGGACCCTCAAAGTTTTTGTGAATTGTTTTTCAGGTGCAAAGTCGACTATTATAATTCATGTGTAATGCCCATAACTTTTCATATTTGCATATTCTACCCCAATCCTTAGAAACTTGCTTTCGAAAATTTTAATTTTGTGCATGCGTATTTTCTCTTATAAGTACTACTCGATGTCCTCTTTCAATTGGTATCAGATCTACGGGGCAAAAAATAGTTAAGATAATTAGTTGTTAAGTAAGCTAATTAATTGTGTTTAATACTTGAATTGTCATCTACTTGTCCTGCTCTTAATTATTAACATACTGTGCACTCACTAGAAGGAACCACTTTAGTAGAACCCAATTAAACTATATCGCTAATATAGTTTAATAATTAAAAGTAGAATTAGCGAAAATTAAGACTAAAGTTAAGGAGATAAAAAAGCATTTATCTATAATCCATCTTTCTTTAATCAAAGAAATGATGCATAATAGAAAATCTGCTTTAAGTATTAGTACTCCATTTCAACATAAATATCCTTTCCAAAACCTAAAAAACAAAAATCCATTTCTTTTGCATGGTATAAAAATAAAAAAAGAAGTAGGAGAAAAATCAACCGAAAAATCATCTAGAGAGGTAGAGAAAGAAGAAGAAGATGGAGTATAAGCAGTATGATCTTGAGGAATCATAGTATATATTTGATCAAAGCAAACCCATAAGAATTAAACAAAATCATTGGGGCGATCATTGAAAAACAAGATGTATTATCTAATGATAATGAAGAGACAAATAATGTCCACTTAGAAGAAGAAATGTATCAGTAGATAAACCCAATTAAACTAGAGAATCTTAGTGTTGTTCCTTTAGAAGAAATTAGGAGGAAACTAGATAAAAAATATGGGAAAATGGTATTTGACGATGAAACCAATCAGATTGGAGAAAACTCAACATAGATGAAATTGAGCCAAATTTAGTAAAAAATGTTGTTTCTACACCTCAAAATTTGATGAATCTTCTAGATGAAATACGCATTTTATAAGACCTAGATACATTCTAACAGGGCATACAATGAGCTTTTCCTTTGGGATCATCCCAAGGAAAGCCACATCCTTCGAAAAAATTAGCCTTGCCTGAATTAGCCAAATGGATAACATCTTAAAATTATGATGGAACTCGTAATGGAGAAGAAATATTTGAACATTGAAAAAAGGGGTATGACTAGTGTCTTGAATTTTAATACCACATAGACTACAAGAAATTTACTAAATTATATTGAACATAGTTTTTCTAACAGTGTAGCTGATTGGTGTGACTCACTAGAAGCGGAAGGTAAAAAATATTGAGAATGATAGAAACACTAGCGGCTATGTTTAAAAAACTATGTAAAGAAATCGATGCTGAATTTATTGGACCTAAACCTGATTTTGTAGAAAAGGCTGAAGATTAATAACATTGAGCTTTGAGACATGAGATATCTGAAAAATTATATTGCTGAATTTAGTCAATACTATTACAAAATTGGGCATAATGAAATTAATGTTGGATTGTTTTATGACAAATTATCATATTCGATCAACTCTATAATTAATGAAAGTTACATTACATTCCTTAAAAAAATAGATGTCATTGATACCCTAGGTACAAGAATTTGTTATATAAGAAAATGGGTCAGTGGTCAATGCCTTGATCTCCAAAGACAAAAGAAAAAGAAGAAACAATTTCTAGTTTGTTGGGATGATAATCCTCACCAACGGGGAAATGAACTTAAGAAGAGAAGAAAAAGAAAATTTTATAAGAAAAGAGATTTAGCAAGCATAGGGCAGAGAAATATAAAAGAAAGTATTATAACAATAGCCTTAAAAAACAAAGATTTTTTAGAAAAGCTGTTTATTGTCTAGCCTAGAAAAACATATGTAAGTTTTGGGCATGCATAGACATATGTCATTATGCAAACAAATGTAAAAATAGGAAGAAAAGCAAGCTTACAAAAACTTTGGATAGTCTAGATTATTTTGAGCTTAGTGAGGAAAAGCACTAGATCTAGCCCTGAAAAACAACAAGACAATTGTTTAGATTATACTGCACGATGAATATGAAGAAAGGATTATGAATAAACTAGTTACATGATGGAAAGTGGTTCAATTAGTCTTGGTGGCCTTCAAGGAGAAGAATTTATTGTACATAATGAGAACGAAGATGTCAAAGGAGATTGAGTAATTCCTATAATTGAGAAAGACATGATTTGTACAAAATTCATCCTTCAATTAAAGAGTAAGTACGTATGTGAAATGATAGAAGGAGATTTAGAAATAAAAGACTGTAAGTATGATGTGGGAGAAGTTAATCTTATTAATTAATTGGGAAAATAGCCTTAAGCATTACAAAGATAGAAAGTATAGAAATATCCATGTTAGAAGTGTCCAAATGCAAATTATTCCATTATAGTATTATGACAACGATATTGATTTTTATGCTTTTCTCTGTGACATCAAGCATATCAAATTTAATAATCAAATTATCAAAGGAATTAAGACCATTTTATATAACGGATTAGTAGGATTCAATTGCCTACCTAAATATTATGTAAGCCTAAAAGATAAATTTGCCAAAAACTTTTTATCCCTTAAGATAAAAACAACTGGTATGGACATAAAAAGAGGAAGCTACCACTAATGATATTTTGGAAATAATTTACAAACTAGATAATACTATAGATCCAAATACTAAGATAACAATGATAGAGGCAGAAAAGTTTGAAAGTCCTAGGCTATTGCAAAAAATTCAAAGGACAAAATCCAATCCGCAGGGGATAAAAATGATACGTCTTGGGTATCTAGTTTTGCCAATCCCATAAAAATCAATAAAAAAATGTAATAAAAATTGATGAGAATGCTAGAATTACCATTAAACCCCAATTGTTAAGAACCAAGAGTGCAAGACCAGAATGGGGAGGAGGATCTTCAACTACTAAAGAAGAGCTTAAAGAAGACGATACAATTACACTACAAAAAAGATTGCTTCCCTCCACATTTAATTTTGCTAATAACCACACTTATAAGTGTAGAAACAGCAACTGCCCACACTTAGGCTAAGTGTGGGGAAGGTATGTGTGTGGAAGTGTTCTCCACACTTAATGAAAATACGGGTAGAGTTATATTTCCCACACTTATAAATGCGGAGTAAGTATTAATTACCCACAATTTATGTGTGGCCATTATATGCTATGCCCACTCTGGAAGATGTAAGAAGTCATAATTTTCCCCACACTTAAAAGTGTTACTAGAATTATCTTATAGTTTTAAAAAAAAATGCTGGTAATTAATATAAAACTTATTAAGTTAAAAAAAGAACAATTGTAAACAATGGTTCTTTTTTTAATTAATAAATTTTATACTAATTACGTACCAGCACGCATCACCCTACATAAATGAATAAAATTAAGAAACCGCAACAAATTAAAGTAGATCAAAGATCAATTAAATAAATTATAAGTACATTAGTGCCTGGAAAACATTAATTGTAGACACAGTAATTAACAAAGAGTAACGTAATCAAAAAATAACCATTCTTGCATTGTTTTGAACTTATCCTGCTAATTATTTTGTAGACTACACTTAGAAGTAGCAACAAAGACTAACGTAATCAAAAATTAATTGTAGACATAGCTGATTGAATATTTTAGTGCTCTATATACTACCTAACACTGCACTTAGAAAACATAACTAACGTCCAAAAATGTATAAAAAAATCTCCATCTTTGTTTTCTTCACTAAGAGATGTTAATTAGCTCCAGAAATGCAACCTGTTAGACAATTGAAACACACAAAAAAATTAACTGTTAGAAAATATAATCAAAGAGATTAACTAAGATGTAGACTCAACAGAATCAAGTCTAAAGACGCACAAAATCCTAAATTAAAATGAATGACATACTCTTACCTGCAGGTTGCTGAATGGTAGCGAACAACTTTTCGTAGAGAATCTTGCTCAATAAGTCCTTGTCTACCTTTTTTTTACCCTCAATATAAGCCTACAATAAATGATGTTTTAATTTTAGACTTAGTTAACTCAAAGTAAACCTCAAATCAAACATTAAAAGTAATAATATACAAGCATTTATATACCATGCCGCCTAGAAAACAATGAGCAAACTCTCTTCTCTTTGGATTCCTGAAACTTCTCACAGTGTCCGGATTTTCGGCGATCACCTTACCGACTAAGTTTTCTATCCCAGCAAGACCACACTTGAGTTTCATTCAAATAAAATTATTTGGTGAGGACACTTGAAGTAAGAAAAACATAGAAAATCACATGCACACACGAGTAGAAATACACAGAAGTATAAAGTCCATACTATCTTTCAACAATTATTTACCTGATTGTGCAGTGTCTTGTTTGCTTGCTTTTTAGACAAATTGATACTTGGCTGAAAATTCGAAGTATCTACTTCCTTCCTTTTTTTTCCGTTGATTGGATTTTGTGCTTGTTGATTATGTGTAATTCCTACAAGTCTCCGACAACCGTCTCCAGAAATCTCATCATTCGGAGTGACACCATCATTACAATTCCCAAATTCAACTCGAGTGCTCTTCAAATTTGTAAGGCTACGAGGCAAGCAATTCATCTCCTCAGATGATGAGTGATTACGGTGAGTAAAGTTGTCCTTAAAATAATAAAAACAGCCAAATAAGTTGAATAATCTGTTTCAATTTAACAAATATCATATTAGGAAAAAAAAAGGCACTTGCGTTGTTGCATATTGATTAATTACCTTAGAGCACATAAGTTCTCTTGAAAGAGGTGAAGGCGTAGAAGTTAAGCCATCACCCTTACCAACTCCCTGGATGCATTTTAGCTGAATTGAATACAATAGTCAAATAATTACCAAGTGCAACGAATTGCTAAAATAATAGGCACTAGAAGTATTTCACTTCCAAGTCTACTCTTTAAAGTGCTCAAATGAAAATTAGTTAACGTCTTACCTGCTCTCTTTGGTCAAAATTCAGCCTTCGAGCGATGTTTGATTGATTTGAGCAACCAGAAGTATTCATATTTTCCCCCATAGATGTGTTTTGACCATACGACTACATAAAATTACAAATTGAAAAGAAACTTCAATAACGAAAAGTTAAGTGTGCAAGGTTTTTACATTATACTACAATGTTATGTTTACGTACAGAAAATAATAGGACTTACTTGATTTACAAAATTTTGGAGTCGTGGCATGCCAATTGTGGAATTTTCCATCCTATTTGTCGCACTTATATGTTTCTTGCCAATTTGAGTTGTACATGACTTGTTAACTTGAAGAGAATTTGGCTAATTAAAACTCATCGTCAGATAATGATATGATTTTGTAAGATGAAATAGCTAATAAGAACATAATTGTACCTATCATGATTGTAAATGTCATCTTTACCCAAGTGGTACAACATGAAACCAAATACAAGAAAATAAAAAAGGAGTAGTGGTTTTGTTTCATGTGCACCTGTATGTTCTCTTTGCCTCCAGCACTTCGTCTTTGCTGACTCACCTGCAAATAACCAAAATCACGTGTGACAATGTAAAAAAAAAAAGCCAAACACAAGATTTTATACAAGAAAATCACATTTATACGCATATACAGAATGGGAACTCACTTGGTTTAGAACATGAGGAGACCTAGATGTATGAGCAGCTCCACCTTTATCCCTTAATACAGTGGTATTTTCAATTTGACTTGCATCCTTAATATACACCTCATTATTCTTAGCTAATGTAGGCGTGGCTGTTAAACTATCTCTTATGGGTTCACCAACTAAGGGTGTGTTATTCCTTTGATTCTCTTTAACATCATCACCCTAATCACAAACCAAGTAAAGAAATTAACATCGACCTTATCCAAATTGTACATGAAATCATTATTTATTTTTCAGTATGGCAACTCAATACGAAGTAATAAAAATGACCTGAGATAGAACACGCGCATCATCAGTTCGTTGAGACTTCAAGCTAGTGACCTCTTGGCGTAAGGATTGAACCTCTTTTAGCAATAGACTCACTATGCTAGAATCTGAAGGTTCAATTCTGCTTTGACAATTACGTTTGGCATTAAGTTGAGTAGAGGTTACTCCAGATCCAACTCCTCTAACCCTCCCACTACTTTCAGGCCCCATCAACTTATGGTAAGCAAAAGTCTCAATCGGCACTGTGGCTTCAGAGAATACCACTTCCGAAGCACCCGTCTTTCGTTTGACAATATCAACAACAATATCCTATATAAATTATTAGTCATAGATACCAGCATTTATCATTACGTTGTTTACACATGTATTAATTAATGACATACTCTACGCAAATTACAATAAGTACATAAATATATATACCACAAATTTCTTAGTTGCCGGTTCATGATAAGATCCTTCTTTATCCTGATGAGTCTCCATAAACCATTCCAAGGGACCAGGTTCTCTTTGATGCCCCTTCTCCTATAAATTATTGTATAGGCATAAACAAAGAATTCTATACATAGCAAAGTATATACAGGACCCTTCATTCACCCAATTTTTTGAACACATAGCACACAACCAATCACACCCAGTCACCCATAAATATAATATAAGAAACTGACTAATTTAAATACAATGTAACACCCTAACCTCAGGGCCAGTGATGCTAGTGATTTTTAGAATTTTGGAAACAAACGGACAGAGTTTCCCCTAAAAACTGACCATAACTTAGGCTTATAGCCTTACAATAAGTACCTGTAACAATATAATATAATCAATATGTCCACCAGGCTCGACGGCTACACGCCGGAGATCACAACTCCGTAGCCCACACGGCTGGAGTACCAACAATATAAAGCAAACTGAATCTATAACAAATTGTCTAACACTGTCATTGTAGAGCGAAAGGAAATTTAAACAAGTCCTTTCCTTGAACACTAAGCACTGTACTTAATATAAACAAAGTAAGCCTACATGACTGACAAAATGATCC
>JACYFF010031956.1:44282885-44361084 GCA_017589665.1 Selenicereus undatus | reverse complement strand
CCGAGAAGTATCTCAGGATCCAAATAAGTGATGCGCACAAAAGCAAAGTCCTTGAGATAGTAATAGCAGATACCAAGTAGGTAAATAACAAACCAATTTAAATACAATATAAGAAACTGACCAATTTAAGTACAGTGTAACACCCTAACCTCAGGTCCAGTGATGTTAGTGATTTCTAGAATTTATCAACATTCAGCTCTTTCGCACATAATCCCTTAAGAAAATCAGACAACTCGCACACCAAATCTAAAAGATTATCATCCTTAACCACTCGCAATGCAATTGGAAGTAAATCTTGCATTAGAATATGACAATCATGGCTCTTCAAATTAAATAACTTACGCTCCTTCATATTGACACATCGAGATATATTACTTGCGTATCCATCTGGCACGTTGATGTGCTTCAAAACTTTTAGCAAGGAGGTTTTCTCAGCAACAGACAAATTATAAGGAGCTACGGGTAAATGATATTTTCCATTTGGTAACAAAACTGGGTGGAGATGAGGCCTTATCTGCATTTGTTGAAGATCTTGGCGGGCCTTCAAGTTATCCTTGCTCTTCACTTCCAAATTCAATAAAGTTCCCAACAAATTATCACAAATGTTCTTTTCGATATGCATTACATCCAAATTATGGCGAAGACGGTTAAACTGCCAATATTGAAGATCAAAGAAAATGCTTCGCTTCTTCCATATTTGCTCTTCATCCCTCTCATCAACGTCTATATTGGTTTGGCTTTTCCCATATGTAAACATAGTTCCCTCTAATTCTGTATGTACCTGACTCCCTGTTATTGAAGATGGAGTGTTACCAAACTCCATGTTTCCATCAAATCCATCCTTATCTTATCGAAAAGGATGGTCTTCTGCTAACCATCTCCGATGACCCATATAGCAGAACTTATGCCCATTCTCCAGCCAAAGTGATTGAGTTGCTTTCCCACAAGATGGACATGCGAAACGACCCTTCGTACTCCACCCAGACAGATTAGCATATGCAGGAAAGTCATTTATAGTACAGTGGAGAGCACCCCGCAATGTAAATCTTGTGTTTGTATATGCGTCATATGCATCTACACCATGCCATAACTGCACTAACTCTTTAATCAATGGTTGAAGATATACATCGATATCCATACCAGGGGCCTTTTCACCGGGAATAAGGATCGATAGTATAATTGAGGATTGTTTCATGCATAGCCAGGGAGGCAAATTATATGGAATTAGTAAGACTGGCCAAGTACTATGTCTGCTACTCATAACACGAAAAGGATTAAACCCATCACTAGCTAGCCCAAGCCTTATGTTTCGAGGATCAGATGCAAAATCGGGATATTGTTCATCAAATTCCTTCCATGCCTTTGCATCTGCAGGATGCCTCAAAATCCCATCCTTTGTACGATACTTATCATGCCAAATCATATCTTCAGCTATCTTTGATGATTTGTAAAGCCTAAGCAGTCTGGGAATGAGAGGGAAATAGCGTAATACCTTAGCTGGAAATTTCTTTTCACTATTATTCCATCGTGAAGAACCACACTTGTCACATGATTCTTGTCGTTCCTTTTCACCCCAATACAATATGCAATCATTAGGACAAGCATGTATTTTCTCATATTCAAGGCCTAAGTCCTTAAGTAATTGCTTGCAATGACTCCATGATGATGGGATGGGGTCTATATGGGGAAAAACAGAACTTAAAAGTCGGAGCAGCATATTAAATGATTTAATAGACCAACCATACATGCATTTCAAGTGGAGTAAGTGCAACAGAAAAGAGAGTTTTGAAAATTTTGAACCCTCATATAGCTCCTGCTCAACTTGTTCTAGTAGCCTTTCATATCCATCATCTTTGTCTACCGTGGAAGTATCACGCTCATGTCCCTCATTCCCTAGCTCACCATTGTCTTCTTCATCCATATCACCCTCTTGATGAAACACACAATTCCCATTATTTTTGCGCATCCCAAAAATATCATTAAGTATTCTCATAGTATCAAGGTCACCAAAACCACTTTCTGATTGGGTATTAGTCGTATTGTGGCCTTTATCACAAAAAAATGAAGAAGGTTCAGAAATTTCCTCCCCATGATGCACCCACTCTTTATAGTATGGCCAAAAACCATTAAACATGAGATGATGTGCCACTTCTTCTTTTGTGAAGCAATGATTGTGCCCAACTTTGCATTTATTACAAGGACATACGATCAGTTTACTACCCCCAGCATTGCAAAAAGCAAATTCCAAAAATGACTCAACCCCATTTCTATATTCAAGAGAAGTTCTGTGCATATGAATCCAACTTTTGTCCATTATAATTTCTACCAACCCACCTACAAGGTCATCACATAAGTCAATATATGCATTATAACTAACCATTGGCAATCAATAAAGGACGAGGGGAAAAGAATCACGAAGGTCACAACAACACATCAAATTCATGTACTTAGAGCATACTATGTCATACGAACTAAGCAAATTTAAACATTCACAATCACTAAAGGAAGGGGGGAGAAGAACCACAAAGATCACAATAGCCCTCAGTAACAACCACATTAGTGGACTCAGCAACGGCAAGAAAAGAAACATGTTGTGAACTTTGGAAGCACACATATTAGCTCATCTGTCTATGGAGGGCCTAAAACAATAGAATTTGAAAGCAGCCCAAATACAGTACCACTGAAAGGATGGCTATTGATGGTGAGTGCAATATCATCTGAACAAGAACAGAAGGAAGCATGAACTGCACCATGGCGCACCAAAAAAACGAAAGAAAAAAAGAAAAGGGGAAAATACGAGGCATTAATAGGTTTACTATGATAAACACCACATATAAGACCATGTTGTAGATTACTTCACAAATATCTCCCGAAATTGTAAATTGTAGATGTAATAACATTGATCATCGTACTGAAAAATTACCAGGGAAAGAAATGACCCAAAAAAACAATAAACCCATAAAAAACATATTCAAAGTGTCCCACCTATAACTCAATTAAATTACTAGCATTTAATCATTCACTCATTCACTGAATCAGTGTCCTTCCCCTTCTCAAGTGTTGTTAGGCCCATTACACAGCCCACGTGAAAAGCCTCAGATTGGCCCATCATTAAACCATCCTCTCAGAGCCCCGACCCACCTAATTGCTTTGGCCACTCTATAGTCGACACGTTTTGATTGCATGGCCCACTTGTATGTCTCGGATTATTAGTGCTTTGTACTACCATTACTGTCTGACTGCTCTCAATGGTTAACAAGCCATCAAATTTTCAAGCCAGCCATCAACTAATTAAACAGTTGTTTTGGTCAGGTTAATCCCAAACAATGGTACAAATACCAAAAATGAAAGAAATGTACATCATTCGGTATTTACGATTCGTCGTTTGCTGAATCATTCTAATACTAGTATTCTGATGTAGTTTTGGTCATAAAAAGATCCAAAGGTACACTTTCAATCGATTAAACTGCATGAACCTGAAAGCCGTAGTAATGGAAGTCTCCCATGGGTCATTCAAACATGTCAAAAGCCTAAGAGAACCATCTACTTGGAACAATGTCACCGAGGGTTGCTTCGTTCCAAGAACAAGAATAGAATCAAATATCAAAAGCACTGTACACAAAGTATAGAGCGATATGTACTTTAAATGACCAAGAATCATATATTTCAGATTTCAGTGCCTAGATAGGTATGTGTGCATAATAGATAGCTAACCCCTGACATTAATAGTTCTCCAAATGTGTACAGTTGGAGTCATTTCAGTAAGACAGTAAAGAATCAAAGCATGAGAATTGAAAGAATCAACCAACAAATGTGAATTTGAACCAAACAACTCACAAAATCACCTCCAAAATTAAAATTCTTATTCAATTTGAACAAAGCCTAGGGCAGTTATATCAATTTTCATTGGCTAAGTACGGATCTGGAATAAAAAGAAAACAAGCAAACCTGAAAACTGGAAAAAAAGACTAAAACTACTCCCCACTACTGCTTCTACGACTACTTGCTCCGATTAGAGCCTAAAAAAGCGCAGCCCTAAGTCCTGACTGCTAAAATTAATCATGAGTTCAATCCAACCGACGCTTGTAGCCATTGACGAGATGCTTGAATGAGACCTTTAATGCCCAATTGCTTTGAAGAGATATGATCATGGAGAACACGTAAACAGACGGGTGATTGATGATGATAATTGATGGGAGGACTACAAGAACATGAACCAAAATGAAAGGATATAGAGATATGGGGGGCTCGGATCACTGGGAAGTAGAAGAATATGAAATACAATCAAAAGGGGATTGGCTTAATCTTTATTGGGAAGGAAGAGAGGAGAGAAAAAAAATTAAGGGGGGTTAATTTGTGTGAGGGTGGACAGTAAAAGAGGACTAAAAAACAAAAAGGGGAAAGAGAATCATTTGTACTAGGATAGAAAGAAAGAGAAAAGACGTGTGAGGGGCTGGGATTTCACACAGGCAGCACATGACATGGGAGAAAGAGAGAAGGAATGGGCTGAGATGGAGACTAGGCTGCTCTGTGCAAATGGTCGCAAGCTTCATTTTTTTTCCTTTGTTTTCAATGTGATCAAACACTTTTCCTTCATCTCTTTTACCAAGCAATTTATTCATTCTTTTCAAATTTTCACAATTCCTACAAAATAGAAAAAAATTTATTAACATTTAGTTTAATAATTTATTTTGAGCGCAAGATAGATAATAAAAGGATATAAAATATATCATTCGAATAGTCCATGTACTTGATGATAAACACATAAACAACCCTGAGCCTAAAGAGTAATTATAAGAAGTACCTTGAATGAATAACCTACTAAGACTGTTCAAATGAAAGGGAATTGTATTCGTAATTCATAAACATGCTAAAGAACTAGTTGGAAGAATGTGCGGATGTTTGTGCTTATTCTGGTGAGGAGGTGCCAAGTATAAGCCCAAGGATGATGGTGCATGGACTGGCAGTATACCTCGAGACAAAATGAATTAAGCAAAAGAGAAGGCACTTTGCTCCACACAAGAACAAGGTTGTCGTAGATGAAGTACCGAAGCTCTTAGGTGCAAGCTTGTCGAGTAATGCTATTACCATGATTGCCGGCCAAACAAGGTCACAGTTAAGAAGCCAAATGGCTCCTGAAGGATATGCTTAGACTACACTAACCTGAAGAATTTAAGTCCAAGGGACTGTCTCCCATTCCCTCTAAGCTTCCCCTAAATAGCGGTTTAAGATCGACTTTTATAGCCCTAAGTCGAAACAAATGACACAACCTATGTCGCTAACTAGTTGGATGCTCAGAAGAGCAACAGAGGAACAATTAGACAGTAGTGAGCCTATGCCAACTTACATAAAAAGTTCATAGAAACAAGAAAAAGCATACTTCGGCTGGCAATGCAATGACATGGGTCATGTCACTTGGGATGACCCACTCGTGTCTCGTGAAATGGTCATGTCTAGGGGTGAGAAAAAATTAGGTAGTGGTCCCAACCTAGCGATTGGTTTAGACGTAGAATTGGCCTAATCAATTCTAGAATCCGGTAAAACATTCAGGACCTAATTAACGCTAGTTGTATGTTTGGGAAATGGAAATTTGTAATCAAAAGTGCTACCTGGTAAAAACTGAATTCTTTTCCTAAAATACATATTCATATACAATATAAGCAACCAAACTCAAGAAACTCACTCTATAATTGCTCTATTCTTCCCTTCTGTTTTTCTTACTCTCTTGCTTCCCTAGCTACCTGAGACCTCAGTTTGATATTTTTTTCACTTAGACCACAAAATAGCCCTGCTAACTATGCTTTTTCTTAATGGATAATAGCATTGCTGTAATTGACTTTAATGGATAATCAAGAGGAAGACGTAAAAGTGCAGCTCCCTAGTTATAGCATGTTGTTGTAATTGACTTTAGCCTTTATCACACTGGAAGACACTACACTCATTGCAAATCAACCAAATTCTTCATCGGGAACAACTAGAAGGGTTCCATTCAACCATACAATAAAACCAACTGACAATAAGTCAACAAATATGTGTCACAGTATGGTAATCCAATTCCCTTTGGCACAACAAGTTAGTTCAACACTAACTCATTGCAATCAGCTCATTGCACTGAAAATAAATATGATAAGCACTGCAGTGAGATAAAATCTAAATACATTCATATAGAGCAGAGCATACCTGATCGAATCTAGACACAGAATTGGAGGAATCGATTCTGAGGGAGAAATGCTCTAAATGGAATAATTATGGGCCTCGAATACCAACTTCTTATTTGATATTGAGAAGCAACTGCAACTGTTTCAAAACTGTCATCCAAGAATCGAAATAATTTAGCGTTTGTTGAAATTAATTGATGAATTTGAATGACAGAGGCACTTAATTCAGCAGTTTAGAAGGGTTACAATTGAATTTTCGATCAATCATGTAGCACTCAACTTGAGAGATATGAATCCTTGGAGTTGTTTACCCAATTGAGGTGAATCCAGATGAAGAAAGTGCTAGATTTTCGTGGACAGTGAATCACAAACTTCTGCAATTCGATTAGGGCACCAAATAATTGAGAATTCAACGCGATGGAATCGTAAAGATGAAAACGGAAGAGATTTTGGGGGGATTTGCTTACCTCGCTATTCCGATGAATGAATCACACAACATCCAGATTGTTCAAATCAATGCCCATATTCTTATTCGATTTTCATGCCTCTTCAATTGAACATCGCTATTCGATCGAATTCAACAATAATCGATCACTATAGCCACAAGAAATCAAGAAGAAAATGCACAGAGCTACCTAGGGTTCTTGTGCGAGGATGAATGACGAGGAAGGAGTTGAAGGCGCTGTCTTGCTTTTTGGGAGGAAGCCGGGAAAATCAAAGCAATTTTTATTTTTACCAAAACGTGTGGCGCTCAAACTGGCACAGTAAAGACAGAACTGTATTAATTTTTTGATTGTATTGTTTATTCTTTTTGGCTAGCTACATATTATGTTTAATTAAATTATTGTTCAAATATTTTTAATATTTATAAAAACACCCAGAATTTGCAAGCTAATTAATTAGCAAGTTTATATATATATATATATATATATATATATATATATATATGTATGTATGAAAAAGTTTTAATTCCCCACACTTGATATGTATAGGAAAATGTTTATGACTTCCCCACACTTATTAAATGTGGAGTCGAGAAAACGATCAAATTTGACATTTTTTCCTCTCCACACTTCATTAAGTGTGGCGGCGTAAATGCGGGAGGATACATTACTTTTTGTGGTGTTAGTATGACATATGAAATGAGTAGAATAAGTTTTGAACCTGCAAGTCACAGTGTAGATCAGAGTATAAATCAAGATAGAAAAGTCATTAGGTACAAAACAAGGACTGTTAGTGAGCCAATAGATGAGGATAAATTAGTCAAAAGTATGAAGTAACCAATAGAAATTCTAATAGCGTATATATCCTAATAAATGTATACTTAGAGGGATATAATAGATATGAATTGTGTGCATATATTGATAGTGGTTGCTCTGTCTGTTTTGGAAAAAAGATCTTCATTTTTAGAATTTTATGTAGAAAAAAAGCCAAGAATCCTTTGCAAGTGAGGATAGTTGATAATAGCATAATGAGCCACAAGGAAGTCATAGAAGGGTTATCCAAAGAAACAGGAGGAGTCCAATACATTATACCACTTGTATGGGCTACTGATCAACCCTCACATAATTTCGTTGTTGGAAATATTTTTAGAGGGTATATTCTACATGCACACAAATCATAAACCAAATAATATTCACAATAAATGGTCACTTGGTTTCTATTGATAAATTAAATAAAACTTACACACATTGGAAGATTGAGTGTACACATAGCCAGTGTGGTGAGAAGGTAATCCCTACATAATGTGAGATAGCACTTCACTGCTTGACTTATCTATTAAAGTGCAGATTGCTTAACAACAACAACAATTATGTGAAGAACTCTACTTTGATAATCATCTTAAATTTTGGGATACAGATAGGACATTTGTATACAACTACTTTGTTAAATCCCTACACTATTATCCGAGTCAAACAAGTGGTATAAATATATTAGGATATCCAAGAATTTGATAAGAAAATCAATTTTTTTTTGGATAAAGGGTTAATCATAACTAATAAGAGTCTTCACACCAGTTTCACTATTATGGTATGAGATCATGCTGAAGAAAAAAGGGAAAAAGCTAGAATGACAATTAATTACAAAAAGCTTAATAGTAATATCGTCTTTGATATTTATTATATTCCTAACAAAATGGTTCTTTTCAATAGAATTCAAGGAGCCTCTTGGTCCTCGAAAATAGATTACAACAGCAGATATCAGTAAATAAAAATGCACGAAGAAAGCATTCCTTTGGCAGTGTTTAGTTCCCCTCAAAGACATTATGAGTGGATAGTAGTTTCATTTGGTTTTAAAAATGCACCTTAAATATTTCAAAGAGGAATGGATAACATCTTCAAAGATCTTAATCACTATTGTCTAGTTTATATTGACGATATCCTTGTCTTATGCAAGACCATAGAATAGCACAAAGATATCTTCTAGCTATCACCCAAAGATGCATTGATCATGCCATTATTCTTGGTAAGAACAAGTACATTTATGCTGAATAAGAAATCGTGTTTTTAGGTATAGAAATAAAAGTTAGACAAATCATCCTACAAAAGTATATTTTAGAAAAAATAAAAAATTTCCTTTAAAAGATTGAAGATAGGAAGTAATTAGAAAGGTTTCTTGGTTGTCTTACCTATGCTTCAGATTTCATTAAAGATCTAACTAAATTAAGAAAACCATTGCAGCAGAAATTCAAGAAAGAATTAAATTGGATATCGACTCCTATCGATTTAAAGATTGTTCAATACTTTAGAAAGATGTGCAAAATCTTCCTGTTCTTAATTTATCTAATGAAAGAGATGATCTAATTCTCAAGATAGATGCCAACAATGAGCATTAGAATGCACTACTCAAAATCAAAGACGAAGAAAAACTCTAAAAATATTGCAATGAAAATTGTAATAAAGCATAATGCAACTATCCCATGATGTAAAAAGAAACCCTTGCAATCACAAGGGGAATTGAAAAATTCTTTACCTTTTTAGCCCCATGATGCAACTAGCCCCATTATGTAAATATTGTAGACGCACAGAAATTCCAATTTTCTAGTAATTATAACATCAAAATTTTAGATTATTAAAGAGTAATATTATTTAAAATACGATATGATGTATTCATTGCCCAAGAGAAAAAGGAGGGCAGAATCGACAAAGAATCTAGCGAAAGAAATTGTCAAATTATAGGAAAGTACAAAAAAGCATGACAAGAATGATAAACGCGTTTGATGGATCTTAAATGTGGGATCTTGTAGGGGATAGCTAAGACAAGGCAGCGTCAAATGAAAGCTTGTACTTTGAATGTTCACTAAGAATATAATAGTATGACCTCCACATTTTTAATACCTGTTTTATTATAAATTGATTTTGTTAGGACTAGACAGTTATTTTATGCCCATTTTCTAAAATTATTTCATTTACAAGTTGTATACGACGTTATTTTACAGGAATGAATTTGGAAAAAAACGGGTACCATTGTCTAATTTACAAAGGGATGAGATAATTGCATAACAACTCTCTAAATGATTCCTTATAATGAAAAACTATTACAGTTAGGGGGGAAAGTTAATGAAAAATAAAAATTATTCAGGTTTAGCAAACAAGTTTGGGTTTCGGTCAGGTTTAACCCAAAACTTTGTGAGTTTTTCGGGTTCGGGTCAAGAAAATTGTGTTCAAAATCCAAAATTTTTGAGTGGGTTCGGGTCAGATTTTCAGGTGGGGTCAGTTTTACTATTCCACCCTTTGATGATCTTCTTTTAATATCTTTATAAACGCTTTATTGTTCACCATATTCTCCAGCCATTTTTATGACTACTCAAAGGTTGAGGAATATGTTTCCATAGTGCCGCAAAAGGTTCGCTATATAGATGCCTCTAGAGTGGAGCACGATGCAAAGATTGATGATATCCAGGATGAAGAGACCCCTAATAAGATGCAACGAGGTCATCCCAGTCATGAAGTGTAAGGCACGATAATCCTTTTTTTTTCGTTTTCTTTGGAACAATCCTTCTGTTAATGTTTATGTGCATTATAGGTACAATGAAGAAGAAAATTACTATAAATGAGATGTATGTTTTGCTACAAGCATCCCGCTCGCTGACTAATGGGGATAATTTCTTATCAAGGCAAAGGCGTTGAGGAGGTATGCTTCCTTTTTGGTCTTATCAAATTTCCTTGATGAAATTTCATGTTCTAAATTAAAGGGTGTTGTTCATCACCCCTCTAAATGAGTTTCTCAATTATATGCCCCCAACTCGAGGAATGTATTGATTAGGACATGGCCTCCCGATGCTTTTGCTTTAGACATGGGTGCTCCCATAATGGTGGTGGCAGTGCTCCTATAGGGGTCGCAAATAAGACCATCTTGACTATCATTGGGAGCTAGCCTTTAAAGTTCTCTTTGATAAATGTGAGGAGTGTCCTGGTAGAGCATCGTATGGATGCATGAGCTTCTTCTTCGTACCAAAACCTAGTGTGGCTGAGACATCCATTTTATCTGGATAGGATATCAGGACAATGGTCAAAGAGAGCTTATGTGATCCTATAGACCTTCTTGGAGCTACATTTTATTCATTAATTGTGACGATGCTTTATTCATTCCACAGATTCTTCCCTTTGAGGTGGCATCATGATATTAAGATGTCAAACCCTTAAAACATTTTCCCCATATTAGAGAAGTGTAGTCACATGATAAGAAGTGGAGGAATTGCCTTCTTATTTTCGTGTATTCTATAGTTTTTGTTTCTCATTTTAGCCATATAAACTATTTGTCCCATTATCAAGGTATGCTATGCCAGAGGGGCGATGAACAGGGTGACCAAAAAATGTTAGACATAAAAGCTATTGCTCCTAAGCATTTACAAATATAACCTTAAATGCAGAATATGATAGAGAATTGCAAACTCAAGGACACTGAATAATAAAGTCAAGGACACTGAGCAAACAAATTAAGGATTTGGAAGAGAGTAATGCAGAAAGTAAACCAGATAATGTTTTTTAATGAAATTCACACCTCTACATGGGCTACATCCCCACCTAAGGTCCCTTCCTAAGGATTAACCACTCGTATTAATCTACTATAAGATTTACACACTTTATAGGAGTCCACTCAAGGACATCATTGCAACACATCCTTCAAGATTTCTCTTGAAGTGATTTCTCCTAAGTCCTCACATAGGAAAGATGACACTCTTTGTTAACCATCTTGCTTGCTAGCAGGATTCTCATACCCCTATTCCCTTAGAAGGATGACTATTAATTAGTCTTAATTAACATGAGAATGTAGATGTAGATACTTGGAGTGGGCATAAGGCTCTTTATGTTGCATACTCTATATCTTAAGGTAGGTCACTCTATACATATTTATTGAGGATAAGATACTTAGAGGATGATGAAGATGTAGATGTTGGAAGCTTCATAATAATCTGTTGGATACTGCTTTCTAACGACTACAAACTGGTTTAAATGCCTTCACGTCCTTCCACTTTTCTAACATCTTCTCAGTTAGTTCTTAGGATCTTGCATCTCGAGAAGGTAGTTCTTTAGCCTTTATTTAGTGCTTTAGCCGTTGTATTCCTCATTGCTAAAGAACAAACTAGTCTTTCAAGGTTAGATGTTAACATTTTCCAATTCTAGTTTGGTTGATTACAGTTGTCCCTTTAAAGAAAAAGTGCTTTTGGTCTTTGCCTAATTTGGAATATATTTGAATGTGCTTTCCAAGCTTCCCAAATGTTATTAGCTATTATTTCATGAAAAAATTACATTGTTCATCTAACTTCTTGAAGATTGTACAGTTGAACAATTAGCAAGATGGCCTGATGAATTAAATTATAATTGATTTGATTATTCTAGATTAGCATAATATCATAGGATACAACAACTAAAATTTCAAAACACATATCTAAATTTCAAGTACATGATGAACACATTTCTTACCAAAATTTGTGTTATGCTCCTTCATCATGAAATTGCATATTTTTATATGATATAAATTACATTTATGAGATAGACAAATTACAAACATGGAAATTAATAAGAGTGTCATAAATTCATTTTAGGCTCAATTTAACTTGTACTAATTTTATGACTCTAACAATGGCCTGTTTCTAACAAGCTAGTTGAGGTCCTTGGCAATAAAAGTTCAAGGTAGTTGAACTCTGGTATTGAATATCTGGACTATTAGTTGCCTAACGATCTTGTTGAGCAAGTTGCATGTAAGAAATTAAGCACATAGATTCAAGGATGTGTGTAAGCAAGATCTAATCACCCTTAAACTTAGATTGCAAATATGCCTTGAGATCAAGACATGTATCAAGCAACTCTTCACATTGAGGTGATTCTTCAATCTCACCCTTTTTTGATGAAAGGTAACATATGCCAAGTAGATAATGTTTGGGATAAAAGGTAAAAATAAAGAATTATGTTCCCTTTAACTTTAGCAATTTAAGCATTAAGATAAACCATACATAGTTCACATAATAAGCTCCCCCTTAGCTTCCCAAGTAGAGCAACATGTGAGCATACTGAACTGTTAGAGCATATAACATGCCATGTAACTACAAGTAAAAGCAATCATAATCAAATATATTGCAAGTAAATAGCATAAAAAGATTAGTTTGGACAGCATAGGTAATGTATATTAGAACCATAGGCTTTTCAATGCCATAAGTATTAAAGTCCAAAGTGTTCATCTCAAGGCTTATTGCCTTGAGGGATGCCAAACTAAGTTCTTCTAGGGCTGCTCGTAGCCCAGTTGTACATGCTCAAGTGAATTCCCAAATTTTCTTCCCCTTTAACTTTCATAAAAAAGTGGGATTAACCTAAGAAAAATGTAGGGCATTCTGCAAACTTACAAACAAAAAAGCCAAACTGTTTAAAAAACCAACTCAAAATATAGAAATTGGTTTAGGAAAACTAAGAGAGATTGTTTGTTACAAGGAATGGGGGTTGATAAGTAATCAAGAGGGATTAAATGGAGAGGTTGAGCAACAATGGGCTTTTGCTGGCAGCTGGAAGGATGATACAGTTTAGGTGCCTTGAGGCATTTAGCTTCTATAGATGCCTCCTTATCCTCAACCTTGTATTCGTCATCTTCTATGCATTGTTCTTCTTCTCTTCTGCAACTTTCTTTCTCCTTTTTTCCACAATTCTCTTTGCTTCAGCCTTAATCTATTTACTTTCCTTAAGGAAGGCTTCTATAAGGGGTTCCTTGAGAGTGCTCAATGCTTTACTAGCTACCTTGAGATCCTGTTCCATCCCTACTTGCTCTAGCTACTTTTGAAGATGCCCAAAGAGTTCAGGGTCTTTCTTTGGGGTTGCCTCAACTGCATCCTTCATAAGCTTGCCAGCCACCAGCAGAAGTCCTCTATTTAGAAATCTTAGGGCATTCATTCCCAAATTCACTTTGTATGACAAAGCTTTTGCTCTAGTGGGCAAGTTTCAAAAGGAAACCCTAACATATGCAAGAGCTTCACAACCTTTTTGCAGTTGCTAGATACAAAAAAATAGAGAGAATCACTCAAAAAATTTTCAAAGAGATCTTTTACCCTAATTTTAAAAAATATTGTAGATCACTTATCCAAATTCAATCTCCATAATTTTAAAAAGTGATCTCAGTTAACTAAAGACTATTAATTAGTCTTCATCAACATGTGAATATGCCCTAATTAGTGTAACAAATCACGAAACTTCAACTACCATGAGATTGTCAACATTCTCAAAATCAAGTTTCTTGAAAGACATTTTTCTTACCACAAAAAATAATTAAAAGGAGTTGCTCCCCTTCAGTTCTAGCAATGTGGTCAATCATCTACAATTTCTTTCCAAAATAGAATTGACCTCCACCAAGGTGTTTGTAAAGATTTCAGCCAATGTCATGTTAGTAGACACAAAATCTTAAAGGATATCACCCTTTTCTACATGAACTCTATTGAAATGATGCTTTTCTTTAATGTGGTTAGTCCTTGAGTGCTGAAAAAGGTTCTTAGTGATTTTGATAGCACTTTGATTGTCACACTTGATAAGAATCATCTTGTAGTCCAATCCAAGGTCTCTGAGTTATTAGTTGATACATAATATTTAAGCACAACATGCTTCAGTGGCAATATATTCAACCTCAGAAATGGATAAGACCATTGGATTTTGCTTTTTGTAGTGCTATAACACAATAGATTATCAAAAAATGGCAAGAACTAGTTTTACACTTAATGTTAACTTTGTTGCCTGCATAGTTAGCATCAAAATATCCTATAAGTTCAAGGCCACCACCTCTTAGATACCACAAACCAAGGTTGTTAGTTCTCGCTATAAGCTTAAATGTTCTTTTCGTAGCCTTAAGCTGTGATTCCTTGGGAACTGATTGGAATCTTGTGCATAAGCAAACGCTTAACATAATATTAGGCTTGCTTGTAATTAAATCTAGTAATGATCTAATCTTACCTTTATATACCTTTTCTAGGACTGGCTTATCACTTGAATCTACTTCAAGCTTACAATTAGAAGCCATTAGGTTTTGGTATGCTTTAAATTGTCAAGTCCACATCTCTTACGGAGTTGCGTGACATACTTTTCTTGGCCGATGATGATACGATCTTAGCATTGCTTGCATTGTAATCCGAGGACACAGTTCTACTCTCCTGTTATACTCATCCCAATTCCTTGCCCATACGGTTAGAGAATTGTTTTACATAAGGATTTATTAGTAGCAATAAATAATATATCATTAATATATGTTTGTACAAGTAAGAAATCTTTTCCTTTCGTTTTAATTAACATATTCTTATCAATTATCCTCTTTTAGAATCCTTTTTTAGTAAAGATAAGCAGAGTCTCTCGTACCATGCTCTAAGAGCTAGTCTCAATCCATACAGGGCTTTGTGTAGCTTGAAAACATGATTTAGGTAGTTAGGGTTTTCAAAATATGGTGATTATTTAACATAAAGGTCTTCTTGAAAATATCCATTTGGAGATATGTATTTCGCTCCATCTGATGTAATTTGATGCCTATGAATGATGGAAATGTAGGTAGCATTATGATAGCCTTTAGTTTAGCTACAGGGGCAAAAGTCTCATTAAAGTCAATTCTTTCTTCTTGGTTGTAACTTCTAGCCGCCAATCAAGCCCTGTTTACAAGCAAATTATGAGATTCATCCAGCTTATTCCTAACACCCATTTGGCTTCTATGACTTCGTGGTCATTAGTTCTAGTGGTCAAGGATGAAACTTCATTTCTTTCAAAATGGTCATCTTATTCTTATATAGCTAAGGTTTAATTAGGGTACTGAAGAGCTTTTAGTGGGCGCTTAGGTTCAGTAAGAGCCCAAATGTTGAGAAAGCACATAAACTTTTAAGAGAAGAATAAGTCCTTATAATTGAGCTGAGAACTGATATGGCATTTATGGATGGTAAATAAGGAATCTATATCTTATCCATGGCTCTTAGTGATTCAGAGAGATGCTTACTTCCTACCTTTCTTCTTGTGTAGCTTCCTTGCCTTGCCTTAGATTTCTAAGTGTTTTGAACTCGTGCTATCCTAATAGTATTCTCTTATCAATTTAAGATACCCTGAGTTGAACTTTGACTTGTAGCGTTGTTGGATTCAACTCTTTCTTCTTTATCATCTTCATGTATACTATGTTTGAGATCTTGAAATGATGTTGAGCTGATGGTCCCATCATTATTTTCAGCAACTACCACATGAATACTTTCTTCAGGCACCTTAGTTCTATTGTTGTATACTCTATATGCTTTACTTTATTAATAGTACCCAATAAAGATGCCTTTATAACCACTTGCATCAAAATTTCCTAGATTTTGTTTTGGAATGATTTGAATGAAATAATTCCTGCCAAATGCTTTCAAGTAGGAGACCTTTGGCTTCTTTCCTTCAAGGAGCACATATGGAACTTCTTTACAATTGGTTTGATTAAGCATTTGTTGTGAAGATAGTAGTGTTTATAGTTTTAGTCTAGAAACAGTTTAGAGGATCATTTTCATATGACATTGTTTTAGCCATATCTTTCAAGGCTTTATTTTTCTTCACAACTAGACCACTCTATAGTGGAGTCCTTGGTGATGCAAAATTGTGTGATCTTTCCATTTGGTCTTACAATTCAATACATTCTCATTTAAACTTAGTTCTATAATCACTTCTCATAGCTTGAACTGACAGTCCTTGAAGGTTCTATACCTATCTACAGTACTTGGCAAACACATTAAAAGTATATATGTTATCTTTCTAGAAGAACATCTTCTTAAATCTAGAATAATTATCAACAATAACATACAAATATTTGCTACCACCAACACTTCTTAATCTTATAGGGCCACATGAATCCATACCCAGGAATTCAAGGGGCCTTATAGTTGAAATAGTTTCGGGGGCTTATATGAGCTCTAAATTTTTAGCCCTTTACACATGCACTACAAACTTGATCTTTGCCATAATTATGCTTAGGAAGACCTCTTACCAGATCATGCTCATTTTCAATTTTCTTCTTCTGTACTTTGTCCTTGAGAGTTTCAACCTTTTTCAAAGAGTTATTCCAGTTCTCATCGAATTCTTCACAGAGTTCGAAAAATTATTTGTTATCATCCTTTAAAGACTTGCATTTTGAATAACAGCTAAGCACGTTCATTTTTGTAAACTTTGCTTTTTATATTTCAAAAGAGCACCTTCATCATTAAGGGATTGCATCTTAGGAAGATATTCTTCTTCAGTATCCACACCATGCATGATAATTTCTATTAAATCATCTATGGACATTTCAAAAACTAGAGATTTTACCTAACGAGTGAAAGTACCTTCAGCTTCCTTGAGTATTATTTTGCAGCACCGTGGGAATTCAGATTTGCCTTCTAATTTCTTTGATTTATCATAAATCATAGGATGGTAAATTTATCCATTTCACTTTTAGTAGAGTCACTATCATTCCGTGCTATTATCATGGCCACTTTGCCCTTTTTTTTATTTTTTTTTCTATATTCTTTGTCAATGACTTACTATCTTTCATCACATTAGGTGAAACCAAAGAAGACAGTTGTGTTATTTCCAAGGTTCAAAGGGGAGGATTTCATGCCTTTGTTGCCTTTTGAAGATGATCTTCTTCAAAACTTCTTGAAGTCAACATTATTGCTCTAAATGGAGGATTTTATGCCTTTTGAAGATAACCCTCTTCAAAACTTCTTGAAGTCAACATTATTGTTCTTAAGCTTTTCATGGAAGCCTTGAGCTAACATGACTATCCTGTCTTCTGATGCTTCATTTTCTAAGTCACCTTAACTTTTAGGGTCCTTGATTGTAGTTCACAAGGCTACCCTTTTTGTTAGAGGTTTATTACTCTTCCTAGTGGTGAATCTCACAAGTGAGGAGTTTTTCAACTAGATCCTCCAACTTCGAGGTCTTCAGATTTCAAGCCACTTCAATTTTGATGACCCTGACTCCCTATACCTCTCTGGTAGACATGTCAACAACTTCTTCATAATCTCTTTATTTAATTAGGCTTTTTCAAGGCGCTTGAGGTTGTTGATGATGTCAGTGAATATGATGTACAACTCTTTAACCTCTTCATTTGGAAGCATCTTTAAAAGTTCATATTGGTGTACATAGATGCTTATCTTTGATTCTCTTACTTAACTTGTGCCTTGGTATAGGGTAGCAAGACTATTTCAAAATTTAGTTACTACTTCACTAGTCCATTGAACGCATGGCATCCGAAGCATTGAAAGCTTGATAATGCTCCTACACTATATGATGCTCTTTAGGGATGTACGGGTCAACAAGCTTCTCTAGCTAGTGACAGTTAAATGTATGCATGATTCAGATTAGAGCCCTTAACGCTATGTTTTATATCTCGTAGTCTTCACCATGAGCCAAATCCACATAAGTCTCTTTCATTGAGCAAAATTAGATCTAGAAAATAAGGGAGGTCTACGCACAAATCTACTTGGACTAATCTCGATCATTCATGAGAAAGACATTAATCTTAAGTAAATTAGTAGTCAAATTGCAAGTGGTAAGACTAGGTAAGATACCAATTGTTGGTTCCAAGTAAGCTTGGTCAGCCTATAGAGGGATGAGTGGGTGATAATAATTCTTTGATAATATAAACATAGATATATACTATAACAACCGAAAAGAAGTTGAACAATAAGGATACTACATAAAAAAATTAAGAAAGTAGAGTAAGAAGTAAGTAATATAGAAAATAAAGCAAACTATGTTCTTTAATAAGGTTCACCCCTCCAATTGGCTTACGTCGCTGCCTAGGGTCTTTTCCTCAGAATTTAACTACTTGTATTAATCTACTTAGAGAGTTAAAAAATTTACAAAAGTTCACCTAAGGACCTTTACTGGAGCACAACCTTCGAGAGCTTTGTTGAAGTGATTTCACTTAAATCCCTACTTAAGAAGGATGATACTTCCGATTAACAATGAATATCAAATATGTGTACAAGACCACAACGATTTGAAGTTGATTACTCTCGAGTACAATACACTTAGAATAGGAGTTAAGTTGTTTGTGTTACGTACTCACTATCTTTAGCAAGGTCTCTATATTTAGTAACTGAGAATAAGACCATTGGAAAATGCTGATGATATATCATCTTATGCTTCTGAATATTCCATTGGTTGCTTCCTTTTAACGGCTGCCAACTGGTTCAAGGGCCTTTATGTCCCCGACTTTTTCAACATCTACTCAATTATGTCTTGGTGACTTATGTCTTGGGGAGGTGGTTCTTTAGCCTTCATTTAGTGTCTTAACAGAAGCATTCCTTATTTGTTAAGGGAGAAACCACTCTTCCAAGCTTTGATGTTAGCATTTCTAGTTCTGCCATGGTTAACTACACCCATCCATTTGAAGATAAGTGCTTTGTTCTTTGCCTCATTTTGATATATTTCAATGTGCTTCCAAAGCTTCCTAAATGTTACCAATTGTTATATCATTAAAAATCATGAAGTTGTTCTTGCTTCTTGAAGATTGTATGGTTGAATAATTGGCAAGATTATCTAATTGATTAACTTACGAATAATTTAATTAATCTAGATTAACATACTATGATAAGATATAGCCTCTAAAAGGACAAAACACATAGTTAAATTTCAAGCATATGATGAATACATTTTGTGCCATAACTTGTGATATGTTCATCATGGAATTGCATTTTTTCATATAATATAATTTCATTGATCAGAGAGGTATATTACAAAATTAAGAAATTAATCACAACAAGAGCTCATTAGCTTCTTGCCAACAGACAAAATTTTCCTAGGCACTCGAACAAGCTCAACTCAGCAAGAGCACTCTAACTCCTTGCATATAGTTAGAGTTTTAAAAGTTCTCTTAAATACTAGATCACTAATCATAAGAATCTTCCTAGTGTCACCTACTGTAGTTACAATTTTTTTTTTGAGCACTTTTTAACTAGTTTAATACCTAACAAAAATCCTATGTAGCTCTTTGAACAAATTAGTGTTTTTCCATGCTTCCTAACAAAATTAACTTTGGGTTCTTACAAGCTCCCTATAGAGCATTCCCCAAAGTGCTAACTCATTATTGGACATACCAAACCTTGGGTGCATCTACTGTAAGGTGGACAACATTCTCATTTGTTTACAAGAGAATTCTATAAACTCCCTTATCTTGTAAGTGTTACAAGATTGGAAATGTAATTGGAGCAGAATACATCTCATGAATAATGAGAGCAATACTTAAAAGAATAACAGTAACTAACTTGGGGTGGTCCAATCTTTATCTTCTACCATGGCCTTGTATTCATAGACAATTCAACTCTACATGGCCATTGCAGAAGGATTACTAGTCGTTGGGATCAAGATGAAGTTGCTTTTCGATTTTCATCTTTGATTTTAGAGTCCTTGTTAGGTTCTCTAATTGCTAGTAACGATATTTGCTTTTACCTCATTAGGTTGGGCATATTTCAAATTCGCATTTAATCTTGTTTTTGAATTTATAAATGCCCAATCAATTGCTTTCTTCTAGGTAGTCATTCGTATTCTCTCCTAGCAAAGTAAAGAGTGCCCTAACAGCGATAACTTGTAACGAGTCAGGGGAGTTGTCAAGGCTTCATTTGCTAGTTTTTAGGGTTATAACAACCTTCTCCTTTTTTTGAGTTGAGCCTTCTCTAAACAAAATTATCAGCTTGATAATGTTGCTTTTTTGGATTAATCACGGTATCACTAAGCAAGATAAAATTTAGATCAATTTTTCTGGCCGCTAAATATAATATTGGGAATTCTAAGCTTAGACAATTTTTATATGTGACAAATTTTAGGGTCTTTGATATTTTCCAAGTTAGATAATTTCTAAGTATGATCAAACACTTACATCTTCTGGATATATTACAACTCTAACTCTTTATTCAAAGCGGTCTTGATTGATTAATATTTTTTCTGCTTCTCCTTAGGGATATGTGCGTGTTTTCACTTTGAAGATTAGTTCCTTCTTCAACAAGTTTATAGTTGTCATTAATATAGTCGTTGGATTGGATAGAGCATGAATCTTGATTTAAAGAGTTCTGTGTAGAATCCTCATCACGTTCTTTGGCTACAATTCTTTTACATGACATTCTTCAGCTTCTTCTATTCCTCATATGATTTCAACTAAGTTAATCAAGTCTTGGTTGTTCATATCTTTAGCAACTCTAATCCTGATAGCCTCTACGTATAACAATTCTTGATTAGCTGCATTCTTTGATCAAATCTAATATAAAAGTCATGTGAATACGTCATAATAAAGGTTTCAACCATAAGCGCACTAATCGCATCAGTTAATCCAATAACTCTCATATTAATGTTTTTATATAAATGGACTCATGAATCAATGGAGACCATAGAAAGAAAGTGTCTCACATATAATCTTATTTGGCTTCTTTAGCTTAATTATGATGACAAGAATGTCATTTGCATTATATTTGCACCTAAATAGTTTAATCATCACATGATCAACAAAATAACTATAAAAGCATATCTAAGCTCGATTTAGATGCTTTAATAGAGATCTAAACTTTAGGCTTAGTTAATCATATAATATTATGAATCAAGTCAAGCACTCACATGGAGGCCCAACACATATCATATGTCATCATTCACGTTGCATGCGAACACTATCACTCCTAATTAATTTGGCATCATAAAAACCAAAGTATTTTCGGATCCAACATAAAGCATTTAGATTATTTACCTTTATAATTTATAACGCATGAACTTATTTTATTTTCATTCAATGATGCACTCTATGAAAAAAAATTACATGTTTCTATTTTATAAAAATTGAGCATAAACAAAAAAGATATGAGTAACATGACAAACAATGGACCTATGATCTATTTCGCCCCTAAATTCCACAAGAAAAATAGAGGCCTACCTAACATGGAGGAAGGGGAAAGAAAAGAAAAGAAAAGAATAAAGAATTATTGATGATTTGGAGAAGAATGTTACACAAAATCCAAAATTATAAAGGATTAATCAATTTAGGGCAAAATTTGGCAACCCTAAAAAGAAGGAAGATCATAGTTCCCAAGTGGATGAAAAAAAGTTAAGTGCAAAGTGTAAGTTGGCAAATTGCGACTTGCCAGCGGGAGGCTGCTAGGCCCTAGAGGAACCCAAGTTTTTGCCACTAGGAACTCATTTCCTGGAAGTCCATATGCGTGATGACCATAAAATTCTGGTACGTATTTAGTTTTTTTAATATGTGCCAAGACTTAAACCTCCTCCTTTGAGTGTTTTTCCTCAAGCAAAGATGAAAGACTTTGAGAGATTCAAAGATAGTCGGTGCAAAAACTATATATGCTTCGAGGTGAAGGCACTAAATTAATTGGGATTGAGTTATCTTGTCTCGCTGAGATAAGTGAAATTTAACCCTTGCCTTACTCATTATGCAGCAAGGTTTAGGGATCCCACTTTTCACATGTTCTGTCCCAATGATAGGAAATTTGTCCTCTATTGGAGTAATTCACCTCTAGTTTGGGTTCGTTTAAGCAAAAAAAAAAAGCTGATTGCTCATTCTTTAGAGAAGAATTTTTCCAAGCTCATTCAATCTTCTATTTGGAGGAGATTGATAATCTTGCTAATGGGTACAATTCTAATGTTATATTTGTTGCTAGACAATTTGTTATTGAGTCTAAAAATGATTATTGTTATAATGAGTAGTGAAATGCTATCTTTTTCCTTATTAACTATTTCCTCATTTTTAGTACGAGGGGATAAGCTAGTGTGATCCATATTGTGAGGAAGGAATTGGAAGGCTACTCATATATCCCCGTTGTGTTTGATGAGGCTGTTATGTGCTTCGAGGCCCTTTTTGTTGAACCCCTGTAATAACTTTAGGGTTGTCCCCTTCTTTTGCTGGTAAAGTTTCAATTATTTGTCATTTTGTTATTTTTTCTACTCTTTATCGGTCTGTTGAATTGATTTTTTTTTCTGCATTCCATATATTGGAGAGAAAGGAGTGCTAGGATTGCCTTACCAAGGCGTGTTGTCCCCATACTGCAAAAGGTAATTTATTAGGCTAGCCTTTATAATAAGTTTCAATTGTTTTGCTAGAGATGTTCTTGATGATCATGTTCGCAACTTCTATTGCACGATTCATTGTGCAATTTATATACAAATTGTCTACGCTCAATGTTATGTCCCTTTAGCAAGTGTTCGACTTTGTTGTTGAAATGGGACCTATGATTGCTAATTAGCTTATGTGAATTCCATATCTACAAATGACGTTAGGGCTTGTTTTTTTTTTATTAGTATATGGAAATTTACCAATTTCTACCAATCTTTATCAACTCTTACAAACTTTTATCATTTCTTTCCAATCTTTTCAGAAAAATTTCTATCTTTTCCAACTCTTACCAACTATTACCAAGCTTTCCCAACGCTTGTCAATCTCCTTCAAATTTTTCACAATTTGTAAATTGCCATGTGGATGTTAATTAATTTTTAACCACAAAAATATCCTTTAGTTATTTTTTTTAGTTTGGTGTATTGAACAAGGGCATAGTTAAAATTGTGTATTTTACTTGAACAAAATAATTATAATTTGTACATCACAAGTAAAATATAGTTAATATGCTTTTGTATCATTTATAAATGTGAATTTAATAATGCCATTCACTCGTAAAATGATATTTATAGAGTAATAGAAATTATTGCAATAATACTTTCAAAAAGTAAGCGACACAAACATCTCAGGCCTAAGCACATGTGATTGCCAACTTTACTAACGTATAAACATTTAGAACAATATTTATCATATTACTAAAAAAATATGTAATCCAAGAATTTACCATATATTGGTTAGTTTTTTGATTATGAGATATTAATGAAAACAAAACTAAAAAAATATCACCACTCCTTTACATTTCTTACCAACATCTTCCAACTCTTACCAATTATTATCAACTTTTTCTAATCTTTCCCCACCTTAACCAATTCTTACCAATTACACCAAAAAAAAAAATACCAACTCTTACCAACTCTACCAATCTTTACCAACTTTACCCATTTAGCACCCATATTTATGAATGAAAAGAACATAACCTTGGTGATTATGAACCTAGCCAGTTGTTTAGAGCTAAATTTAGTGTAGGATGTAGCTTTTCTATCCATTTGGTGGAGTATTCTACACCATTAGTATGTATTCTACACCACTAGTCCTCTTTGGAGTGATCTTGCCCATAATATCTATTATTCATTTAGAGAAAGGCTAGGAAGGGGTAAGATGTATGGATGAAGAGGTGAGAAAATTGTCAAAAACATGCAACAAAGCAGTCCTTTTCTATGGTCATCTGGTAGTAACCTTAGTAATGGATATTTTGAGATAGCATGTATCCATTAGTATGAGTTTGCAATGTCTCCCATGAATTTCTTCCACTGAGGGTTGATCCCGCTTTTTAATCTACACATCTTAGGCTTATCCTCTTGTAAGTCTTCCGGTAACATGCTCAATTGTTTATCAAAAATTGAATGCAAGTCTCATGAGGGCTCATCAGGCTAGTTGATTGGATCTTGGGGGTGTTCTCTAGTTAGATGGTATCAGAATACGTCTTTATGTGCCTAACTCTTTTGTTTGTATTGGTAGATAGCAGGCTAGCTTACTTCACCTTTCTATTATCATAGATAGATCGATTGTGTCCTTCGGCATGGAAATGATGCTAACCGAGGTAAAGTGTTTACAAACTGATTTTCATCCCTAGGAAGTTTTGTGAATTACATATCCTCAAAGTGTTTGGTTATCTTTTCTAAATGTGCTTAGTAGAGTGTCATGTCATTGTTTTCTTACTTTCCATCAGTTGTAGATTTGGTTTATGATTACACATGAATCTCTATAGACATTAAGTGTTTTGATGATTAGTGCACGCATAACATGCATTCCTATGATACAAGCCACATATTCAGCTGCATTGTTCGTTACTTCAATGGTTAGTTTTGTCGAAATGGCTATCTATGCCCCTTTAGGCATGACAAGAAGTATGCCTACGCTGTAACCTATTTGATTTGAGGCACCATCAAATTATATTTATAAAGTTTCATTTTAAAGAAAGAGTTGGGGAGGCCTTAGCTTTCCTCTTATTGCTCCCTAATATAACACATCTTTTTATTATTTCCTAAGCATAGAACTTCAAGGCATATTGTTATAGTTATATAACCCATGGAACATATTTGACTGTGTAGGATTGGTCATTCAAGAAGGAATTTTAGTGGGTCCACTTTTTCAATGAACTTAACCAGTTGGTTCAACAAGTAGTGCTCTAAATATTGGATTTTTAACACTACAACCTCAAGATTTATGTTAATAACACAACTATCCACTGGGTTTCAGAAAGAACTTTTAACCTCCCTGATTTTACATATTATATTAAAGTTGAAAACACTAACTAAAGCAAAAATATAATTGAAATATGTTGTAAATAAAGAATTCCCACCAAACCCATTTGAAGTTCTCAGTGGGAGACTTCATTAGGTTAACCAAAAAAAGAAATGTAATAAAGTTACCGCTCTTTCAATGTTTGTTCTTGTTGTGTTCATCGTCATTAGAAGACCCTAGCTAATCTTTATCTGTCTATACTTGCAAGTAAATCCTCATAATGAAGAAGTGGACTATTATTGACCATTTTTCAAATATTCTATGTAATACTTGACCGCTTAATAGTCAATTTTTCATTGAGAAGGGTTCGTAAAGTTCAAGTGGAACCATCTATGATCAAGTTTAGTTGAAAGGATTTTAAAGGTATACATGAGAGAATCATAGATCCAATTTTACCCCAATAGGCTATTTCATTTGCATTTATTTGGTTACCTTTTGTAAATTTTGATCGATATAAGAGAACACAAGCTTACACAATCGCATACAAAGAGAGATTACATAAGAGTGACATGGCATAAGTGACGAAGAGAGGGAGAGAGGTCCATAAAGCTCAGGCATAATATATGTTAAGAAATATTTGGGGATATTTCAGTCATGTTTTTTGCTCCAATCAATATTTTTTAACTAAATGTTACGCTTAATATAATTTATAAAGTCATGGAGGTTAAAAGTCATTTTTAAAACCTGATGGTGGTGTTATTAACGTGAATCTAGAGGCATATATACGTTAAGATCCCTTAATTTTTGCATGCTTTCACAATTAAGGAGTTTCTTGCTGAAGTAGTAAATGACATTTTCTTATCCTTGCTCTTCTTGAGACAACATAGGTCCTATGGAAGTCTCCCTTTAATGAAGTATAATAATACAAATTGGCCTTGTTTTACTAGTTATAAATGGGTGAATAAGCCATGTATCCCTCGATTTTCTTGAAGGATTGTTGACGTGGTGCATCCCATTTAGGTTGGTTGTTTTCCCATAGTTTCCTTAAGATTGGTTCACAAGCCATTGTCAATTTAGACATGAATTGATTTATGTATTATGCTTGACCAATGAACTCTTGTATTTCCCTTTCATCCCTAGGCGACAACATTTTGACCTTTGCCTTGATTTTAGAGGGATCTAGCACTATTCATGGTGACTGCACCACATACTATAGAAGTTCTCCTAATATAACCTTGAAGATGTATTTTTGTGGATTCAAACACATGTTGTAGTTTCTTCTCATTTGGAAGAATTTCTTTAAGAAAAATATGTGCCAACTGTGTTTATTTGACTTGACTATCATATCATCCATGTAGACCTCCACCTCTTTATGCATCATATCATAGAGGAGAGTTTACGCAACTCTTTCGTATATGTCTTCGGTATTGATTAAGCCCAAAGATATTTCTTTTGTAGCAATACTTGCCCCATTATGTGATGAATGTAATGTTTTTTCTTGATCATGTAGGGGAATTTTAATTTGGTAATAACCCACTTACCCGTGTATGAATGATAAGACCTGATGACCTATCATGTTATCTACTAATGCATTATATGGGGTAAATGGAAGTCATCTTATAGGAGGCTTTATTTAGTCTTTGAAATGGACACACATTATTGCCCATAATTTGTATAGCTGAAAAATGCAATTATTTTTTTAACTTGGATTGCAGCAAACCAAAGCAAAGTGCCTCACTAAACTTTCTCTACTCTGTTTCTAAGGAGTAGTAGGTAGTTTATAGTTTTTAAATCTAGGGTATAATAAAACCGGTCTCTCCATAATTTTGCATTTTAGGAGTAAGGATGCTACATTAGACCCCTCCACAGACCACTTGGTGGCAAGATTTTTAGGGATTTGGATTTGGAAATGGAAATGGACATGCATTCTAACCCTTCCAGTCTAGTTGGATACTAGGACTATGTTAGCAACTCATTCAAGGTAGTTAGAGACTTTAAGGGATCCCATATGTAGTTGCTTTTAAACTTGCACTTTAATTTTTAGTGCAATTCTTATTTTATCCTTCTAAGCTTATGTTCAACTAGCTTTGTGTTAGGGTGAAGCAAGATTTCATGTTTAACAATCTCCTTGTGAATTGATGGCATCCTGCTATAAGCCCTTGTGAAAACATCCTTGAATTATGTTCACAATTTAGTGAATTGCTCTACATTCTCTTAAGTTGGTGATGTTCCCAATCTTGGTGTATTTCATTCTTCTTTTGTTCCCACATTTGTTACTATCATATGTTCAACATTAAATTTCATTTACTAGTTCTTCAGATGGTTTAATTAGCTATTCAAGTAAGTCATATTTTTCATTTGTGCAAAAAAATATATGCTCAAAGATACACTTAGAAACACCCGTTTATTGAATTAAGCACATCAGTGAAGTCTTAAGTTAGCGCATTATTGGAGCTTCTTAGGAAAATAAAAGGGAGACTAATCTTTTGACTAAATAGAATACTTAAATTCAACTTAGACTCATAAGAAAGTTTGGCGGATGACTTAGGCACTCCTCAAATGATGAGCTTGGTCTCATTCTTAATGTTTTGTTAAGGTGATAATGTTTTAGTAGTTGTTCCTTTAGTTCAATCCTTGGTTGGTGGTGGCTCATACTTAATATTATACTTATAATATGTTCTTGTCCTCTCCAAATAGTAGACCTAGTCCATTAGAAGTCATATTAGCCAACAAGTTTGTTGTCGATTTTTCCTTATGTGGCACTATTTGTCCTTTCAGGAATGCTTAGTTGTGAAAAATCCCAAACCCGATAAAGTTCATCCCAGGTTGGGAATGTATTGTGATTCAACGAACTTACAATTGCCTGTTTCTCTTTCTCAAAGGAACTGCACATTTAATATGCATGCTATTGGGGGAACATGCAGTCATGTATTCCCCTGTCAGCAAGTTCCTTTCTAAGTTTATCTTATTTGATTGCAAGTTAGAGCTCTTATATTGTAGCTGAACCCATATACGTAAGTGGACCTATTAAGCTTTAAAGTTGGGATTTGAGGCTTAAACTTCCACTCAAGTTGGGTGCTATGGAGGTAGCCCATTTTCTACATCATATTATTAATTTTTAGATAAGAATACGAATCAAGGTCAAAGAGAGCAAGATCCTTTGAATTAATAGCTGCATAATCATCTGCTGTGAAACAGGTATATCTAAGTCTTGTTTATTAAGTTTGACATCTAGGTTGGACGCCTTCTTTTCAATGGTGACTAGCATAGGATCTACGTTGATAATCACTTCTATTCCATTTACCACCACCATTACTAGTTTTAATTCATGTAGCCATGAGCAACTTATTAGAAAGTTGAATGTGGCTGGGATATTAATTACGTGGATAGGCAATTTACATTTGACCCCTTCGAGTGCTATGTTAAGGGCTATAATTCCTATGATTGTATAATATGTGTTATCGTACATCCTAAGTCCTTTCATAGAGAGAGTCGTGTCTCCGCTACTAAGGCTTAACTTCTTGGTTATCATAGGTAAACATATGTTAATTGAGGACCTATTGTCTGTAAAGGTCATGGGCACGTATTTGTGCATACATGATATAGTGGTCTAAAGGGCCTCGTTGTGATGCATAGTTCATCTAAGAGATTGGTGTTGCCAAAGGATATAGTGGCCAGAAATTTTCAAGATGTAGTAAAAAATCCTACTGGCTCCTTACGTGAAACTTCATTTTTGCCAAGACATTTAAAAGTACTTGCCTATGGTTGAATGAGGATGTAAAAGTTACTAAATTATGACATAGGCTTTAGTTCTTTTTAATATTTTCAGCAGTGGATCCTCTACTGATTCTTTTTTATTAGTATTTATGGGAACTTGTTGTGGGTTCTCTTGAGTTAGATAGGGAGGTTCGAAGAGTTTCTATAATTGTATAAATTGATTAACATCGTGCTAAATGGGATCGTTCTGTTTGACTTAGACGGTTTTTGTGGGGATGATTAGGTCAATACAATTTGGTTTTATGTCATCACCTCAAACTCCATGGACCTCTTAAGTGATGAGATCAGATGGGTCAAGGTCTATCTCTTCAGTGGAGATGTACAACACCTTACTAAGCGGGTTAAACTAATTGTTGGGCTTAGCCATATTTAGGGCTGGTAGGGTTCCATCATCGATCATTTCCTAAATAGCCTTTCTTAGTGCCTAACACTCGACAGTGATGTGCCCTTGTCCATGAAGATATTAATAATAGGACTTTGGATCCTAGGATTTAGAATTGTTGTTTTCTAGTATATCAAGATTTGGTCTAATGGGTATTACAATATCTTAGTTTTCTAGTCTTTTAAAGACATTTCCTATTTTTGTACTCTATGTAAAAAGCCTTGCAGGATGTTTCTACAGTATGGACCTTATTTTTCGCTATAGAACTTGTTGTAACATTTTTATCTTTGATATAATAACTTTTGTTGTTGGTGCAACTGGGCCTTGGGTTTGTTTGCATTTCTTCTTCTATTAGCATGTCGACTCCATGAGTTGCTTGAAGGTAATAAGCTGGTACTCAATGTGTTGAATACAAGAGGGTTGTAAGTTTTTAATGATCGTGCATACCTATTCTTTTTCAATAGGCTAGTGCTACCTTGGTTCTCTGTCGAGCCAAGTGGCCTAGATAGCTATCCTTTTACACCAGTTTAAGGAGTTCGAGGTCTCCAAGAGTAGTCGTCGATTGATTGTTATAGGCATAGTAAGTCAAGAATTCCATTGGTATGCCTTCTCAAGCATTAATCTTTTTTTAATCAAATGGGTGGAACCAATTTTCAATGGCGTTCCGTAACGTCATGGGAAACAAGTGGGGAAAGAGTCCTTTATCCATTCTTTGAGACTCATACAACTTATAAAATTCCCTACATAGGAAGGGGGATTGTGTATTCTGGTAAATCTCATACTATCTGGTAAATTGAACTTAGGTGGTAATTTGCCTTGAGTGGGAGGCAAGAAAGAAGTAGTGTTAAGTGCTTCCTACACACATTAGAACTCCTAAGTAGTTCTCCATTTTTTTAATCCTTTGGATAGTCGGGTACGGTCGTCATTAACATGGATCGAGTCCGCACCATCTTCCTCATTATTTTTTTATAGAAGGTTGTAAATAACATTTTGTAGTTCCACAATCCCAAGTTATTGGGTTTTTAGTTTGGTTTCAAACTTTGCCTCCAATTGGATTATGAATTCATTGACATTCACAATATAGTTCTCATATGCTTTTGCCATTGCTATGGACAGAGTTAAAATAGGTTCCTTGAAGATTGGGTCTTGACATCTTACGAGTCTACCTATAACATCTCACTCTAAGGTGCATCCATTTTGGTTTCCCGAACTGAAGGACTTTGAAAAAGAAAATGAAACTGAAACCCTTTTTGTTTCTTTTAGAAATAAGACTTTAATTAGGGAAAAGGTGGGTTTGTCAATTTTAAAGAAGAGAAAAGAAAAAATAAATGACAAAGCTTAAGATATTGCCTTTTCCAAATGGTAAGAAGAAAGGAGAAGGAAAGTCCATAAAACACTAATGATTCCCCCTAGGGAGGAGTCACGTTTTTTATTAATAGGGAGAGACCTAAGTCACTAGACACATATTGGATGCACAAAAGAGTAATCACCAACCATAATGTATCGAGGTGTACACATGAATTAGGGTTTCCAATCATAAGTCTTAGTTTTGAAAGAGTTCGGCATGGGGATTTAGCAAAAAGAAAAAACTACTTATGACAAAAAATGTATCACCTTCGTGTTGGATGGGTTTGGATGACGCTCAGTTCTTGATCCGTGAGCTTAAGCAAACTCAAGCAATGTGACCTATTTCCAATCTCATTCAAGCTTGGTTCTAGAATACTTGGAGTTTGATCCAAAACCGAGGATACGAATGGGATAAGGGCAATGCCACCACCAAAGCTATGTAAGGATTCCATCCTCCAAACTATAAAGAATAAGCCACGAAATTTGCAATAAAGGAAACCACTCAAGTTAGCAACCAATCTGATTGTTAAAGAGAGATTTCGAGAGAGTTTTATGTAAAAATACGAAGATGAGCCTTCATTCATCAATTCTGTGGTTGAATAAGTAGCCAAACAAGCTTGTATACACGTCCCTAAGCTAAAAAGCAATTAGGCAGGCTCCTTAGGAACCTTAATCCAGCATAGCTAAACTGAAAAAGCAAAACAAGCTTAGCCTAAACTAATTACAAGTGTGAGTCTATCTAATACATTCTATTTCAGGTAAACTCAAGCATGAACATGATTAATTAACTCTAAATAACCAACTTGCACATGGGAGAGATAGAAAAGGTAGGTTGCTGGCTGTCACTTTGCAGTTATCCAATCCGAGAGCGAGTGGCTGTCACAATTCAAGCTAATTGGCTAAGTTACCTTCCAATGCTCCAAAAGTGCCTACGATGATGTTTCTAAATGTCCAATTTTCTAAGGGAGCAACTAGGTAGGTCACGGAACCCTCCCCATTGAGGAATAACATAGAAAAGTCAAAACAGCTTATTTAGGCCTAACGAACCCCGGATTAGTGCTAAAACTGATCAAGTTAGTTCCTTAACCAACACTTGACTTAGAGCTAATTTTAATGCATGGCTTGGTTCCTTAGGATGTTAATAAGCATCCTAAATAGAATAATTAGCAGGTTTAGGTGAGGGAACCAACCAAAAACTCAAGCCAGGTCTAAAATGAGCTTAAACTACAATGCTTGGCAAAATGCAACTGAATCACCATGAAGACTTTGTCATGAGTTGGATTTCTCTTCATGGCTTGATACTTTAAGATGTTAAATATCATATTGAGAAAAAAGTATGGCCTTATATAAGGTTTTAGGTGGTAATCTTGCCTAATCTTTCAATATGGGTAGACTGGAACCATCACAGTATACCCTCACTGTTTTGGACCAATGTAGCATAATGCCTAAGACTTAGGCCAAAATTGATCTTCCTTTATGAAACTAGAAATCTTAAGGAGTCCGCCAAAGTAGGACTTGCCCATAGGACATCTTCGAAACCCCAATGATCATGCCATCTAAAATCATGCTCAGTTTTGGATTGGAACAGGAGAACAAGGAGTGGGTCTATTATGTCATTGTCTACTTTCCTTGGTCTTCCTTAGCTTGATTAACATCATGATCTTGATTTGGATTTAGGGAAATCTCTTGAATGTGTTACTCTGTATCAACCTCCCCTTCTTCAAGATGATTTGACCACAAATCTGAAGGGTCTTCAAAGCAATCCACCACATAAGGACTAAAGTCATCAATGTTAAATGTGGTTGAAATAGCCATATCACCAGGGAGTTGTAGCTTGTGTGCATTATCTCCCACTCTTTCAATGATGTTGAATGGTCCATCCCCTCTAGCCATAAACTTGTTCTTTCTTTTGGATGGAAACCTCTCCTTCCTGAGGTGTAACTAGACCTCCCGATTGAACTCCATATGCTTTTTATGCTTGTTTTCCCTTGCCTTGTAAGTTACATTGGCCTTCTCAATATGACTTCCTCATGCAACCTTTTCATCTTTTTGGCTCTTAGCTCAGCATCATAGCTAACCCTTCACTTGGTAAGGGCAACAAGTTAATAGGAGTAAGGGGGCTCACCTCGTACACACGCTCAAAGGGAAAGTGTTTTGTAGCATAAGATGGAGCCCTATTGTAAGCAAACTTAGCACGGACTAGCTTCCAATCCCAATCTTTCAAAATTTTGCTCACCAAAAACCAAAGCAAAGTAGTAAGAGTCCAATTGATTACATCTATTTGGCCATTAGCTTAGGGATGATAGGTCGTACTAAGCGAGAGTTTGGTGCTTAATAGCTTCAACAAAATCCTCTAGGAGTGGGATAGAAACTTGGAGCCTTGGTCAGATCTCTGTCAGATATAATGGTTTTAGGGACACAATGGAGCCTAATGATATCTTTAAAGTAGATCTCGATAATGCTGCTTGTATCATTAGTTTTATGGCATGGAGCAAGCTAAAATAATCTTGTAAACATCTCCCCCCATCTTAGGCCAATAGAAATGCACTTTCAGAATATCAATAGTCTTGTTTAGGCCAAAATAGCCAGCCCACCTAGTAGCTCTCTCAAAGAGCACTTAAGAATGCAAAGTATGTTGTTTCTAAATAGATGGCCTTCTTGGATGGTATAGGGGCTATATTTTGGAACTTCCGTAATCAAGAGCTGGAAATCTGGATCCTCTTTATAGATTTCTTGAATTGACTGAAATCCAAGTACCTTGGCTTCCAAGATAGAAAGTAAGGTATACCTTTTAGAAAGGGAATCCGCAATCACATTCTCTTTTCTACTATTGTGTTTGCAAGTAAAGTTGAATTATTGAATAAACTCTGCCCATTTTGGATGCCTTGGATTTAACTTGTGCTGACCATTGATATGTTTGAGTGTTTGATGGTCTGAGTGCAACACAAAAGGTATAAGCTTGAGGTAATGACCCCAACGAGTAAAAGCCCTTTCAATAGCATAGAATTCCTTGTCTTACTTGCTATAGTTGCCTTGAGACCATTGAGTTTCTCACTGAAGTAGGTGATAGGCCCCTTATATTGGATTAGGATAGCTCCTATCCTAACTCTACTTGTGTCACATTCAAGTTCAAATAAGTCTTTGAAATTTAGAAGGGCCAAGATAGGTGCTTGGCATAGCTTATGTTTGATATCTTCAAAGGCTTTATAGACAGCCTTGAACTACTCAAAACCTCCTTTCTTCATACACTTAGTAATGGGGTCATGACTGAACTAAAATCCCTAATGAACCTCCTATAGAACGAAGCTAAACCATGAAAACTCCTTACCTCCATGACTGTCTTAGGCTAAGGCTAAGTTTTGACTACCTCAATCTTGCTTTCAACAACCTGAATACCCTTGGCTAAAACCACATAACCAAGGAAAGTGAGTTTTGGAACAAAAAACTCACACTTCTCTATCTTGGCATAGAGTTTCTGCCCTCTCAGCCTTAAATACTTGTCTCAAATGCTCCTTGTGGTCTCCATCATTGTGATTGTAAATTAGAATATCATCAACGTATACTACAAGAAAGTGACCAACAAAGCATTTAAGGACCTCATTTATCAATCTCATGAAAGTACTAGGGGCATTAGATAAACCAAATGGCATGATAAGCCATTCATACAACCCTTTTTTTGTGTTAAAGGTTGTTTTCCACTCATCTCCATCCCTCATCCTAATCTGATGGTATCCACTTTTCAAATCAATCCTGAAAAATACCATAGAACCATGCAACTCATGCTTTCCCTAATGTATCCCCAATCAATGAGCTTTTGAACCTACCATTAAAGTTCCTTGTTACCTGTGAGTGGAGGTAATCCTAGGGGTAAATCAATTAGAAAAACATCCTCAAACTCTTAGATAAGAGGTTAGGCCAAAGGATGTACGAGTGTCTCTTTCTCTCTTTTTTCCAACACAAGCAAGGCATAAACAGTTTGACCATTACTTATGGAGCTCTTAACCCATGTTTCACTTAGAATGGGGCTTTCTTGCTTGTGTTTCCCTCCTCATTTATCCTTATGCTCGGTTGGACTTGATGTGGGGGCAAAGGGGCTAAAGTATAGCTACAACCTTTGACTTTGAAGGAACAGGTGTTGGTCTTCCTATGATGAATGACACTTTCATGAAGCTGGCAAGGCCTACTAAGTAACGCATGACATGCATCCATTGGTAAAACATTACACAGTACTTCATCCTTAAAAAATTTACCAATGGAGTAAGCAATCAAGGCTTGTTTAGTTACATGTATCTCATTTTCCTTTTTAAGCCATTGAGGTGAGTAGGGATGTGGGTGTTAGATAGTGGGAAATTTTAGTTAACAATCAAATGAACAGAAACCACATTGGTAGAACTTCCTCGATCAACGATTAAGCTACATGCCTTATCTTGGATGGTACACCGTGAGTGAAAGATATGTTCTCTTTAGTTTTCCTCTTAGGGCCCTTCTATGGTATGTAAAAAATCCTTCTCAGGACAAGCATCTGTCCCATGTCATGAGGTATGATAGTAGCTTCTTCCTTCAATTATTCCTCTTCTTCACTTGTTTCCAAGTGAATCTGGTCAATCTCTTTAATTTCCCTAATGGTAAGTGCTCTTCTGTTGAGACAGTCAGCAGCTTGACCCTTAGCATTTGAAGCACCTTTTCCATCAAGTTCCTTATGAAACTTTTTGACAATGCTCTTACCTTTATCTCTGCTCTTATCTTTGCTTGCAATAGCTTCGGGCTTAGAAAGAGCATAGAGCTTAGCTTGTGTGTTTGGCTATGAATAAGAACCAGAGAATGATCTCTTGTTCTTGAAATGTTTTTCAACCTTTATGGCCAGCGTACACACGTCCTCAAAGGACTAGTAAGGTTGAAGTTCAACCCTCTCAGCAATTTTGGGATCAAGTCCTCTTAGAAACCTAGCCATGGTATGCTCAGTTTCTTCCTCTAAGCCACTTTTGATTTGGAGTTGCTAAAACTCCTATATGTATTTGTCAATACGCAGGTGTCCTTGACTAAAGGAGGTGACCTTAACTTAAAGATCATGCTTGTAATTGTCAGGGAGAAACCTTTTATGCATGAGTTTCTTCAGTTTGGACCAAGTTCTGATCCGTGACTTGCCTTTCTTATTCCTCTGCCTTTTGGTGTTTTCATGCCAAAGAGAGGCATACCTTTTCAGCTTGAGGATGGAAATTTAAAGGCTTTCTCTTGAGAGTATTCCTTGATTTTAATGAATCTCTCCAAAGCTTGAACCCACTCAAGGCAAAGCTCCAAGTTCAAGTTTTTTTCAAATTCAGGAGGGTTAAATTTCATGTCCCTTAAATCATCAGTGGGTTTCCTGAGGTCTCCTTCTCCTCCTTAAAGACTCATCATCTTGGGAAGAAGATGACTAAGTGGAAGGGGAATTACCCCTTTGAGAACCACAATCTGTTCGCCTCTCTCCTCCTGGCCCAAGCCTTAAGCTAGCTAAAACTTCTTCTAGCCTAGAGGAAATGGTGGCAACCTCCGCGGATAATGTTTGAAAGTTTTGTTGTAGTTCGTGTATGGCATCTCACCTACCCAAACCATCGGCGTGCTTATGACTAAGCCATCTAGGGACCTTAGGTGAGGGTGTATTGCTTTTTTCCTCCCTAGACATGGATTGGAATCTAGCAAAAGCTATTTTGACATGTTCAAGGCTCTTTTATGGCTGGGTGTGTGTTTGAGTTGTGTAAGGTTCTTTGGGGCTACTAGAAGTGTGGTTTTAAGAACAGAGGAAGATTGCAAATCAATAAAATAGTAAGCAAAACTCACTAGGTTGAGCTCTGATACCAATTCGATATGTAAGCTTAAGCAAACTCAAGCAATGTTACCTATTTACAATCTGATTCATGAATGATTTTGGAGTAGTAATAGAGTATAATCTAAAATGGAGGATATGAATGGGATAAAGGCAAGTCCACCACCCAAGGTAAGTAAGGATTCCCCCCTTCAAACTATAAAGGCTAAGCCACCAAATTTGGATTAAAGGAACCACTCAAGTTAGCAACCAATCTTACTGTTAAGTACAGATTTTGAGAGAGTTTTAGCTAAGCTTTCATTCATCAATTCTTCCCTTGAATAATCAGTTAATTAATCTTATGTATGCATCCCTAAGCTAACTAACAAGTCGGCAGGCTCATTAGGAACATTAATCTAGCTTACTAAACTAAAAATGCAAAACAAGCTTAGCCTAAACTAATTAAGTCTAGCTGATACATTCTATTTAGGGTAAGTTCAAGCTTCAACATGATTAGTTAACTCTAAATAAGCCACTTGCACATGGGGGAGAGAGAAAAGGTAGGTGTTGGCTGTTACTTTGCGGGCATCCAATATGAGAGCAAGTGGTTGTCACACTTCCAGCTAATTAGCTAAGTTACCTTCCAAAGCTGCAAACGTGGCTATGATGATGTTTGTGAATATCCAAGGAGCAAAGGGAGCAATTAGGAAGATCACAACCCTCCCCATTAAGGAGTAACATAGCAAAGTTAAAACAGCTTATTTAGGCCTAATGAACTCGAATTAGCACTGAAAATGATCAAGTTGGTTCCCCAACCTACACTTTACTTAGAACTAATTTTAACGCATGGCTTGCTTCCTTACAATGTTAGTAAGCATCCCAAATAGAAAAATCAAGTCTAATTAGGTTTAGGTGAGAGAACTAACTAGAAACCCAAATCGGGTCGAAATGAGCTCAAACTGTAACGGTTAGCAAAATGCAGGTGAATCACCATGAAGAACTTGTCATGATTTGGATTTCTCTTCATGGCTTGACACTTTAGGATGATAGATATCATCCTGAGTAAAAAGTCTTACCCTAAATCAGGTTTTAGGTGGTGATCACCCCTAATCTTTTAATATGGGTGGATTGGAACTATCAGAGTATACCTTCATTGCTTTAAACCAATGTTGCAAAATGTCTAAGACTTAGGCGGAAATTGAGCTTCCTTAATGAAAATAGACATCTTAAGAAGCCTAGCAAAGTAGGGTTTTCTCATCGAACATGTTAGAAACTCCAACGATCATGCCAGCCAAAACCATGCTCAGTTCTAGAATGGAATAGGAGAACAAGGAGTGGATTTATTGTGTCATTGCCTACTTTCCTTGGTCTTCCTTGGCTTCATTAACACCATGATCTTGATTTGGATTTAGGTAACTCTCTTGGATGCCTTGCACTGCATCAGTTCCTTTAAAATGTCTTGAAAGATGAGTGCTATAGGTGGTATTACCCCTAAAGGTAGGTGTTTTCATGTGAGAAAGACAAAATATCTGAGGGGTTCCGATGATTAGAAAATGAGAAAAACCTATGAGATCAATAAGGGGGACCAAGTCTTCTATGAGCATAGCCAAAATCCTAATGCAACGCAAGATGCCTAACTACGATTTGTGATGTGTTATGTGTAGGTTGTGACTACTACTACTTCTACTGCCACAAGCGCACGGGTAGATGTAGTATAGACAGGGATATCGTTCCACAGGGATTTTTATCTATCAGAATATAATAAGTGAAACTATATTTGATTGGATTTCAATTAACAATTGCAAATAAAACTTGATTAAATCAATAAGGGAAAAATGTCCAGGAATTTTTGCACTTGTGGAAGAGAATTGGATCAAATATGATAAACATGTGCTATTTTCTAATTAGTAGATTTCGAGGAATTGTAATCTTTTTCATAAATTCAGTCTATTCTTTTGAAATCACGAAATCAACTAAATTTGCCTAAACTAAGCAAATGTCATTCTCTCAAACTAATTTGACTTAATCCAAGTTTAATATATTCGATTGCTCACTAGCCCTCTTAACATATAAATCTCTGTCGAGTCGAAGTTATGTTAAGTCTATTGAAGCAGTCCAACGACCAAATGTTCTCTCTCGAATGTTCACTCGGTTGTTTCAATAGTGCAAGTAAATTTCGGCCAATAATCAACCCACAACATACAAAACACTTGATAGACAAAATCAAACCATTCATGAAAATAGCACAATTGAACAAACTAAAACATGATCCAATAACAATTCCAAAAAACTACTTAATTTATGGACTAAGAAAACTACTCATGCATCATTGAAAAGATAAACTAACCAAGGATTGGGTGAAATCTGAGCGAAAGCGATTGGATTGAGATGGCGTTCACCAAGGGCTTCACAACCACCTCAGAATCAAAAACTCTCACACTCAAAATTCTCACCAAACAAAACCAAACTAAAAACTACAAAATTTGAGAGAAAAGACTAATCTAAACTATGCTATTGCTTGAAATGCTCTAAGAGATTATTAAGGAGTGCTTTCTTCTGCTTCAGGTGACGCTATTTATAGAAAACTTCAAGCATTCTCAGCCACACAGCTGAGGGAAAACGAAGAGGCAATAGTTATAGGCCCACCATGGTCCGTGGCATCCACCATGGTCTAGCCGTGGTGTGGGCTGGAACCAGCTTTGTTGATATTTCTTTGCTCTATAGTCGTGGCAACTCATGGTTGACTGTGGGGGAGGTCAAAATACAGCCATTAAAGGGCAAATGCTGGGTGAAAAGGCTAAAAATCCTACAGAACACATGAAACAACTACACCCAAGCATAAATCGAGAATAGGAGAGTAAATAGCATCATTAAGCTCAAAATTCTCATAAAAATGAGGCAAAATAGCCCTAAAAAGGTGTACATATAAAGCACTTATTAAAGTCCCCCATGCTTAAACTGTTGCTTATCCTCAAGCAATGCAAAGTCTAAAAAGAATATACACATCGTCCTCAGGATAGACATACATATCATTCAAATGGCAAGGATGATCCAAAGGTAGTCCAAAAAGATGTAAAAATATTATTAACAAACAGAATAGGGAATGCAATTTCAAAAACACTTAATAGACCATAATGCAAAACTTGAACCAATCATCCTTCAAATTGTCAAAGACAATCATTCTGGCACATGAAACAAGTAAGACTAGTAAGGCCGGTAGAACCTCACTATAATTATGTGGCACTCAGCACTCATGTGTTTAACAATATATATACATGAAGGTTCTCTCAATTCTCATTCCTTTGACACAAATCTACCATAGGCTTGACAAGATTCTCAAATTCGCCACCAATAAAATGCAAATACATTAAACTATCATGAGAACTTTCATAGGGATGTAACGGGGCTTAGGGTTAAGGTAAGAGGGGAACAAATATATTTGGAAATGAGGAGCTAAAATCCATAGACTACGAGCTTAAACAATTCCAATGCATCATACTACATCCTTCTCGAACCATATCAACTTATCAACAAACTAAATCCCCAAATGAAAAGAGAAAGAGTCGAAAATCACAAATATCTTTCATTCCCACCAAGGCTAATCAGTTTCTTCGAATTTTTTTCGGATGATTTTATATTGATTTTTTTCCTTCTCTTTTTATTTCTAAAAGGTATAGCCAAGGGAATTTCCATAATGAACTGAAAAATCGAACTCGTCTCTAAACTTTACACAATAAAACAAGGGATTTATTGTTTTTTTTACACCCCTGCACCAAACAACCAAAAATTCACCAAAAATAATAACAATCCACCTTGCTAACACCCTATCAAATTGATGCAAAATAATATAATGTTCCTCTTAGCCTTGGCTTAAGGGTAAGACAAGTTTTTGGCGTTGGGCTAAAAATAGAAGGGTTAAATCAAGAAAAATGGATACAGGCTCAAAGGGGCCAACAAAGGGATACAATACATAATAAGAGTGGCTATTTGGCCGTGGGTTTCAAATAAGTCAAAGAAAAATTGCCTCAATCATATTGCCTAAATCCATATGCGAAATGTGGTCTTGAATGAGAATCAAAGCAAGTTCTAGAGAATTGACATCAAGGAAGAGTCACACATGAAGAGAAACATGAGAGTAAAAATGATAAATAGCTTGCTAAAGCTCAAAAGCTCACGGGATGTCTACCACAGTCAAAACTAGCTCACAGGCAAACACATGCCAGACTTTCATGTAAGGACTTATGGGGTAAATCAATTCGCATCCAACATATGGTCAAAACATGAAGCACATTTCGAAAATTCTTGCACAAAATTTGATACACAATTTGGGCGAATCAAAGGATCAAACTAACCAAAGAAAGCTATCAAATCTATAAAGATCATCATCGGAGGATTTTTTATGTGCCTTTTTTGTGTTTTTTTTTTTGTTAATAATAAAGGCATGCATGCTCCCACAAACAATGCAAAGTAAAATGCAAAGGAAACTAACAAAGGAAAGAAACTAAATGCAAGCTAGAAGAAAACTAAATGCACTAATAAAACAAAACTAAAACAAAAACTACAAAAGCTACCACTAAAAATATATACAAAGCAAAAACAAACAAACACACCAAACAAGAAAAAGAACAGGCATTAGACACCAAATGTGATAACCTACTCGCTCCTCCATGCTTGAATCACACATTGCCCTCAATGTGGGCACATAAACTAAAATGGGAAGGGAGGGGGTAAACAGAACAGTTAGAAAGGGGGTGGAGGTGGAGGACGGGGTGGTTGGCCATAGGAGATATGCCAATCTAGCTAGGTTTCTAGACATGCCGTATAGTCCTGGAAATATTATGTCTGGGAAGTAAGCAACCCACGAAGCTCATTGTGGTGCTCTTGGACAAAGTCTCGAAGAGCTTCATTGTTAGAAGCAACAAATGCACGGAGGGAAGCTTGTTCCTCTTGAATAGACCTAAGGGTGTCTTGGATATCGGGGTAGTCAGGAGGGGGTTCTTGAGAGGAAGAACTAGGTCCTACTTGACTAGTATGAGGGGTTGGTTGATGGGGTGCAGGTTGAACAACATCGTCATCACCAAGTAACCAATAAAGGTTAGCCCGATGAAGCAAAGTAGTGCGATCGACATTGGGAGGCGGAAAAAACTAGTCCCCAGGGTAAATCCAACACAGACGGCCAGCCTCAACTTTACAAAAATTGATAATCTCAAAAGCATCTTGATCAAGCAGCTCAAAACTAGAAACACTATCACCAGGATTGGGCTGAACACCCAAATATCTAGCAACAGTGGTCACAATCCCACCAATGACTATTCTACCTTTAGTGCTAACAGCAACACTATGCAATTGCCTAACTAAAAACAAACCTGGATCAAGAGGCACAACATCAAACATACAGGACAAAAAGTACAACTCAGACAGTCTCGAGACATTCAGACTATTGTCCAGAGCAAACAAAGAACAAGCCAGAATACGCTCCCTGAACTGGATCTATACTGGACACTCCCTGAAAGTTCACTCCAAAATGCGTTCGGGTTGAATTCACAGGGGACTTGGCGACTCGGTAAATCAAAACTAGGTGGAAAATCGAAGATACTGCTGAAAGTACCTAAGTTTAGTTCATATAATTGACCCTGCAAATAAAATAAAATATATCCAAGTTGACATTGAGGCCCTCTAGTGACCTTAATATGGAGTGTACTAAGAAATTCTATGGTCAAGTCCTTGTACGTATGCTCTTTGATTTCTAAAAAGTGGCTCAAACCACCTTTAGCAAACAACTAATGAATATCATTCAACAATCCCAATCGGGCCAAAAAATCCTCATCAAAATATCTAGTTGCGACAATGATATACTCATTCAGACAATTATCCCTAGCAATATGATCGAGATTAGTCAAACCAAGAGGGTGAGGAATGTTACCTCTAGCACAAGCATTGGTTTATGTTCTTGATGTCCTTTGAGGTCAGGGTGGTGCTTGGCTTGATGAACCAACCTCCTTGGTGCTCCTTTACCTTTTAGTTAGTGCCACGGCTACAAAACCTAATCAAAAACAAAACTAAAACCAAGAATTAGAACTAAAATCTAGAAAATTGAAGAAAACAAATGAAAAGGTGAAGAATTTTTTTAAAAAAAGAAAGAGATGCGTATGGTGGATAAAGGAGGGGAGATGAACCTTGAAGAAGAGATGAAAAGAGATGAAATTGTTGGAGGAAATGGGAATATTGAGTAAAAAGGAGGAATTTGGTGTGAAAGTGGAGAAAAATGGAGAAGAATTAAGGGATGTTGAAGGAGTTGGCAATTGGAGTTTTAGAGAGAGAGAGCAGAGGAAAAGAGAGAAAGTGTCGAGTTGAAGAAGAAGTAAAGGGGAGGAGAATAGGCACCGTAGTAAAAAACCTGTGGCTCGTAGCAGCCCACCACGAGCTATGGGGTCCACCACGGACAGTCCCTGGGGTCTGCTGGACCAAAAACTTTGTGGGTGTTGCATCCCACGGCCATAGGTTTAGGACTCTGGCCATAGTGCCAAACATTTTATTCTTAAACATTTTATTCTGTTTTTGTCTTTGTTTTTTTTTTCTTTTTTTTTTTCAAAGTCTTATTCTCACACTCTCTTTTTTTTTTCAAACTACAAAAAACAACAAAACAAAGGAAAACGAAAAAGGAAAAAGTAAAATAAGAAAAAGCTTGGGTTGCCTCCCAAGAAGCGCTAGTTTAAGGTCAAGAGTTTGACCCTTGTTCTAGGCTTGGTCTGGATCTCCTTTGTCACGGACCACAAAATTGAACTTCTGCAGCTGAAGGTACCATCGTAGCAATCCTGGCTACAGGTCCTTTGTTTTCATAACTTGGTGCCACAGCGCACCATCTGCATACAAAACAAACCACTTTCTTAGCCCATGAAACGAGCTACCATCTACTAGCTCAACCCCTGCATCAAAATCGGCATTGAAACCTTCCAAATGGGGCATAGAGTGAACAACTTGTACAAACCTGCAATGCTCACTCAGCGAGGAATCGTTAGAAGAAGGGGCCTCAATCTCGTGTTGGTTAGGTGGCATAGAAGCAGAAAACTCCACCTTAACATACCCTTAATCAGGGTCCTCATATGAAATCCATTCAGAATCAAGAGGATCTTCAGCATGCAAGACATCCTCTATATCACATTCGGGGGAAAGGGGTAATGCGTCCAATATAGAAGAACGAGGAGAAACCGCATCCTCCTTCCTATGAGTAAACACAGCAAATCTCCCCTCTACCTCAAAAGAAATACAACCCTCTGTAACATCAATGTGGAACTAGCTGTCGTCAAAATAGGCCGACCTAGGATAATCTGGGCATCATTAGTCTTAGGCATATCGACAACAATGAAGTCCTCTAACACCCAAATATCACCTATATTAACAGGCACATCTTCCAACTTGCCTATGGGTTGTGTCACGGAACCATCAGCCAACTAAAGTGAAAATGGTGCGGCTAGTAATGGTCCTCGGTGCAGTCTATGAAATAAGGAGTAGGGCATTATACTAACACTTGCACCTAAATGACAGAGACCTATCTCAATCCCCTCTTTTCCCATAATGCAAGGGATAGAAAAACTACCTGGGTCACAAAGCCTAGGGGGAAAATGGTGGGGATCTCAATGGAGTCATCCTCCACAAATGTGGTAGTCTCTTTACTACCCGCCATGGTTATCTCTCCTCCCTCTTCCGTTGGTACTTCCTCAAGGTCAGTTAAGTCCTCTTCATCATTTTTCATGGTGACCCAGTTACAGTGCTCATGAGGGTTGGGTTCAGGTTTACTGGGAAGTCTATCTAGGGACGTAGATGAAAAAGCAGCTTTTTGGGAAATCTAGGTCTCTAATATCTTATTGTGAGTTATAAGCACATCAACCTCAGTGGCTAATTGCTTAATGTACTCATCTTGTTTCTATTGGGACAAAAGCATGCTTTCCATCGTTAACACTAAATTTGACTTTTGGGGCATCTAAGAAGGGAATGGGGGTCTTTGAAAACCAGGGGGTACTCTAGCATTCATAGGGGGCATATTCACAAGGTTTGGGTTTGACCTATAAGAGAGATTCTGGTGATTCTTCTAAGCTGGATTGTAAGTATTAGAGTAAGGGTCATGGGTTGGCCTTGGGTCAAAGTTTTAAACATAATTAACTTCATTTGATTCTTGGGAAAAAGGACTCCCAACTAGACATTTTACAACGATGTGCCGCCTTACCTCCAATTGATCCACAGGTATCACAAGGGGAAGGAGCATTAGAATTAACAGTATTCACATTCAGTCAGTCCAATCTTTGAGTCATGGCATCTACTTTAGTAGAAAGTAAAGTACGAGCATTGACTTTAAACTTACCTCCAACCCGCTTGGGTTGGGTACTTTCAGATGACCATTGAAAGTTATTAAGCGTCGTCTCCTCGATGAGACTATATGCTTCATTGTCAGTCTTGCTCATTAGAGTTCCTCTTGCCGCCGCATCGATAGTGGACCTCTTAGCTTGGGTCACATCGTTGTAAAATGCCTGGATAATCATCCAGTGCTGAAGACCATGATGGAGGCACAAAGGCAGTAAATCCTTAAAACGCTCCCAGGCTTCATAGAGCGTCTCATCTTCTCTTTGCAGAAAGTTGGTGATATGATTTTGCAGGCTCGCTGTCTTGCTCGAGGGAAAGAATCTGGCGAGAAAATCTTTTGTCAACTCGTCCTAAGTCGTTATCCAACTAGACGACAAGGAGTGCAACCATGCCCTCGCTTTATCCCTCAATGAGAAAGGGAATAAGCGTAGGCAAATCGCACCACTGGAGACTCCGTTCAACTTTAGTGTCTCACTCACCTCTAAGAATACCAAGAGGTGGAGATTCAGATCTTACAAGGGAGTTCCACTGAATTGAGATTGTGTGCCATAGAAATCAGTGTTGGCTTGAGTTCGAAGTTGTTAGCATCTACCGCAGGTCCAGCAATGTTGGAGGCTATCCCTTGGATTCCGGGAGTAACGAAATCATGAAGTGTCCTTCTTTCATCACCAGCCATGCTCGTTCTTACTTCACACCCTTCAATTCTCTACTTTTTCCTCTTAAGCGGAGAGTCCTCTCAATTTCTGGATCGGGCTCGTACAAGATCAGACTTTGCATAAACGAGGAAAAATTCCTACAAACACTTCACCAACACTACCAGCGCAATTAAACAGGAAAAAGAAAAATAACAAGAAAAATAACCAAACAAAACAAATCAAAACAATGCTTGGTCACTTTCCTAAGACAATACTCAATAGTCAGCAATTTAGTCCCCAACAATGATGCCAAAAACATGATGTGTTATGTGTATGTTATGACTACTACTACTTCTACTGTCGCAAGTGCACAGGTAGATGTAGTATAAATAGGGATATCGTTCCTCAGGGACTAAAGAAACTTACTGAGTGCTTTCTTCTGCTGCAGGCGACGCCATTTATAGAAAACTTCTAGCATTCTCACCCACACAGCTAAGGGAAAATGAAGAGGCAACAGTTATAGGCCCAACACGGTCTATGGCATCCACCACAGTCCGACTGTGGTCTGGGCTGGATCCGAATTTCTTGATCTTTCCTTGCTCTAAGGTCATGGCAACTCATGGTTGACCGTGGGGGAGGTCAAAATACAGCCATTGAAGGGCAAATGCTTGGTGAAAAAGCTAAAAATCTTACAGAACACATAAAACAACTACACCCAAGCATCAATCGAGAATAGCAGAGTAAATAGCATCATGAAGCACAAAATTCTCCTAACAACGGGGCAAAATAGCCCTAAAAAGGTGTACATATAAAGCACTTATCAATTTGGATTATAGAAGTTTGATACTTTACTTTAAAGCATTTTTAAGCATAATCCTCTTAAGAAGAATTGGCAGTGGAGTTGCCAACTAAAAACATTGTGGCCTAGCTTCCCAGTCCAACCTTCGAGTGTAGGCAATTTCTCTTTCTATAGGCTCTCTTAGAAATTTTAAGCTATACAAGGGAGTAGACTCCCCGCCAGTGTTTAGGAAAATATGAAAACCTTTTTAAAAGAAGATAGTTTTCAAAATAATCTCCACAACCCTGGATAGGAGTAGCTTGACTTCAAGGGCACTGGCTAAGAGTTGGGTTAGAGGGTGAAAGTACAACCATTGGTAGGGATAAAAGTTTATCCATCAACACTACCCATTTAACTGTGGCCTCTACTAACGGTAAGAAACCAAAAATAGAAAACTCCCTAATGTCATGCAAAACAGTCGCATACACACAAGTTTGGTCTTTGGTGTTTTATTACATCACGGACATGAACTTTGATATCCCTTCAAGTTAGTCATGTCACATGTTAAGGAAAGCGATAATTAAATGAAAGCATTAAACGATTAAGAAAATTGTTTTACAAAATATGCAAAACAAAAACATGAGAAATAAGTACCTATTGCGGAAAAAATAAAAGAGCACTAAAGAAAACCAATTATCGAATTTGTTACGGAAGCCTCGAGACTTACCTAAAGCCGGTTTTGGCAAGAACAAACTCCCAAAGACCCTTACTTCGCTAGGGTTTGGAAAAATCTAGTGCAGAAACATTTACTAGAAAAAAAAAGGTGTCTAGAGGTAGAAAGTAGAGCAAAGATAAAGAAGAGAATACTAGAGGAATGGTCATCATTTTACAAGGAAGAAAAGAGGCGAATCCTAGAGAAAGGATCATCTCTGGTGAAGGGAGAACAGAAGAATGTGTGTGGACGTGTCTTGGGGGGAGGGGTTATGCCCTATTTATAGTAATTAGGAGTGGGATAACCTCCCTATGGTTTGCAGAAATAGCAAAGTTGTTTCCCTCAATCAATCTAAGAAAAAATGCCCATGTGAAAAACGTTGCCAAAAATAGCCTGGGGCACCAAGCAGAGGCTAGGAGCCTATCGCTCGCATTGGGCGATAGGGAATGACCTACGTCTTGGTCATGTTTCCTGTAGTAACCATGCTCAACATCGTACTACTGGACCTAAGTGATGTGCAATTTGAATATTTGCTAGTATAGCATCCTTGAGCTCGCGTGCTCAAGCCCTCACATTATTGGCCTGTTTTGACTCTGATTGTTCGCATTTCCAAACTTTAATAAAGAATAGATTTAGGGCCTGTTCTTTTTTGTAGCAAAACTTTAGCTCACACTCCTTCCCCGTTCCTTGCCACTCCTTAAAGATAAACACCAATCATTCCTACTTTGGTCCATTCCCTCCCAGTCATTCTACTCCCTTCAATTTCCTCCCACTCCTTCCCGCACCTTGATATCAATAATTCTACATTTCTACCACTACATTCCATTCCTTCGTACTCCATTAGGCAGATTGCATCACTAGAGACTCCATTGATCTTGGAGATATCGCCCACCTCTAGAAAAACTGAACAAATTGGAACCCTCCATGGGGGTGCCGCCGAATTGGGATTGTTACACCATAGAAATTAGCACTAACTTGAGCTCAAAATTGTTGGCGATCACAGGTGGCCTAATAATGCTTGGGGTGAGGCCGTGAACTTCTGAGTGATACAGTCCTGAAGGGTTCCCTTTTGCTTATCTTCACCCGCTATCCTATGGTTTGGGTCGGTTGCTTCTTACTCCTTCTAAATCTTTTGCTGCCTCTTCAATTTATGAAAAGTCCACTCGATCTTGGGGTCAAACTCAAGAATGGTCCAAAACTAAGGGACTTGTGCATAAAATGGAATCAACCTACACAAAACCACAACACATCAAAAAGAGTAAAATGGAAAACAAAAAGGAAAAAAATGCTTAGTTAAGCTCTATAGGGGTAGCTAAAATCTAGTGCCTGAAAACAGCACCAAAAACTTAATCACCACCACAAGTGCACTAGTATTGTTATATAGATCAAGTCATCCCACAAAGACCATATTGAGTTACGAAGTATTCCTATGAAAGATCTGGTAAGCGGAATCAAGATTTGGTTTAGCTTATAAATATGAAATAGCAAACAAAAAGTCTAACTTCAATGGCTGAAAACATCTGGGGATAGCATCACCTAATAGTGTGTTAATCTAGTAAGTCAAGCAAGCACTTCTTACCTTGCTGATTGATTCAATGGTCAATCACACTAGAGACTTCACAACTGTCTTTCAAACCGAAGAGAATTAACTTGATCAAATTAATTGCTAATTCTCATTAGACCTTAATTGAATTAAGTTGAGGAATATGATTGTCACAAGAGCACTTAACTCATAATCTTTTCTCAAGTCATTATTAAACCAAGTATAATCCTAGTTTTTCTAACACCAATCTTCATCTTTTAGTACTTTGATATAGCATCTAACATACATGCAATAAGTTGGTTCAAAATGCCTCAGTAACATTCAAAATCCAAGGACTAGATTGAAACAATCAAGCAAGATCCAAGTGCAAATAGTTTAAACTAGCAAAATCGACATCACTTTCGGTTTAGTAACTTCTAGATAAAGAAAACTACTCAAGCATTATTGAAATCAAAGCAAACATCTATAAAAACTTAATCTAAACTTAAGAGAAAAGTTAAAGAAAATAGAGAAGAGAAAAGCTTAGTCCAATCGCTCAGTTGGTGATTCTTTAATCCTTCTTCCAAAAGCTTCCAAACCATACTTGATCTTGCTTCTTTCCTTGCTTTAACTCTCTAAAGAGAGGAATTTGGGTTGTAGATGATGATAGGATGGTGATAGAATGGTGGATAGATGCCAAGAAAGTAGTAAAACAAGGCTTTTATCGTTGAAATCAAGTCTGTAAAACTGTCCAAATGCTAAGAACACGAACAGCCGTGAAGAAATCTAGTAGTCTCGGAGGACCAGTGGACACCATAGTCCAACCATGGTGCCCACTGGTTCATTGGTTCCCTTTGTCTTGCCCCGCTGCTTTTTCCAGATGCACCTAGATTGTGATACTTGATAAACCTCAATTTTAACTAATCCCCTATCCCCTTTTTGGTTCTTTTCCCTTATTTCTTCTTTGATTAAGAGGGATTTGAACAAGTTTTGCCTCCTTTAACGTCGTTGCCTTATTTATCCCATTTCTGACTTTTTGCAGGTATTTTTTGAGTTATTTAAGGAAGAAGGGCAACTAGTACATGGAAAAAGGCAATACGAGAGTAAAGATTGGTCACGCAAAGGCCCAAGGGGAGCAAGTAAGCAAGAAAAAGTGAAAATTTAAGGCATAGGACAGGCGACAACCATCGCACAGTCGACGGCCTATCGGAAATGTTCCAAAACCAAGAGGTGTCGTCGGCTAGCCGTTGCATATGCGACTGGCCATTCCCAGGCCATCTTCAGGTTGTCACCTTGGCAAGGCAGTCACCTGTTTCCAGTTTTTAGCCTATAAATACCCCATTTTGCCGAATTTTGGGATTATGCTTAATTTCTCTTCTAAAAAGAACGTTAAACACTTTCTAGGTCTGATTTAGGATTAAGGCAATATTAGTGTTATTGAATTATTGTTGATTGAAGATTTTGAAGACATTCATTCTCGATTCCATTAATCGAAGTTTGTTCTTCTTTCTCTCTCTTTTCCTCTTTACATGGTTTTGCTCAGTTTGTTTGATCATGCTTGGTTAGGATTGTTGGATTGTTCCAATGATGATTAGCTAGTAGTTTTCCTCAAGTTGGGTTTGGGATTAAGAGCTACGATGGCATAACAACCTTGGTGTGATCTTGTCCTTCTTTAATTTTCAAGTTATTTATGGGTCTCATTTCTTCTACTCACCAAGTGTTCGACGAAATGCCCAAAAGGACATCCCATCCAATACTTGCGGTGAATAACCACACCGATAGGTGGGTATTCATCCTATGTGGATAGAAGAAGAGAGAACAAGCACTGGGTATGAAAATAACCCAAAGCCTATGATGTGCAAGTTGGTCTCCTTCAACCTTGACCTTTGAGTCCCCATGAAAATATGTGGGCTTGGGGATTAAGGTCACCTTTACCTGCCGAAAGGAGGTTTAGGTGGCCCTAAAAGAGTCAATCACTCCCTTACAATCACTCATGAATTGAGCGAAGTTCGGGAACTCATGCCTAGCATAAGTAGCCACTAGCTACTAATCTGTCGACCCAAGTCCTTCTCCAATTGAGTTTTAAGACCACAATATTGACTAGTCTTCGTTTCCTTCTCTCTTAAACTTACTCATCGCCCCCTCTAGATTCAATCTAACACTAGGTTAGGTAACATAAGTCTTATTCTTAGATTACGACACCCCCCAAGTACAAGGCGATAAACCGTATACTTGTGGTATAAATTTTGAAGCTTATTTCCCACCAGATAGTACTGTCCACGGTACGTCTATGTTAGGTGTCTTTGGGCCTTTTTTGCAATCTTGGCCAATCTAAAAGGCCTCTAAATCTTCATTCTACTAACAAGCTTTGGGATCGCTAACCAAAATCTGTAAATACTTATCAAACAAGTGAAACCAAGCATAAAAGTAGAAATAAGGGCATAAACCATACACTTAAGCTCACTAATGCCCTAAAATAACTCCCAAACACTTATGAAATCCTATGCAAATATGGCATTCATCAATGTCCCTTGCTTATCGGTGAGTGAAAGTGTTTTATATGGTGCAAATGTGTCACTTCATGAAGTTTTCATTTAGCACCCAATGGAATGAAGGTTTCAATTTCATTTTGCTAAAAGTTTGCAAAAGCGATTTCTTATCCTATACTACTAGTATGCCATACTATTTGACTACTATTTTGTAATGAATAGTGTGCAAATATTATTGGTTTTAAGGGTGCTAGTTATTCACTAAGTGTGTGGGTTGCTCGCCCCTTCTTTTCCCCCTTTTTCTGGATTCAAAATAAGTTCCATCGTCATGGAAGAACAATTCTTTTGTTTATTATTACATGTAAGGGGATGTTGATGCATTGCTTTATTTTATTCAAATGCTCCTCTCATAATTTGACTGGTATGGAGTTGTATCTTTTGGACTTGCAATGTCATAATAGATTGTTAGTTTGGCTCCATTGATCTCCTTAGGATCAACTCCACTTACCTGTCCCAAACATGTTGAAACATTCCCTTAGGTGTGGCATAAGTTGGTTTGATACTCAGGTGTGTGATGCACGAAGACTTTATTCCTTTTTGTTTGAAATTTTTAGTTACTGCTTATTATAAGTGACATAATTATTTCCTAATGGTCCATTTTTAGGTTGACTCATTTTCAGTCCTTGCTTAGTACAACTATTCAACTGGGACCCAATGACTTTCTTTTTGTTTAAAGAAAGTAAAGAAAAAAGTTCTCAGACTTTTCTATTTCATAAGTTTTTTAAGTTTAGTTTTAATGTTCAATTTTGCCTTAAGGACTGCATAGTGGAGTCTTGGTGATGTAGTATTCCTCCTAGGGAGGGAGCAGTGTTAAATTTAGGGCAATTAGATTGAAGCATAAATTGCTTGAATATGTGATTGGTGTACGAATCATGATTGCTTCCATGATTTAAGTATATGCGTTTGAATGATGCTTATGAATGAACTACTATGTCTGTAACTTTTTCATTCCAATAGAGATAAGTAGTATTGTATGCATGTATGTGTATCTTTGTGAGCAAATGCTACCTGGGAGAACACCACCATCACCTCCTCTTACGTTGATGGCCATGGGCATGGTCTCTAAGTTCAATAAGCTAAAACCTCTAAAATTAGAAGGAGGATTTGACCCACTGCTGTATGAGGAATGGCTAAGAAAGATGTAGAACCTATTCTCTGTGATAGAGTGGCCTTAGTGCTTTAACGTTCAACTAACCACTTATCAGTTTGAAAAGAAAGTAGAACATTGGTGGGAAACTATTAAGCCCTTTAAGGGAGAGCAAGCCTTAACTTGGGCTTAGTTTAAAACCTTAAGGATTCCAAGTATTATCCAAACAATGTTAAGTAGGCTAAAGATCCCTTAGGTTTGAGCATGGGAGGACCATGAGTGCGATGAAGTATGCAGCTCAACTCAATAAGCTTAGTCGCTCTACTCCAATCCATGTGGCCATTGATAAGATGAGGATAAAGCGATTTGAGCATGGGTTGAAGCGTAAGCTTGAGGATGTGGTAGCAAGCCACTACTACGCCAACTTCCAAGAGATATACCAAAAGGAAATTAAGATAGCCTAGGTGGTAGATGAGAATAAAGCTATAGAGATGAAAGAAGTGCAAGCAAAAGGAAAGTTTGATTCAGGAAGCTCTAACCCTTAACCTGGATGGAACCCCCAAAAGGCTTAATCTTGAGCAGTTTCAAAATAAGGAAAACAATCTAAAGGAGGTGGGGAGAGGAAGCTCTATGAGAAGTGCTTTAGCCACCACTTTGGGCCTTGTAGAGGGCAATGTTATAGTTGTGATAAATTTGGGCAGTTATTGGCTAATTGCCCAAAAGCTACATGGAACTACCGAGTTAACACCCAAAGACAGAGCTATCGACCTCAACAACTTGTGCCATAGGGTCGTCCTCTAGTTCCAAGTAAGAAAGAAGGTGAGAAACCTTAAGTCGCAGGCTAAGTTTTCTCTCTAGGTGAAAACCAAGAGGAGGATCCTAATGCAATTATGTCAGATACTTTGCTTCGTAACAAAACGTATGCACATATTCTGTTTGATTCTAGCACAAGTCAATCTTTTGTGACCCTTGAGTTTGCTAAGTAACTTTTTAGAGATCCATCTGAAATGGATCAAGTATTATGTATGAATACCCTAGTGGGTTCTGTTCTACACACTGGAGTTATATTTAGAAACTGCCCTTTGAGTGTTAATGGAAAGAACCTTCTTATTGACATGGTGAAAATGAAGATGCAAGGCTTCGATGTTATTCTAGGGATGCATTGGCTAGTCAAGTATCATGTGACCATTAATTGCAAAAGAAAACTAATCTCTCTCACTCCCCCTGAGGGAAAGAAGCTTGAACATAAGGGAAGTAGCCCTTAAAAAGCAATCTGGATCATCTCCATATGCAAGCCTTTAAGATAATGAGAAAATAGTGCCAAGAGTACTTATGTGCATTAGAGGTCGCTACTTCTGTTGAGCCGAACTTTAGTAAAATCCCTATACCAAATGAATTTCTTGAGGTACTCAAGGATGTTCCTCAATTACCTCCATATCAGAACATTGAGTTCACCATTGATTTAGTGCCTAGTATAACTCCTATATCCAAGGCTCCTAACTGAATAACATATACAGAGTTAGCTGAATTGAAAGATTCGTTATAAGAACTATTAGACAATGGACTAATCCTGCCTAGTGTGTCTCCATGGGGAGCTCCAGTACTCCTTATTAAGAAGAACGACGAAATTTTGAGACTATGTATTGATTATAAGAAGGTTAAGGTGACTATTAAGAACAGGTATTCTCGACCAAAGATATATGATTTATTCTATCAGTTGGCAGGATCAATAGTGTATTGTAAAATTGACCTAAGGTCAGTTCATCATCAGTTGAAAATTAAAAAAAGGATGTGCCCAAAATTGCATTTAGGACTTGATACGGACATTATAAGTTCCTAATGTTAACCTTCAGGTTACCAAATGCCCTAGCTTCCTTCATGGATCTCATGAATAGCATACTTAAGCCTTATTTGGATACGTTTGTCGTTGTTTTTAGTGATGACATCTTGATCTATTCTAGACGCAAGGAGGAGGATGCTGAACATTTAAGAGTTGCATTGAGGACTTTAGAGAAGCAAAAGCTATTTGCTAAACTGAAGAATTATGAATTCTAGTTGCACAGGGTCAATTTCCTAAGGTATATGGTGACTAAGGATGGGATAGCAGTTGACCCCACTAAGATGGAAGCAATATTGAATTGGCCTAGGCCCACAACTATGACAAAAATTAGTAGTTTCCAGGGTGTAGCAGGCTATTACAAGAGATTTGTGGAAGGATTCTCCAAATTCTCTTTGCCTATTATTAGGTTGATTCACAAGAACACTAACTTTGAATGGTTTGAAGAGTGGCAACTGAGTTTTCAAGAACTAAAGAAGAGGCTAGTATTAGCCCTAATATTTGTGATCCTCGAAGGGACAGATGCATTTGTGATTTATAATGATGCCTCTAAAAAGGGTTTACGATATGTTCTTATGCATAAAGGGTGAGTGATTACACATGCTTCTCACCAATTAAAATCGCATGAAGAGAATTACCCCACATATGACCTGGAGCTAGCAGTTGTGGTGTTCACTCTGAAAATCTGAAGGCATCATCTAGATGGAGTTAGGTGTGAGGTTCACACCGGCCACAAGAACCTTAAGTACACTTTACCCAAAGAAGGTGGTTAGTACTTTTAAAGAACTATGACATAGAAACAAAGTATCATCTGGGAAAAGCAGGTTTAATATGGGTAACTGTAAGGCAGTTTCTACACCTCTTGCTGCATATTTCAGATTGTCTACTGAGTGTTGTCCACAATCTAAGGAGGACATTCAGAGGATGTCTAATGCCCGTTATTCTAGTGCTATTGGTAGCTTGATGTATGCCATGGTGTACACTAGGCCTGACTTCTCACATGCTGTGAATGTGGTAAGTAGGTATATGCATAATCCTAAAAAGGTTCATTGGGAGGCTGTGAAGTGGATCCTTCGTTATGTGAAGGGTACTGTTGATAAGGGTTTGATGTTTGATAGGAACAAAGCTGTTACATGCTATGTTACAAGTTTTGTTGATTCTGACTATGCTGATGATCTTGATAGGATGAGGTCCATATCTGGGTATATCTTCACTTTGTGTGCAGGTGCTATCCGTTGGAAAGCATTGCTTCAGTCTATTCCATCTTTATCTACTACAGAGGCTGAGCATGTTGCTGCTACTGAAGGTGTGAAGGAAGCCACTTGGTTAAGTGGCCCTGTTACTAAGCTTGCAATTCCACATGCTACTACTGTAGTGTTTTCTTATAGTCAGAGTTCGGTTCACTTGACTAAGAATGACGTCTATCATTCAAAGACCAAACACATCAGTGTTAAGTATCACTATGTCAGAGATACAGTTGCTGCAGGGGAAATAGTTGTGAGGAAGGTTCATACTTCAGAGAATCCTACAGATATGCTTACTAAGCCTCTCCCTACAGCTAAGTTTGAGCATTGCTTGGACTTAGTTGGTGTTCACATCATTTGATTGCCCTTCGGGGTGCTTTGGCGGTGTTTGAGAGTTGGTGTTACAAATTGGTCCAAGGTCGAGATTTTTGGGTTGTGGTCCAATTTTGCCTCGATGGCCCAACGAAGAAGCAACTGTGGCCAAACAAGGCAGTTAGGGTTTTGCAAAGTTCGTGCGGCTACGAAAGTTAGGGTTTACGGAATTCTCACTCATCCTAACCCTTTATAAAGGGCTCGCTTCTCCCCTTTCCATCACACGAGTAAGAAATACCTACAGAGTATTCTGATTCCACTTTCTTGGAGTTGTGAGAGAGAGATTATAAGAGATGTTGTAATCTTGTGCTAGATCAAATCACACATCGTGATTGTGATCACCCCTATACTCCTCCTTCTCATAGTGGATTGTTTGGGCTTGTTGTCGTCCGTGGTTTTTTCCGTATTGGGTTTTCCACGTAATTCTTGGGTGTTCTTGTTATCTTTGTTTTACTTCTGATTATCTGTTTCATCCTATCGTTGCCACAAATTAAATTCGCTCAATTTCCTAACAATTTCCCTGACAAGTAAAGTAGGCCATCACTAGGACAAAGATAAGGGGGTATAAAGGATCCCCTTACCTCAGGCCTTTACCTCCTTTGAGCCAACCATAGAAACCACCATTAAGATTGTTGGTGAATCTGCATGTAGTTATGAGTGTAACGATCCACCTCTTAAAAGGGTCAGGAAATTTCAACATAGCAGTTGGTCTACAAAACTCCATGAAAACTAAATCATAAGCTTGTATCACATCTATCTTGGAGAGGCATCTAAGGGAGACCCTTTTCTTCTTATACAGTCTTACCAAGTCCTAGCAAATTATGATGTTGTGAGCTATCAAGATTCCTTCAATGACTGCAGATTGGTTTTCGTTCACCAGATCAGGCAACACAACCCTTAATCTCTCACACAACATCTTAGAGATGCATTTATAAAGTGCGTTGCAACATGTTATTGGCCTATAGTTCGCTGTTGTTGCTGGGCTATCAGTTTTAGGTATAATGATAGTCTAGTATTGTTCCATTTGCTTAGGTGTTTGCCTAATTGGAAGAATTGTAGCACTGCCTTAGTAACCTCATATGCAGCTGCTCTTAAAAAACCACACTTGTATCCATCTCGCCCGAGTTCTTATGAGCAACAATGGAAAAAGTGCTTTCTTGACATCTTCCTTTGTGAAGGGCTTCATTATATGAAGTTGCTATGAGATAGACATGCAAGGGGCCATAGGAATAATCTGGTCATCTATATCTTCGCATGCTACTATAGGTGATCCCAAGAAAACCTAATAGAAATTGACAAAATGCTTAGTGACTTTAGGACTCTAGAAAAGTTGTAGGGAAAAATGTTAAACAAAACCTGGCAACTTAACATCAAAGTGTAATATAAAAAGAATTCATACTTTGAAATTCATTTGTTTGTTAAGAAATTAGAATCAGTTTGCCAAATCAAAGTGAGAAAAAAGAGGGCTAGTTGAAGAAAATATGAAAAGAGGGCTAATTATTAAAATATGAACATCCAAACACCACCTGATTTTCAACATATGAATACCTTTGTATGCCCACCAAGAACTCCAGGCATCGATTAAGAAAATCATAAATATTGAGTAAAAACTAGTGGAAACAAAATCAAAGTAGTTTTTGTGGAGGAACGAAGTCAATTAAACAAAGTACTTGAAGGTTGAAAGACATTATACATATTTTGTAAGGTTGAGCAAGTGTAATTTACCCTCGTCAAAATTTCATTGGAAAAGCAATGGAAGTGGAAATCGATGGCCATTTAGGATTAAACCAAAAAACCAAAACAAAGCCTACATATTTAATTGCCCAAGATCAATGTTGCAAAACCGACTACCAAATACCCGTTCATTATGATTACTAAAATTGTACAGGACAAATAAAATCAAACTTGACTACTGTATGTTCCTGGTTTTGGTAAGATTGTAAAAGTCGGCACCTATTCACATTTGCAACTCTTAGTACATTCTGGTTTCGACTCTTTTCCTCTCTCTAGTATGAGGCACAAATGTGATGTTTCGAAAGGTTATAAGTAGTGGAGATACAGGGATTCAAGAATGAGATATTTATGTAGGCATAAAACAAGAAATAGAAATACTAACAACCTCTAATAAAATAGGTAATTAAGTGGGGTTTCCAAAAAAATTATCACATGCTATTCTTTTTTCTTTGTTTTTGGGTTTGGCATTGTAGATTTTAGATACTATCATAGATAGGACCTGTGATGAAATAAAAGGCAAAAGACAGTTCATGAAATAAACCATTTTGTCAAAAAATAGAGTTAATAGCCGTGGGCAAGTCACTCAGCCACATGTTTTCTTCCTCTACTTTTTTCAGGGAATAAAGAAAGCTTACACATAAAAATCTATTTCGTCAATGGCAATCAACAAATTAGATTTTACATTTCAGGTGTATTTGGGAGAGTTGAAAACCATTTTCCTAGCAAACCATTTTTCATGTAAAATGATTTTTCATGTAAAATGATTTTCAACTCATATTTTCAGTTGTTTGGTAAAAGAAAAAATGAAATTTCTGAAAAATGAGTTTGATTAGCAAAAAATGAACAAAAAAGCTAAAAAGAGGCACATTAGTAAAAAAACAAAAATAAGTAAGGTACTTAGAAAAATGGGAATTTATATTTTGTTTTTTGGGGAGTTATATTACAATAGTGGTATCATCCAGATCAAAGTTGTGACAATATGTACAGTTGTTAATTTTTTTGATATTATCTGCCGCCAACAATTTAATGCTAGTAACGCTTATCGATTTCTCACCTTCGAGTAGGAATCCAAATAAAGAAGAGGAAAAACCTAGAAAGTTTCTCTACCTTCTTAACGCTAATGATAAATTGCAGCGCGTTTTGGATTTTGATAAAATCATGGTTGTTAGATTCACCGGCATCGATATCGGTATCGACATCGGCATCGGGATGAATACAATTTCACTAATCTTTAATATGTTGCCTTAATCTTCGAACTATATGTCATTGCCTTAATCTTTGAACCATATGTCTAGAAAATAGACACGAAAGAGAGAAAGAATGTGAAACTGTGTGAGCGCCAAAGAAATGTAAAATCAATTTACGCTCCATTCAAAGTGAAAATATTTTATTTCATTCTAAGGAAAATTATTTTCTCTGAAAATAAATTTACCCTCCTTTCACCAAACACCGTAAAATGAGAAAATCATTTTCCGGAAAAATGATTTCCACCTCTACCAAACACAGCTTTGAAAAGGAAAAACAAAACAAGCTTAAATTCTAACCCAAACGAGCTCCATTCAAACCCAAACAAGCTCCATTCAAACTTTATGATGCCATTGATTGGTTTCATCTTTTCTTCATTTTTCATTTCCATTAAGTCATAGCCCACATTGGCAAGAATAACACTAGCCGAAGAAAATGGTGAATAATGGTGAAATCAGGGGGAAAAGATTCAAACAACAATGCCATAGGTTGAAACCTAGAGGAAAAATATCATTCATAACGAATCAGGGCAGCAGAGGGAGAGTCAGAGACGTCACGGAGAAAGGTTTTTGTGGGATCTCGGTAAAGGTTTAGCTTTTATTCTTTTTTTGGGGGGTGGGGGGTGTGGTGGAGGGTTATCTCTTCTAAACAAAGTAATTAAGTTGTAACTAGACCTGTCAGTTCGGACGGGTGGGTTAAATACGGGTTGGGTATTTTCGGGTTCGGGTAAAATACGGATCGGGTGTATTTCCGGTTCGGGTAAAATACGGACGGGTGTATTTCGATTTTACGGATTTCGGATCAACCCAAGGGGTTTAGAGCGCATTTTCCGTGAGTTATTTTTCTTTTTTTAAAATCAAAAATTTTGCATATTTATTACTCAAAATTGTCATTGTTTAATGAAAATGCATAATAATTGTAATTTCTCAAAAGAATATTAAAATATTCAAACATTTTATTATAATATATGAACATCTTGTATGGGCGGGTAAAGAATTAAGTCTCACTTGATTTGGGTAGATCGACTCGTACATTGAAAGAAGGTTAATAGTGGGTCGACCATTTATTGGGCAGCCAGTCTAGAGCATTTTAATGAATTGTAGTAGTTTCACCGCTAATAACCTATTTAATGATTTAATATTTTTATTAACTAATCTACAAATGTCCAATCAGGTAAACTTTATTAATGGACTGACCCCAATACGAATACGGCTAGTCGTTTTTCTACTGTTAGTATCATTGTTTAAGACTAGTCGGAACGAAAACCAAATAAAATTAAATAAAAGAAGTATAAGATATTATCTTGCAGTTATACCATCAAAAATTTTAATTATTATAAATTCATTAACTTTAAAAAAATTAGATAGATTTGTTTAACTAACTATATAATGGTGTAACTTTCGCATCTTTAATGCTTGTGTTCTTTTAAAATAACTTTTTAAAAAAGATTAGATAGTTATTCAATGCAATTTTATACCTATTTTTAACGTTTTTTCATTTAAAAGTTGTGTACAGTTTTATTTTCAAAGAATGGAGAAGAAAAAATAAGATTATTATTGTTTAATTTATAAATAGATGCAATAGTTATATGTCTTTTCAAAATATTGAATAAAAATGACTAATCATTATTGTTAAAAGAGATAAATTAGAGAAAAATAAAAACTAAGGATATAATGTTCGGATCTAGCGGGCGGGTTCGGGTTCGGGTTCGGGTTCGAGTTGGGTTTGACCCTCTAATTTGCAAGTTTTTAAGATTCGGTTTATTTCGGGTTCGGGTCGAAAAAATCGTCTTCAAAATTCAAAATTTTTGGGCAGGTTTAGATCGGATTTTCGGATCGGGTCAATTTTTGACAGGTCTACTTGTAACCATTGGATCTCAATGTGCTTACATGGTAATATCTGAATGAAGAGTACACAAATGTGCAGTCAATTGGGAGAATATGAAGGAGCCGGACCCATAGGACAGGCCCTTCAAGGCTTCAACTAGTTCAACCAAAAACCTAAAAAGAATGCAACCTAGACTTAGGCCACTGTGCAAGACAAATGCATGTTAGAAATCAGAATCAAGTATAGCTTTCCTAGCCACCAACCACTGCGTGAAAATCAGAGAGAGCGATATGGCTGAAACTTGGAAGTCAAACAAGGAACATTGATCCAACATAACCTCGTACTTCACTAATTCAAAATTAAACAAAAACAAAAGTTATGCCAGCAAGGGCCATATCACCATGCTAATGAGTTTTCTACGATCCAGAGTTCCTGGCATACCAAAAACCAACAGGATACAACCATGCTATCAAACGAGTAGATCATAATGATTTCTCCCGCTGTAGAGCAGTCTCACTACTTTCTGTGGTTGTGTCTTTCCTGAACCTTTACAATACTCAATCCCATACTCTGCTATGGGAATGAAACCTGAACCCCCTGTGCCATTTTTGAGCTCATTCTCTGGTATGTACACAATAATTGGCTGATGGCACAGCTTTGACAACACCAACAGCTCAGACTCCCCTCCCCAGAAGTCAGACCGGCCAATCCGTTGGCAGTATCGCTTTAAAGGCTCATCGACAGTGATTGCGATAACCGCCTCTTCATACTGATTATGTTCTTCATGGTTGTCGCATATAACCTCTTTGACAGCGGCTCTTAATTCATCAGCCTCTTCCCTCTCTTGCCGTGGTGTAAAAGAAATGCCCTTGTTCCTAGCCATGCCCTTTACTAGAGCGCGAAACATGCACCTGCCATCCCCAGCAACCTTCTGAACTGAATAATGCTTCAACTTTTTGGTAGATGAGGATGCCTTACTGTGGCCTAATGAAGGTCCAATTCTTGCAAAGAATGGGGAATTGCACCTGTTCTGTAGAAAATGTGTAACACTGACACACGAGTTCAGATTTGAAACTGAAGGAACTGGGGAGGATACTAGCTCGAATTGAGCAGCACCACCACTCAGTTGGTCGAGAATGGCGTCATTTGACAATGTTGGTGCCATGGACTCCACTGAAAATAGAGAAAACAAGAGTCACGAGCTGGCTTTTATAAACAATAGAATGAAAGGACCCAACTATCAGCGAATATTTGTACAAAGAAAATACAGAATTAGACCAAAATCATCCATTATGAAAGACAATAACACACCCCACCTAATTTTGCAATTAATTATCCATCTTTCTCAGAATCTCACCCGCAGAAATCAACAGTAGCCAAAATCAAGGCGTATCCAATGATCAGCAAAACCCCAATACAACCGGAGGACCAAGATAAAAACAACAGAGTGTGCTGGACAAAAATAGAAGGCAACTAACATAAAGCTAAAAACGAAAATCGAAATTTCAACTTCAATTAATTGCAACCCAACACATGTAACTAAAAGAAATGAAAAAGCGATTCATTACAACAAAACTCAAACATGCTAGGATTAAGTTGCAATTACCGATATGTAACCAAGACTCAACACCGAAAGAGGGAAAAGGAATTTAAGAGAAAAAAACGAAGCTATTGATAATAGGGATCTGGTAATTTACCTGCTGATACACGTCCAAGAAGCTTGAGATAAATGAAGAGAACAAGGTAGAATTAAGGGGCGGAAACTTTTAGCAAGAAACTGGAGACAGAATTTCCGTGGAAGGGGGCCGCCAAGAGGAAGACAACGGACCAGCGGCAGATGAGAGGTCGGAAGCTTGTGCGGCAATGTAGATCGACGGGGGTCGGAGTTTGTGAATGGGATGCCCGGATGGATTTCTGTCCTTTTAAAAACAAAAAGAAAAGAAAATGTCGCGCATTTCACCATACACGCAAAATCACGATTCGAGGGCTTCATTTACTGTACTCCTCAGCTTTTTTTTTATAAAAAAACATTAATAAATAGGAATTTTGAGATAAACATTCTTACAAGCCAAATTTTTAGATATTCAAGGTCGCAACAAAAACTTCAGATATCGAAAATTTTGTATGAAGACTGTCTCATGCTAGCTCAGTGTGGGATAGTTAATTTGACATTTTTAAAAAAAAAAAAAATAAAAGAGTTAAGTGATTATTTTTGTTTTCGACCTTTGAATCTCTATTTTACTAGAGTCACATTATTGTTAGCCATAAAGGGGAAGAGCTCTTCTATTACGTATTTTCTTTATTTACAAGACTCGAGCCCGATACTTGTTTTGAAGGAATAAGTATCAAACCACGTAAATCAACATGCGTTGGAAAAGTTAAGCGGTTATTAAATTGTGTTTCATGCGCTTCAGTCCCCTCTCCCCCACCCCCCAAAACAAAAAAGTATATTTGACAATCTCCTTCACTTTCAAAAATTCTTTCATTAAACCCTACACATATACGTCTGCAGGGGCTATATTGGTGGTGACTATTCGTGATTGACTATAACTCCAAGACAAATTTTGATTCAAGGGGTTCACTTTAGGAGCTTAAATTCGTCACATGTATGAAAATCCCTTTTTTGCTGGCTTCTCGTTACTGATACGAACTCTTTGATGTTGTTGTCGTTTCTGTTAGAGTTCATACTAATTCATGTTCATATTCGAGGATTTCATTGTCTTTGTTTAAATGTCTTCGTTGTGTCAGTATCTTCTATGATTGCTTTGCAATTCAAATTCACGCCCCTCGGTTTTTTCCATAGTTACTTGTATTCTTTTATTGGTTGTTGATTTCTATGGGCACTACAAGGGGTAATTATATGCTTACTTCATGTTAGGCAAAGAAGATGTCATTAGTTTGATTTTATTGAATCTTGTTGTGCAGATAAAATCACTTGACATGGTGGAGGTTCTTTATGTTGTATAACTGTTTCCAATATATTTACAAATTCATGTTGATTTCTGGTTAAGGAGTAGGTGTATTAGACAATGTTCGGCAAAATTAGTGGTTCAAGCAGCAGATAGTAGTTCAGATAGCAGATAGTAGTTCAGGTAGCAGATAACATTTCTAATTTAACTGTTAGCAGATAGTTGTTCGGTTAAGCAGTTGAAATTAGTGTGTTCGGTAAATTTAGCTATTAGGTCAGCTGATTAATGTAAATTGACATAAAAGGATATAGATAATTTTCAAAGATAAAATTTTTAAAGGATATTTTTCGGCAAAAAAACATGAAACGCTACTTTTGAACGCAAAACGTTAATATTGCTATTGATGTCAGTGTAAATGGAAGGGTAGTACCCCCTTATGACTGAAAACTCCCATGGGACAGTGCTAAAGGCTAAGGTTCCTCTTAACAATCGCAACAACATGCATCATCATCTACCTTAACCTCCTCGTAGAAGGAAAATGCCTAGGAGTACTGCTATAAGGACAGGTTTGTACATTCCAAAGGGTAAGAGAACATTATATGAGTCAATGAGATCTACTTTAAATCGGAATTCCCTTTCCCAGTCTCCTTCTCCTAATTACAGCTCCATACATTGCAAACTAGGGTTAGGGGTAGCAAGCTCTCAATTTCTAACCATGATAGAGATTTGAACTTAGAAAATGATGAGTCAGAAGATGATGAATCAACAAATGAAGATTATAAGCAATCTGAGTTAGGTGAGCCTGTAGTGTCATATGATGAGAGTTTAGATGAGGAAGACTTTGAGGTGTTGATAAGCATACAGCTGATAGTTGTATGCTTATTAGGGAGAATGCTTAGGGAGCTCCTAATGATGATGATTACTTTTCAAAGCTACACAAAAATGGGGAGTTATGTGAGAATGGGAAATTTGAAAGTATAAAAGTAAAGTGTTCGATGATCTTTGTGGAGAAGGAGTAGTTCAAAACTATGCTTAACACATATTACAATCAAGAGGGAGTTTCATATGTTGCAATACGTTTTGATCCAAGGAGATTTGTAGATGTTTGTGGTTCTGAGGGTTATGAGTGGAGGATTCATGAAAGTAGGTTGTCTGATGGCATGATTTGGGCAATTAAAACCCTAAAGAACCCGAAAGATACATGTCCAAGGTTGGAATGACATAATTCTTTGGTAACTGTGGATTGGGTGTCTAAAGTTTTGAAGGAATACACAAGAGTGAACATTGACATCTTGACCAATGCTCTCAATCAGTTGCTAGTGGAAAGGTATGACATTTCATTTAGAAAAAAGCACTCTATATAACATGAAGAAGGCAGTTTTAATAAAACTCCAAGGTAGTCATGATGAGTTCAATGGTAGACTACTTGCTCACAATGAGATTGTGAAATCAACTAATCCAGATAGTGTTGTGCATTATTGTTTGGAAGGAGATTGTGAGGAGAAATGATAAAATCATTGAGAAGCCCTAGCTTTCAATAAGATATTTATTTCATTTATTGCACACTTTAAAGGGTTGATTCAAGGTTGTAAAGGGCTGATTCAAGGAAGGTTGATTGGTATGGGTGGCATCAACTTGAAGGGGAACTATGGAGGAGTCTTGGTATTTGCACTTGCCTTGGATAGGAACAATGAATTGTTCCCTATTGCTCATGCTATGGTTAACTTAAAAACAACTGCCACATTATCCTTCGCATCTAGGCACCTCTCAACCTCAGCTTGTACCAACTGGTTCAAAGAGAAAGTTTTCCCAACTTGCAGATTATTCAAGGCCACTAACAAGAAGCAGTAAAATAAGGATTATGAATTGAAGTCTTCTTATATTTTCCCTATGTTTTTAAACACTTATGTTATGTGTTGCTTCTATCAAGGAGATTTGTTACTTTGATGGTTTTTCAAACAATTGTCAATTTGATGTTTCTCTTAGATAGTTACATGCAGCATGGTAATTGTAACTGTTGTCATAATTTTCACATCTTCTAGGACAACAGTTGTATGTATGTTGCTCTATATCAAAGCAAAGCCCTAATTCTCATAAGACCAAAATTTAGGTTTACTTTATACATATACATGCATAACTTCACATACATTCATAAATATATAAAAGTTCACTTCATGAATGGCAATCATTTGCATTTCATTCTTAAATTGGTGAGGATACATCCATAACATGACAATCATACACCCTCAACTATTACATGATGATCATACACCTCATTGCCTCCATACAGAAACCATCTACCCATCAAGCTAATAAACATACGCATCACCTATTGGTAACTATCACAACTAACATAACATACAAAGTATTAGCCACCTTCACTACAATATTGCACAAATTATGTCAACCCCAAAACCAAATTTCTTAGCTTCAAAACAGCTTCTTTTAATTCATCTAGCCCATCCCTAAGCCCTGTTGGTGAATTCTTCACTAACTTCTTCGTCTTTATCTTCCTCTTGCCTATTATCAACTTTATAAGCATCTGACACCACATGAAGAAATCTTAATCATGAAAATGAAAATAGAGAACATTAGACTTCCTTTTCGATTCTAAAATCTTTAGCTCTGCTTTCGTAGGTGATCGACAATTAAAATACTGGTTTTTCAAACTCCAAGTGCTTTCTGATTTGGATGATAAGCCATGAGAACCCATATGCAACTGTTAGGGGTTAAAGGGTTATGCTATATTTGAGGGTTAAAGGGTTCTCAAATGTTGCAGTTTGCTTCCTCTAGCTATGGTTAGCGATTAGGAAGATAAGGTGGATTAAATAAGAATAAGTGACATATTGAATAAGGAGTAGAGGGAGATACAAAATCATGGACATGGATTACGATTAGGGTTTTGATCTTTGCAAGCAAGGAAACAACAAAGGCAGTTATCTCCAATGAGTCTCATTTTATCATTCAAATAAGCAAAGATGCAAAGTTAATGGCCAAGTACCTTATTTTAGCCATGCCACACACATAGGACTGTAGATAAGGTGATACCATGGAAAACGTTAAGAACATAAAAATGAGATAGAAACGAAAAATGTTCAAGGTCACTAGATGGAATTTCCCGTGTTCAAATGATTCATAATACAAAATTAAATGTACGGGAATGTGGATGTTGTTTTATTAAAACTGCTGGAATTTAGAATATAAGTCCTAGGGAGATACAATGTTCTTGGCCTAGTTATAAAAGTGAACTAATGGAAATTGAATTAGAATAGTCTTGTATTGGAGATATGCGTACATTAGCATATGAGATTATCCGCATGCCAAGTGTTTTGGACCTCTTTGGCCCTAGGGTGAGAAGTTCATAAGTGCCTATATGGGCTTCTTCTTTGATATTATATGATCCTTCTTATTTTGGTCACAAATTCCCTAGGTGCTGTCCAATTGCTTATATAATTCTAAGGACTAAGTCGACAGGTTTTTTTGGGTCGATGACTTACCTTTCCATTGCAGGCCTTGGTGTTCTTGCCTTGTATAGTTTATTTAGCTGTAGCTTCTTCCCTCATTTTTGATAGTAAATCCACGGCTTTAGCATATGCCATTTGATTTGCATTGGCTCATAGCATTGTATCTCATATTGGTTACGCCAACTTCTGCATAACATATAACCATGAAAGGTGTGGGACTACTTTAGGTCTTGATATAGTGATCCTTCAGGACTAAAGGATGCTTGGTAATTCATCCTCCAAGGCTCCTTTAACTCCCTTGTTTTTGTTCCTTAAGTTCTAGATTATCTGTTTCTTAGCTGCTTCTACTTGTCTGTTTATGTAAGGCCTTACAATTGAAGCGTTGTTGATGGTGATTTGTAGCCTTTTTCAGTCTTATTTTATCTTTTGGCTAATAAATTATTTTTCATTCTCTATAATGATAGATTTAGGAAGTCTATATTTTGTGATAACATCTTTCTATAGAAAGTTTAAGGCCTTCTATTGTGTGATAGTTATAACTGGCTCAACTTCTACCCCACTTTGTAAAGTACTCCACAACCACAAGTATAAACTTCCTTTGTCTAGTTACTTATCAGAAAAAGGCCTAGGATATCCATTCCCCACCTACCAAATGGTGTAGGTCCCACTGTTGTGGATAACTTAGTGGCTTATGCTTGTATTTTAGGGGAGTAAAATTTGTACTTGTCATATTTTTTTTACATAGTCTTGTGCATCTCTTAGAAAAGTAGGCCAATGGAATCTTGCTATCAGAAGTTTCCCTACTAGCATGCAAGCCCCTATATGTGATCCACAATCCCCTTCATACATTTCTTCAAGCACATTATCCGCTCTCTCACTAGTCATGCACTTTAATAGGGATTTTGCATATCTTTATTAGCTTTTTAGATTCTTTTGGATCCTATCAAAGTTTTCCACTCTCCAAATGACCTGTGATTAGTGTTGCCTAGGATTTATCCACCTCTATTACATAAACCTCTTCAAGGTTTATGCTTATGTGTCTCATACCCATCCAAAAGACTTATCTTACAAAATCAGTTTGTTCTGAACTCGATAACTTGCTTAACGCATCTTCTTGATGGTTCTTTAATCTTGCAATAGCTAGAGGGAGGTCCTTAATGGATCGTTGAACCTTGGCCAGATTCTTAACCATCAACTTTCCCTTGGCCTCAAACTCACCTCTAATTTGACTTACCACCAGCTATAGGTCACTAAAGAGTTTATCCTAACATTCTATGCCTATGAGGTCCTGTATATTTACATACTTTCTATGATTACTTCATACTTTACTTTATTAGGGCATACTCATATTTTTCTGTATCTAACTAGACCAAGATCAAGCCAGCCTCCAACTCATTCTATACAGAAATCCATCTGCATAGACTGCCACTACTTGTCTTATGACAGTCGTGCTTTATCCTTGACCCTAAGCTCTGCTAGAAAATCATATGAACGTGAGCTTTAATTGTCATTCTAGGTCTATACAATATATCAAACCTAAACAGCTCTATAGCCTAGAGTAGCATCCCCTTTGCTTAATCATACTTTTGTATCATCTTCTTCACTAGTTGATTTGTCAAAACCTTGCTTAAGTGTGCCTCAAAGTAAGGCTCGACTTTTTTGTTGTCATGATCAACGCTATAACCAACTTCTCAATGTTTGGTTAGTTGAACTCTACCCAAATCAAGACATGGCTAATAAAACATACCTAAATCTATTTCTTGCTCTCTTCCTTTAATCAAATTACATTCACAACCACCTCTCTGAGTAGATACTTTTCGAGATCAACTCCAGGGCTAGGGCTAAATAGTGATGGTGTCTTAGATAGATACTATTAGACCTGTTTAAAGGCTTCCTCTACTTGTTCATTCCATCTAAAGTCTTTAATTGACTACAGGCACTTGAAGAACAAGAGTTACTGTTAGGCAAAATTCAAGACAAATCTTCCCAAGCCTACTAGACACTCTATCAAATTTTGAACTTTTTCACTATCCTAGGGCATTACATATCCAAAATTACTCCTACTTGTTTAGGATTTGCTTTTGTCCCTCTTTCTTTAATCATAAACCCTAGAAATTTGCCTCCAGATACCTCAAAACCACACTTTCAGCTTTATGCTATACCTTTTGAAAGTGTTAAAAGTCAGCTCAACATCTAGAAGGTGTTTATCTGAAGTATTAGAATTGACTATCATATCATCAATGAATACTTTCATGTTTTGCTAATCTACCCATAAAGGAGATTATTGACCAACCTTTGATATGTAACACTAGTGTTCTTCAGCCCAAATGACACGGCCTTATAGCAATACAACACTTAATGTGTGATTAAAGGTGTATGCTCGTGATCTTGTTCCCACATTGGTATTTGAGGGAAACCTTAGTACGCATCCATAATTTTCAAGTAACAACAATCACTTGTGCAGTCCACTAATTGATCAATCTTGAGAAGTGGGAAATAATATGGCAGTTGATTAAGGTCTACGTAATCCACATACATTCTCTATGATCCACTTGGCTTATTTACGATCACCACATTTGCCAACTAGATAGGATAGTAAAACTCCTTGATAAATCCTAATCTATTAACTTCTATATGACGTAGTTACTATTAGGGGCAAAGTATCTCCTTTCTGCTTCATAGGATCAATATAAGGTTTATGGATAGCTTGTGAATGATAACCATAGGACATATTCTTAGCATCTTTTATTTTACATAAGCAATCACATCCACATATTTCCCTAGCAAGGATATTAGTGCTTCTTTGAAGGCTAATTCCATGTCTGCTCTAATTTATATAGTCTTCAACCAGTCTCGGCTAGACCTACATCATGTAATTGGTCCTTTATCTTTAGCTAAGGTTCTTGTTATCTTTATGGTCAAGCTAAGACATTAGGATCACATTAACCTTTTGCTGTTACACTTCTCAACTCCTGTTGGTTTATGAGGCCTCTCCTACTTTATGTTTTGTATATGGGATTGTGGCTTTCAAGGTACCTATATTACACTCGCTTGCACTCTTCTATTCCCCCATGATCCTACCTACAAAGCCATTATCTACTGAATATCACATCTGCAATTTATAGGTGGTCAATGTTGCTTTCAGAGAGTTTAAGAGTGGTCTCCCTACAATTATATTATACGTAGAAACCACATCCATTATAACATAATTGGCCATTCCATGGTAAGATTTTCCCTTATGGATCCCCACCTTCATAGGCAACTTGATCAACCCCTCGGGATATGCTGTGTGTTATATGAAAATTGTAATGAGATATGGTGCTTGAGAAATATCTTTATATTGTAGGTTAAGTTTGACAAAATGGTCATGGAACATGAAATCCATGGAACTTTTAGTATCGACCAGAACCATACTAATCTTATTATTGGCCACTGTCAACATGACAATCGTAAAATCATCATGAGGTTGGGATATAGATCAAGCACTATAAAAAACACCTTAGGAGAGGAGAATTCACAATTACGTGGATTACTCATAGGGTTACCTGATCTAGAGGTCTCAGGTGACACTTTAATGCCCTATTTGATAACCTTCTCGGGGTTGGCCCTCTAAGGATCACATATATCATGTTTTTGAGAGGTGAATCATAAGAATCATCTTCTTATGAACACCTTTCATCATGATGTTTTTCCTTCTTGTGAGTCCTATTCTTGGGATATACTTAGCTAGCTTTTCTTTCTCAGTCAAATCCTTGAGTACTCTATCCATATCCTAGCAGTATTTTGTGTCATGCCTATAGTCTTTGTGAAATACACACAATCTATCTTTATTGTTGGTCTTAGCCTTTATTTTAAAGATTTTTGATCATCTAAGGGTATATTGCCATTGAACACTATTAGGATCTCACTCTTGGAGGCATTAAATAGTGATTCTTTTGTAAGGGTCCTTTATTATTTTCCTTTTGATTTTGTTTAACTGGCCTTTTTTATCCCTCTTAGTGGCCTTTTTAGGAGTTCTTATTCCTTTCATAAGGGCCTAGAATTATGTGTACCTTTCAACCATTGTCAAGGTCTGCTTAAGGGTGCATGGTCTTTCCATGACGAACTTTACACACAAGCCTTTGTGCTTAACCTATTGCTAAAAGAAGCTAGTGTCATATCTGACACAAGGTCTTCTATAAAGAGCACCTCATGAGTGAACTTCTCCACATACGTTCAGAGATAACTGATCTTTAAGTGCCATCTTTATTAGTTTTATAGTTGACTTTGAAGTCCTTTTATGTCCCACAAAGTGGCTTGTAAAGCTAATGGAGATATCTTCCCAAGATTTGATAGATCTTGGGGGTAGCCTATTAAACCAAGCCTATGCTGCCACTTCAAGATGGCAGGAAAGTGTTTATACATCAAAGCTTTTAAGGGAAATGGTTTCAGATAGATCTAAGTTAAATATGCACCAAAGTGCTCTTAAGTTATGCAATTTCATCATAATTCCCTATCTAGGGACCCTTGATCTTCTCTAGGAGTTCAGCATCCCAAATCTCAATATCAAAAGGCCTCTCGATATGAAGGTAACTTACCAATGGAGTGCCCTGGTTATAGGTCATCTTGACATTCTCTTTCGAAGCTGTTGGGATGATATAATTTTGATCATGCCAGAGCTATATTGCTAAGAATCATCTTCATCCTCTTTGTGAGACTTAACTTGACCAGGCCTCTTCTACATAGATTTATCCTACTTAGCCCTTTTACAGTTCAATGTCTCCCTCAACTCTTCATCTCTCATCCTATAGTACTTAGGAGGTATGTACTCAGGATCCCTTTTCTTTAAATCTTCAGGAAAAATTTCTTACGCATCTTTGAGGCCTCTATCTTGTCTTTCAGTCTTTTAGAGGCTGCTTTACCTGATTTTCTTTAAGAAACCAAGAAAGAATATGACTTTTTCATCATGGAGGTCATGACTTCATTAACTCTCAGTGTTACCAAATTATCCATTGTCTTTGGCACATTGCCTTCTTGGTCCAAGGCAAGAGTATGCCTGGGACATAGACGTCCTCCAAGGGGAGTTGCACCTTCTTGGGTTGAGGCATCCTTGACAATGAAGTTATCTATTTTAGAGGTCCCTATATTGGGATCCTAGTTATTGGGTTCTGGTTCACACAGCCAGCGCTAATTGTTTCAACACAAAGTAGACTTTTTCGGCTTTGCTTAGAAGCTTGAGTGATCTTGTGCAATCGTCCAAGAATCACCTACAAAACAACTCCTGAAGACGAGGGATCCTCCCCTTTAACAGCCTTTGATGCTTGAGTTCGGAGAATTCAAGGAATGGATTAGGGAATTATAAGTTTGAAATTGCTTGTGAAAGTCTAATTGACCTACCTTTTAGGTTTAATGATGACTTACTTATATAGGGGTTAAGGGTAGTTCTCCAAGAGGAATTTGGCTAATATTCCATATCATTTTAGATATAGGTCATTCTCCTAATTTTATTTGAACTTGGTGATCTTTATCGTTTCCACGTTTATCTAGGAGATCTTGACTAGGTCTTTATCCCTGTTACAAGTCATACATCTAAATAATCAAGGCTTTCGTGAACTAAGTTTTACTAAGCTTTCTTATTTGGTCTTTGGCCTAATGCTCAATCCTAGTGGCTTTTCTAATTCAGTCAATCTTTTTCTAACTTCTATTGGGTTTTGGCCCAACGCTCCTAGAGCTTTTATCTACCCAAAACTATATATTCAATTTGTTTAGTTTTTTAATAAATTGAATTTATACACATCAGTATTAGTCTTCATGGTTATAGTTGATTTTTTATATTGTTTATTTACTAGAGAGGAGCTACATAGGTCATAGAAGTTAATATGGTTCACGGTTTGGAAGTGATGCCTTTTGTTGGCAATGACTTTATAAGCATGAGTAATGTGGAAGCATGGTGCTTGTTGTCTGATGAAGAAGATGATGTCTCCTTTCGTATTGTCAAGTTCTCTTTTCGTATCGAACATATGGTATGCAAAGTATTGAAATACCATTACGTTTTAGTTGTTTTAGAACTTATCCCCCTAATTCATTCTCATATTTTGTTGTGAGTATTTATGGTTGAAAATTGTTAGAAACATTAGTGACATTGAAGAAGCCATCGGACAATTTAAACAAAGTGTAAAAATATAGTTATGACTATTCCATCTGCTCAATTGATTTCTCAACAGTGGACATGGTAAAAGTTTAAAATCATTCCCAATTTACTGTTAAAATATATTACAAATTAAAATCAATAGTTAGCATTATATGCTAGTGTATTGGTTTCAGTCATGGCATTCTATCCAAATCCTATTTCTTAATTTATGTCCTAATGAATTACACATTTTTATCTGTTGGTGCTATAGAATTTTCATACCTATTATTATGTGGAACATTTCAATCTAGTGTGCATTAATACATCCTCTAGATATATGGAATATCTTGCCTACAAGTACATGTAAGCACCAATTGGTGCTTATACTTTGTCGATAATAGTTTCTATGAGAAGTTAATGCTCATCTTTGTAAGATGGGCATTGTTATGAAATCTTTCTATTTACAATCATTATATGCTATTAATAAATTAATTATGAATTTATATTTTATAGCAGTGTCATCATATAATTAAGTTTAAGAGCAAACATGGTCATCTTACTATAGTATATATGGCTAGTCAGAATGCCCAGATCATTTCATTTCCTTGGTAAAACAACCAAAACAATAGTGACTGTGGTTTACTCATGCTTAAGCATGTTGAACTCTCTATTGAAGAAGAATTTGAATTAGAGCTTCAATAGGAAAGGCACCTCATAAACATGTTCATAGAATATTAGTCATTAGTTCCTGACAATTACAGATGTCTCCATATTTCGCTGTAATCATCTCTTAATATTAGTCATTGGTTCCAAATAGTTATAGTCTTATTCAAATTCATTGGCAATTAGCCATTAACATTAATTTGTTCTAACAACTTTTCTTTTAAATTTAGGCTTCTCTAGACAGTTCTACGAGGTGAAAACTACTCTAAGAACCATACTAAGCGATCACACTCAGAGAGCTAAAGTGTTGCATGATGTCTCCATCCTCACTAACCACAACGATGATACTTAAATGAAATTGAAGAAAAGAAGTACAAGGAGTTAGCTGAAAGGTTGAAGTTGGGCAACAAAAGAATAAGGACATCAATATGAAGAGGAAATAAGAAGAACAATAAAAAAGGACTGCAAAGTGACCGATTGCGAACATTATTAGTCATAGATTACATAGATGTAACACTTATATAAAATAGTAACACATTCAAAACATGATTACTCACATATATATTGTAGTACTTAGTCTGTATTAAACATGATTAATCATTGAGTGATCAAAAACTGCTACTGTAATGAATATATAGATAGGATTAAAGTATGAATTGGAAGTATATTAACCTTCTTGACCCATTAAATCCTCTGTCTATATTGCAAAGGCTTCACCCATTACCATCACTTCCATTTGATGCATTATATATGAAATGAATCCCAATTATTATAAGACATAAACATTAGTGGCAAAGAAGATATAGTAGCACTAGAACAAATTTATGCAAGTCAAGGTATGAGTTTCTTCAAAACCAATTCATGCACCTTCACTAAAACAAACAATACGCACTCTTCTTATCAATTAATGTTCGCTACATTAAATAATATGATGTAGATGAACAATGATCCAGTACTATAATGTAGTTGTTTCAATGATAGGAAGATGAGTGTGAGAGAGGCAAGTATGGACAACGATGAAAGAGGTCGGTATAGAAGATAGGTAGAGAGGTGAGATATGGACAAAACAGACTAATTGTAAATTACATGAGAGAATTTTTTCGGATTTTAGAGTAGGCATTGTAATAACTCGAACTAATTCCATGATTAATTACTTTAACTAATTTCAAGTTAATAAAGTTGAGGCTGCGTTTCAATTCAATGTTTTAAAATACTTATACAGTTGATAGTTAGAGATGTGTTAATGACTAATTATATATTTTTGTGACTTAAATAGATGAATGAAAAATTAATTTATGCTTAAGTGAATTAAGAGTGAGACCACCCGTATAGTTTAAATCAATTAAGTGGCAACCAAAATTTACTTGAGCCTAAACGAATGAGCACCTTTTGATTTGGATGTGGGAGAATAAACTTGACATTGAAAAGGACCTAAATCACAAATTGGACTTGCGTACCCTAACCCTTTTCATAGACAAGTCATAATACCAACAAGAATAATCTTACTACTAATAATAACCATAACAACAATGGAAATGAAATTATAGTGATAACAACATTGATATCAATAATAATGAAGAAAATAATATTAAAACTAGTAATAACAATGATAATAGAAATAATATTAAGGATAATAGTAACAACAACATTATAAAGGGGCATAGAGAAAAAGGGGAAGATGGAATTAATTTATGTGTTCAGGTAAATAATGGTGGACACATTGATAATTATGAGAAGTACCTAGAAAACTTTCAATTATTTATTAAGGTTGTAGTTAATAAAAATTCTTTGACATTTTACTAATGTTGCATATTTGGGGGCAGCAATGAGGTTATTCCCATTATTTCAATGCTATAGACAATTATTTTATAAAAGGCAAGAGACTTTAAAAAATCTAGGCACATTTATTGCCTATACCTTTTAAAATTCACATATTTTTATACATATCAAAATCTCAAAATGTATAGTTACTTAATGCATCATTTTCAAGCATTGTTTTGTCTAGACATAGCAAAATTGACCCGAGACCCGAAACCCGAACTGAACAACCCGGATCCATACCAGAAATATGCTCACCCAAAAGTGGATTCGAAACCCAAATTGACCCGAACTGAACCATACCCGACCCCAAACTTTCAACAAAGTTGTTTGTTTTGGCATGATGGGCATATTTGACCAAAAATTGACTGACCCGAAATCGACCCGACCCGAACCATATCCAACTCAAACCAAAGTGACCCGAAATGTCACTTAATACGATCATGACCCAACCCAAACTTAAGTCGACCCGTACCCAAACCGAATGACCCATTTGCCAGGTTTAGTTTTGTCATATAATTAAGTGGACCCACCAGTTGTCAATTATTATGGCTTATGCCATTCAATTCACCTACACGAGGTCAGGCTTCTTGATTGACTTAGTAGGTGTACACTCTATAGCTATTCAATGATCGCATTGCGCTTATGAGCTCATCAGTTTGGGTTCTATTTTCAGATAATAACTAGCAAAGTAATTTTACTCATATTCTCTCCCTCTCTTATTTTCGAACTAAAATGAATTGAAATGTGAATGCCCACTAAATTATTCTAAAATTTTATTTAACAGTGTGGGTATAAGTATACTGGGCTATGACTTGTTTTTTGAAATACTAATGATCTTTCTATTTTAGGTAAGGAGCCTATGGACTTCCCTATCCTGAACAAGCCAGAAGGAAGCAAGAAGTAGAAGAAAGGTTTCGTGTCTTTATTGTTTGATGTCATTAGATGCTTACAGTGGATTCTGGCACAATGTGAAGAGTTGATAGAGTTTAACATTGTGTTGTTCTTATAAGCCTTGTCCAACTTAGAACGGTGGTAATGCCTCTAATCATTAAGACTTCTATTGCAATTATGATAATAAGTGGCTAAATTAAGATAATTAGATAATTAGTATTCGAGGGCATTATAGTTATGGTGTTAGCGTTATGTTTAAGGCCCATTGTTAGATATAGGGTCTTTACGAGTGGTGTTGGGTTAGTGAAAGGAGCTACTGACTATGAGTTCGTACATATAAGCTATAATGTGGATGCTCTAGTAAACATTTACATGTCCCTCAGCCTAGGGTATTAAGGCTAACAATATAGTTAGATAACACCTTGGGAACCTCATTATTAACAAAGTAGAGTAAGGAAGCAATCAATTGACCTCCTATTGACGAACGCATCCCAGGGACGGTTACAAAGCCCATAATAATAACTCTATAGGGTTTGAGGCTATCCATTTTTGTGTAAGGATGCCATTCCAAATTCTTATGCGATTAATATCGTACCAAATTACACTAATTTCCTAGACTGGGGACATGCATTATGTTACAACCTCTTTTTATTGAATCAATATGAAATAGACATTGCAATATTATATATGTCTTAGTGTCTATCACACTATTCCAGGTTATTTACAATAACAATTTACTATAGTAAATTATATGACGACAGTCTAATAGCTTATCATATGCTACTTGGTATTCTATGGGTTGTGTGTAGCAAGATAAGGTTCTCATACAAAGCAAGTATTATCGTTAATTGGGTTCCAGATTATGTGAACGTATCTAGACTACCGTATGGTAGGTGTGGACAAGTTAGATATTTTAGAATTATGTGGTTAATGAAGAGGTGGAGGACATTTAGAAGTGGGTTGCTGGTTTATAGTTATTAGGGCATTGACTCAGGTTATAGAAATAAATGGCTCAATTAACGCAATAACAGGTATTGAAAACTTTGACAATGTGTAGAGAAAAGCTCTTTTAAAGGTTTGAGATTGTATAATGTGGTTGAGACTTATTATGAGGTTAAAATAAACACTAAGGGCACATGGAAATTGCTAAAGGTGGACCTCAGTGGCAAGATATTCATAAGAGATTATAAGAAAATGGTATAAATAATTCTTTATTTGATTCTAATGATTAGGGGAATGTATGTTTCGTTTAATAGTAGAAAACGAATGTATGATGAATGCAAGTTTTTCTATTAGGTTAAATGGGGGAATGTATGTTTCGTTTAACAATAGAAAAGGATTAAGACAAGGAGATCTTGTCTCCCCTGTACTATATGTTTTAGTCATCAACACCCATCTAGATCTTTGGAGGTGGCTACTGCCTAGAATACCTTTCATTACCATCCAAGTTATAAAGTACTTCAATGAAGGTTTGTTAGCTTACCAAATGAACTCTTATTGTTTTGTAAAGCTGATACTACAAGTGAAAAGTGTGTTATGGCTACAGTCCATAATATTTCTTCTTATACTAGACTTAATGTGAATACTGATGAATCACAAATACTCATTTCTAAAACTGATAAGCATATGCCTTATTTGATAACAACGTTTTATTTAGTGTTCAATGTGTTGCCTGGCTAAAAACTCTATTTGTTCCAATTTTACTTATTCAGTAAACTAGCATTTGAGACTAACATAAAGCATTTGAGCTAGTGTTTGCACAACATTACATGCGCTGACATTTTGCTAAAGGTTTTAGTGTTTTGCAATTTATCTTCTTGAAAGGTCCTGATTACCATCTGTAAAGAACTTGAATCAAATGATATTGTTGCCTAATTCATTTGACATATCATCTAATGTTATTTTCTTATTTGACCTAGTGGAATATCATTATGCTTGTTGTGTCTTTAATTTAATATTCGATGACAACATGCCTAACCAAACTATCACTTAACTAATATCAACAAAAACAGCAACAACATCAACATCAACAACGTCGTCATCATCATCATCATCATCATCATCATCATCATCATCATCATCAACAACAACAACAACAACGATAATAATAATAATAATAATAATAATAATAATAATAATAACAATAATAATAATAATAATAATAATAATAATAATAATAATAATAATAA
>JACYFF010031956.1:44252959-44282485 GCA_017589665.1 Selenicereus undatus | reverse complement strand
ATTATTATTATTATTATTATTATTATTATTATTATTATTATTATTATCATTATTATTATTGTTGTTATTATTGTTATAATAGTTGATAAGTATGTTCTTTTCTGTTATTTTGTGCTCATCAGCTACTCCAACAGTTAATGTAACCGAACGTAATCTTTTTAAATACCTAGTGGAACAAGTCTTAGATACTTGCTAAAATGCAACAACTATTCGCTACTAAAATTGCTATATGCTATTAAAACTACTACCTGCAACTCAAATAACTAATTTTGTTGAACAGGGCCATAGCTTAGCAATTCAATTACTGGGAAACATCGTGTGTTAAAGAGGAAGACTACCTTTTGGATGCCCTAGGATGCCAATTAAGCTCAAAAGGTCAACTAGGCAGGATGATAGCGTAGTAATTGAGAGGGTGGTTCCTAGAGTTTCAGTTTGGCCACAAAAAAAGCTCTAATATTCAAGAAAAGTACTATTGATCAATGTTGTCCTACTGATTGTGATTACTTATTAGAACCAAATGTTTATATCGCTAAAACATATTTTGGGAAAAGTAGATCAAATATGCAAGCAACTTCTCTAGAGGTCGAGTACTAATTAGAAAAGAAATGCTCTAATTGGTTGGGATATAATCCATTCACCCAATGAAGATTGAGATTTGGGTGTAACGGATATCGACCACTAGAACGTGACTATTTTAACAAAACTAATTCAGGATACTACTCAAAATGATGATTGCCTTTGGATTGTACATGCTCACCATTTTTACATGAACATAATTTTTATATGGCAATGTAAGGCTACAACAAAGGGGAGCTAGTATTTGAGGAAGATTTTCAAGGCAAGAGACAAAATGCGGGCCGTTTTGAAAAAAAAACTAGAGGAAAATGTTTTTTAGCAATAGATGGTGAATACATAACAAAGAATGGGCATGAATATGTGAGAAACAAAGACCCACATATGCAATGTCATCTTTTGGTTTAGCATAAAGCCAAAATTCCAAAACGTCCTTTCACTTTGTGGTTGATTTTGCAAAAGAAACTTCTAACCTATTATAAGTTGCTGGGTATGGGTATACATTGCGACCCTAAATGTGGTTTATGCCATGCTAGAAATGAGTCTTATGAACATCTCTTCTTCTCATGTACCTATACCAAAGTTGTCTGTTCCATGCTACTCAGGGAAGTTTTGCATATATAAAATTGGAAGTGGGATATAAATAATTAGCACATCACATTGCTGCAGACTACAAGGGGTAAGAAATAGAAGAGTAAACCATATATAACATTTTCGGTCGTAGCTGTGATTTTTGGTTAGAAATAAATAGAAGGAAATATCAATGTGTGTAGATGGGGAATTTTGCATTGTTGAGCAGTGTAGGAGAGTAATTTTAATCAAATCGAGAGGCACTCCTACCTGGGTATTCCTCGGTTAAATGATGTAATTTTGGTTATTGGTGAGTAATACAATTCTTACCTTCTGCCCAAAAAGAAAAAGGAAATTACTCATTGACTTTGAATGTTTTATCCTTAGTTGGGACCTTAATCTTAATGACACCATGTAGCAAGACATTAATAACAATGAAAGGGTCGAGCCACCTAGGCTTAAGTTTTATGGAGCATAGGTGAAGTCTTAAGTCATACAAGAGAACTTTTTGACTAGGAGATAACTATTTTCTATTGGTGCACTTGTTATTAAATACCTCATCTCTCTCCTCAGTCAACCTTGCGTTTGTCATAGTCGTCTCCCTTAGTATCTTTCAATTCATTTAAGCTAAGCCATATGTCCTCTGTGGGAGCAGTCAAATCATTGTTAAGGGTCATAATGACCCACAAAGCTCAACGCTTAAACTCGACGGGAAGGTAATAAGGTCTTCCATAAACCACCCTACAGAGAGACATGCCAAGGGGGCCTTGAAGGTTGTCTGATATACCCATAATGCATCCACCACCCAATCTTTCATATTACAAGAGACTGCTTTTTGAGAATTTGTTTCACTTGTTGATTGGAGAACTTGAGTTAATCACTTGCTTAAGGGTTGTAAGGAGTGGCAAGCTTAAAAATTGTAGAGTACCACCTCAACAATGAGACAAAAGGAGGATTGTCAAAGTGAGTGCCTTGGTCACTTATTGTAACGACCCTAATCCCTAATTGCTTAATGATCTTAATCTAATAACTTATTATCTGTGATTACAGTGGAAGTCTTTTGATTGGAGGCATCACTGTCGTCTCCTATCTGAACAAGGCTACCTTGAACTACATATCACCCTATATCATTCTCACATTCACCAAGTCTACCAAAGACTAGGGATGAGGAAGTCCATTCAGCAAACTATTTAATTCAAAATAAAACTTAAAAACTTAGCAAAGTATTCTTAAGTAATTGGTTAGACAATTTACCCAAAATTTTATAAGAGACCTGTTTTTAGAAGTGCTAGCCTATAAATCACTGTGAGCACTTAGCTAGCAAACCTTCAGCAAAATATAGCAAACCTTCATCTACTTCTTACTACCTTCTAGCTTGCTATGAGGAGGGTTGTTCACTAATTCCTTACCTAAAATAAAAAACATGAAACCATTCAGAAAATGAGCCTAAGCCTAATGTGCGTATCCCTATGCTATAAAATAAACTTTGTGTTTAGTTTAGTTAGGCGCCTGCATTTCAAAACATTTCATTTGAAAATAGGCGAGAGAGAGAGAGAGAGAGAGAGAGAGAGAGAGAAAGAAAGAGAGAGAAAGTGTGAGTATGATTGATTTGAAGGTTATTATCTCGAAGTGAACCCTTATTGAGGTCTGAAGCAATCTTTAAGATAGGTGCACACCTCCCAGACCGATCCAGAAGCCTGAGCTATAGCCGCGCAGACAAACCAGAGGGCATAAGCCTTAGTGATTGATAACTAATGGAGGCCATTTATTTAGGTGACAAACCACTGCGTAAAATGATTCATTAAAATAATATTACTGAAATTCTACATAATTTGAAAAGCATGTAAGTTTTCGAAGCGCACATTCAATATACGAAGCTAGCTTTTGAAATCTCTCTCCTTTTCAATGAAATGTGATCATTACGGCTCGAAATGAAAAAATGGCATTGTTTCTACTCTAGATGTATAACTTTGTAGTTAGTGCAAGTTTAGATAATTTTGTTAAATTTTTTTGGGCTTAATAAGTAATCCAAAAATCTTTTGGCTTTTCCTTTAACTACTAATGCATTCACCATTGTTTATTTAAGCGAATTCTTTCCTTCCTTGATTCCATACTTTCTTTTGATATTGTTGACGCTCATGTCATTTACGTTATAACGTTGTCATGACATAGCTTTTCTCATTTTTATTAACTCGACGTTATTATCATTGAAAACTTTATCATTACGATTGTTCCCTTTACCAAAATTATCATTATTTTTATTGTCATCAGTATTAGAAGCTTGCAGATACATTTGGCACGTTTATTGGTATTAACGTTGTTGCTATTACTACTGCTACTACTACTACTACTACTACTACTACTACTACTACTACTACTACTACTACTACTACTACTATTACTATGTCTTTAATAGTAACATTATTATTGTTCACAAGTACGATTTGGATAATTGATTGTAGACAGGTTTAAGGCGATGTCCTATGCTTGGTTTTGGGTACAAACCGAAATGTATTCATTTCGATCTTCATACTAGTACCAAATCATGTAGGTAGTCATTTGCTTATTCATAGTCATTATGGTTGTTACTTGATTCAAGTAGGAAAACTTAAGATTTGCCAATACTTTAATTATGCTACAATTAATATAAAATTTTGCATACTGAACACATCCAAAATCCACAAATTAATTCCCAAATTTACACCAAGATCATTCATCTCAAATATTTCAAACAATACATTTTGCTCCACCTTTTTCTTCACGATAAGCTACAACACACTCCCCACAACTTCCATTCGTGAAACTCCCTACTAATCACCATTCTATTATTTTAAATGAACTCACATATGCATATTAATCTAATGAAGTTGAAAGCCCCAAAACCAACATATTTCCCTCCTTTTCTTCTTTTTCTCTAATTTTAAACTTCGTATCAATGTTCATTACAACAACACCAAACTCTCTCTCTCTCTCTCTCTCTCTCTCTCTCTCTCTCTCTCTCTCTCTCAACATCCTACAACATATACTTCACTAATTTTCCATTCAATTCAACTAATATAAGAAAATTTCACCAAATTAATGAAATTAGATATCTATTTAAAACCCATCAACAAACCCTACACCACCATGCCCATCTTTAACCTCCATCATCACCAAATTCAATCTCAACATAAAAAAATCTAAGAAACTACAAATTAACACTCACCAAATCTAAAGAGATCATCTACTGCAAAAATTCAATCATAAAGCAGTAAAAATCAAATTCATGGGGGTTAGGCCTTCACCTTTTTACCCACTTGAGCACATAGTGATTGAGTGAAACGGCGGTGATAGGCATCTTATGGTGACACACGCGGTTGGTAGATGAACAAAGAAACAGGGTAGCTGTGCGGGGGCCATTGGTTCAGCAGAGAAAAGGGGGTCGTGAGATAGAGGGGCGGGTAGATTTACTAAGTTTTGGTTTATTTTTTTATTTATTTATTTTTTCCTTTGTTTCTTTCGTAAATATAAACTTAGTGTTTTGTCAGGATTTTTTTGATTTTTGTTCTTTATAATCACCTTTGTCTTTTTTTCTTCTTCAACCAATATATATATTTGGGCTAATTTTCTTGGGTTAAATTTTTTGGATTAATTTTACACCATTTGTGTGTAAAATTTGAAAGAAAAAATCATCATTTTTAATTAATTACGGCTTGTATTCTTTTTATGTATTTCATACTTTATTATTGTTGTTTCATTGTTGTAGATATATAAATTTTATTTTAGAATTACCCATTTTTATAATTAGGCTATTTTTATTTATCTATCATTTAAGTATTTATTAACACTTTTAATGAGTTATTCGAAAGCATAACATAATTGATTTTGAGGTCACTTTACTCGTTCAACCTTGTAATTGCATAAGTAAATATATACAAAATACTAAATTAAAATGTGCCGCCCAACTTAATGAAATTTTAATTAAGATAATTCAGGGTAATTAGGATACTTTTTCTGGTCGTTACAACCTTCCTTCCTTAAAATAAATTCCAGCCTTGAAACTTGCAAATTTGAAAGAAACCTTGGGTTTACCTCAAATAGGTATGTGTATTTGCTTCTCATGTCTTCCTTTGTCTCCTATATGGCTTGATGTATCTTGGAAGGAAATCACTAATACTCAAACCTGAGTTCAAAGGTAGAATGCAGGCAAACTGAACTCAAGTTAAGTGTATCCGTGAGTGGATGTTTGAAAGAAGGATAATCTAAGCACTTGTTTAGATACAGAATCACCACTAAACTCAAGATTAGGTTCCCTAAACTATGATTAAGATATAGAAACACCACTTAATCAAGGTTTAGGACTTACTTGATCACCACCTTAATCGGCCAAATTAAGGATAAGCAAGTGAATTATTTAAGGGAACGAAAGTTATTTGCTCTCAATTCTGGTTTTCATTCAATGTTCAAGTGTTAGTTACAAAATGGCCATGACATAACCTTAATACATGGCCAAGCAAGCACCTAAGTAACTAAGCTAGCTGGTGGAGGTTTCCTTCTTAGAGAGGAAACGACTTAACTAGCTAAATCCATGCGCTTAAGGTTAAGCTAGATTACAAGCTTGCTTAACTTAAACTAATTACAACCAAAACATTAAGGAAAGCAAAACAAATGATGTAATTAACCTTAATACATCTTAAATAAGCTAATACAGTAGTATTACTAGCAAAAATGTGGAGAAACGCAGCCGTAAAGGGAGTTCTCTGTTCAGCTATCCAATTAGAATGCAAGGTGCCTTTGTTTCCTTTTTGCTCTCACTAGTTCACATGATTCAATGTTGTTTCTTCAGCATATCAGGGTGTTTCCTAGATTCTTGACTAGTGATTGAATCAAGCAAGCAAGAAGGGAGCTGAGCAAACCCATTGAAGAGGGAAAAGCATGTAGCACTCAACCGGGTTCTCAAAGGTAGTTTTTAGCCCGACCTTGTAACCTTGCTTCCACCGATCAAAAGTGAGTATGATTTTTATTTCAGGCCATGGGGGGGGGGGCTCCTCAGGGTGTGTATAAACCCCCTACAAAGAAATCAAGGTTAAATCATGTTTAAGTAGAGGATTTCCACTAAAACATTTTACTGTGCAGTTTCAGGCCCAAACTGCATGTTGGACAAAAGGCATTGATCCCTTGACTTTGACTGTGCATGATTGATTTTAAATGCTTTGACCTGAAAGCTAACATCATAAGGAACCCAAAAATGTAAAAATATTAATCTTAAGCCACAGTGCAGCTTAAGAAATCAGATGAACAAAACTGGGTACATTCTGGTTGTTCAACCCGCTTATTGCTGTTTTGTTCTCCTCCAACATTTGAACCATTGCTTGGACTTTGGAACTTGCATTGGACCTTGTAGGACTCTTAGGACCCTCTTCCTTGTCTTGGTTGTGGGGGACTCCATCATGGCTTCTAATGAAGTATCGTTGGCGCAAAAGTCCTTTTCCTGAGGAATGCTTTTGTTCTGGAGTTGTTCGCTGTAATCTAATATTTGCACATTCTTTGTACATCAAATTCTTAGCGACCTCTACAGGCTCTATTACAATGACATGTTTTGGATCTGGAATATAGTTTTTGAGCTGTGAAATGTGGAAAACATTTTGAACATGCCCAAGTTCTGCTAGTAAATCAAACCTATAAGCCTCCTGGTTTAGCTTCTCAATAATTTCATAAGCCCAATATATCTAGGGCTTAATTTACCCCTAATATTGAACCTTATCACTCCCTTGGTTGGGAATACTTTGAAGAATACCTTATCTCCCACTTAAAATTCTAATGATCTCCTCCTTTTATCACCATAACTTTTATATCGACTTTAGGCCACTTTAATATGTTCTTGAATTTTCCTTATCTTCTCAGTGGTCTCTTGATTCAATTCATGCCCTATGGTTAATCCTTCATTTAGCTCACCCTAATACAAGGATGTTCTAAACTTCCTCATGTATAGTGCCTCAAATGGTGCCATTTTAATGGTGGATTGTTAGCTGTTATTGTAAGAAAATTCCACCAAGGGTAAGTAGTCTTCACATTTTCCCTGAAAGTCAACCACAAATGCTCTCAACATATCCTCCAGGATTTGATTCACTCTTTTAGTCTGCCTGTCAGCCTTAGGGTGATATGAACTACTAAAATTTAGCTTGGTTCCAAAAGCTGTCTACAGGGCTTGCCAAAATCGAGCTTGAAATCTTTGGTCTATCTTAGATACTATGTCCTTTAGTATGCTATGTAATCGGACTATTCCTTTTACATACAACTGTGCCAGTCCCTCTACACCCCAAGTTTCACGAATTGGTATAAACTGGGATGATTTAGTGAGTCTGTCAGCAATGACCAAATAATATTCTTTTTGGAAGCGAAGAGAGGCAATCCCAGAACAGAATCCATTAAAAGTGAATCCAACTTTTAGGTAGGAATCTCCAAAGGCCTCAATTCTCCCAGTAGGTGTTGATGTTCAGCCTTCACTTTTTGACATATTAGGGAATTATCCATATATCTTGTAATTTTTTTCTTTATGTTTTCCCAACAAAAAAATTGTCTCAAATCCCTATACATTTTGTTCCTCTTAGATGCACTGAGCAGCAAGTGTTATTGGCTTCTTTTGAGATCTTTCTTTTCATTTCCTCCTTATTGGGCACATAGAATTAGTTTTGAAATCTCAACATTCCATCCTCATGTATTATGACGCTAAGCAATTTTCCTTGTGTGATGTTCTGTCTAGGTCTCTCCAACCTAGCATCATCCTTTTGACTCCCCTTAATGTATTCTACTATCAAAGGTTGCACTTCAAATGTTGAAAATAACCACTTATAACACAAGTTCAACACCCATATTCTCAAGAAATATTAAGATACTAGGTTGGGTACTTCATTGTGTATAAACTATATTGAGCCTACATTTGCTACCATATTTGCCCTGTCAAGATGATATTAAATTTGTACATCATAATCCTTAAGCAAGTCCAACCACCGTCGTTGCCTTATGTTGATTTCTCTTTGGGTGAAAATATAGTTTAGGCTCTTATGATTGATGTAGATCTTGCATGACAAATTAACCATATAGGTAGTGTCGCCAAATTTTTTGAAGGCAAAAACCACCGCCCCTAACTCCAAATCATGGGTTAATAGCTCCTTTCATAAGGTTTGAGCTACCTAGAGGCATAGGCTATTCCCTTATCATCATGTATTAGTGCACAACCTAACCCATTCTTAGAAGCATCATTATAAGTAATTTACTCTTTACCCTCTATAGGCAAGGTAAGGACAAGAGTTGTGGTCAAGCACTTTTTCAATTCTTGAAATACCTCCTCGTACTAATCTAACCACTTGAATCTAATCGTCTTCTTGAGCAAGTTGGTCAGTGATGACGCTATTTTTTAAAAATCCTTCATAAACCTCCTATAGTATCCCCGTTAAACCCAAAAAACTCCTTACTTTTGTAGCATTAGTTGGCCCAGGCCATTCAGTAACTGCCTGTATCTTCTGAAGGTCAACTTTGATCTCTTTCTTAGAAACTACATGCCCAAAAAATGTCACTTTCGTCAACTAGAGCTCACACTTTTTCAATTTACCATATAGTTGGTGTTCCATCATGGTATGCAGCACGATTCTCAAATGATTGCCATGCTACCACCACAAATTTGTCCAAATAAGGTATGCAACTATTCATAAGATCCATGAATACTATAGGGGCATTGGTAAGCCCAAAAGGTATCACTGTAAATTCATAATGACCATATCTAGTCTTGGGGGCTGTTTTGGGAACGTCTTCTGGCTTAATCCTAAATTGATGGTAATAAGATCTTAAGTAAACCTTCAAGAACACTCCAGCTCCTTACAATTGATTACACATATCATCTATGCTTAAAGGATACCTGTTCTTAATAGTAATTTTGTTTAACTCCTTGTAATCTATGCACGACCTTAAAGTTTCATCCTTTTTCTTCACAAATAAAAGTGGGGCTTCCCAAGGTGACACACTTGGCCTGATAAACCCTTTCTATAATAATTCGTCCAGCTAAGTTCTCAATTCCTTGAACTCTATTGGGGCGATCCTATGTAGGGCTTTTAAAATAGGTTATGCCTAAGGAATTAGCTCAATCTCAAAATAAATTTCTCTTTGCGGAGCTAAACTAGGTAGATTTTCCAAAAAGACATCATGAAATTCATACACCATAGGGATACTTTCTATTTTCATATCTTCCTCCTTAACTTTAGTGGCATAACATGAGCACCCTATGCATCCTTTCCTTAATAACTTTCTTGCCTTTATGATTGAGATTATGGGATACTCTTCCTATTTCTTTCATCATAAAAGTACACGTCTCAATCCTTTTGGTCCTTTAAAGCAACCTTAAGGCCCTTACCATCTCTATTTGCCTTATGAGTAGTCAACCATTCAATCCCCAATATTAGATCAAATTCTGACATATCAAACAGGATCAAATTTGCGAGGAACGCATGCTCGCCAATCACAATAGGGACATGCTCATAAAGAATGGGACATTCTATCAGTTGCCCTACGAATTAGTCTTATAGTTGGTCCATGCTTTATCTTTTTCTAAATTCAATTGTAATGCAGTTGGGGTGGACATAAAAAAATGGGTTGCACCCAAATCACACAAAGCGTAAAATAATTTTTAATTTAAAAAGAGAGTTTCAGCGACAACCGTACTAGAAACTATAGCTTCCTTCTTACTGATCACATAGGTTGGTCCCGCCGTTGCAAGCTTAGGGCGCAAGGTTCCTTAATGTGGTGGTGCCAGCGATCTTACAACACTTTTTTCTATAACCTTCGGCCTTCTTGGGCAAGCGGTGATTGAGTGATCAGAGCTACAACACTGCATGCATTTATTGGCATCCACATAACACTCTATTGTAGTATCGTTTGTTCGGCCGCATTTTCCACAAGGTTCTGTTGAAGCTATTGGATGACTCTTGGCAAGGCCAACAGTATGTTTCTTCTAGGATATGCTCTCTCTTGATGCCCCTAGATCATTCCACTTTCTTTTTCGATTCCGTAAGTTCAAGGCTTTTAGTTTACTATTCACTCGCTCCACCTCAACAACTCGTTCACACAACTCTTCATTAGTTTGAATTGGTTAACCGGCCAATTGATTTCAAATATAAAAGGATAAACCTTCCCCAAATATTCTCATCTTCATTCTTTCAGAAGCCATAAAGTCTGGAACAAATCTCGACAACTCTATGAACTTGCTGGCATATTGCATTGCCTCACTATCATATTACCACTTGTAATCTAACCCCATGAATTTTTTCTCTTTTTGTTGTTGAACTGTCATTGGATAGAGCTTAGCCCTAAGTTCCTCGAAAAACTAAGCACAAGTAAGCTTACATCCTTGTAACAAATCCTTATATATTTGCTTCACTAGCTAAGTAAAAAGTCCATTTGTTTATCTTCTTTTTCTCAATTACCTCAACAGCTGCAAATATTTTCTCCATTCCCCTAATCCATTCTTTAAGTTCTACAAGGTTAAACTTCCTATCACAAACTTTAGGGTTGTGTCAAGCTACTCTATCAGCCAACTTATCCTATTTAAGGAAGGTTCAACAGGTATAAGGGGAATCCTTTTCATCAATTTAGCAACCAAATTCTTCCAATAATGTGAACCTTCAATGCTGCTAGATACATCATGGGCTACTGTTAGACTTCCACTAAAGTTTTGCTGGAGTTTCTCGAGCACTTGGTTGCCTGACCCTTTGAGTTTCACCTTCATTATTATTCAAATTATTATTTAGCGACTCCGATATACTGATTCAGATAAACAAAGATTGTTATCTAAATTTTCGTGGCATTATAAAAAAAAAAGTAAGCATTCAAGATTAAACATAATTTTGACTTAAACACTACCTTCATTGCATGCATATATAAAGATCATCAAAAGAATGTCACAATATATTATGTCAGCACATCCCACATTTGAGGTTGGATTTCTTGCATAACCCCTTTCTATACATACGAACTTGAGTCATTTGCATAGTCAAATCCACCCTAAGCCCCACACAGAAAAGGCGAATTACATCATCATACCTGGCTAGGTTAGTCTACCTATATGCATCATACATACATGTAATGCGCAAAAGAATGCACCCTACGCGAGTTGCACTGCATGTACAAGTAAAATAAAAATCTAGAACATAGTAAAACAAGTCAAACTCTAATGATCCTGGGACAAATCCTAATCTGGCTCATGTAAGTCATTCCCTTCTTGCTAGAGTTGAAATTGCTATCAGATATATCTATATCAGAACCGTAATCCTAGAAATCTCCCTTCTACTCCACCGCCTCCCCCTCAAGCCACTCATGAGGCTCATGCTCATCCTTCTCCTCCTCAAGTTCGATCTCCTCCTCATTCGGCTCAACTTTCCCTCCTCATCAGGCTCAAACTCTTCCTCCGACCTCAACTCGATCAACTCTGGTGAATAATGTACATGTACCAACATATGAACCTTACTAGAGGCGCTCGAACCCTCCGAGGAATGAGAAGCATCCTTTGAGCAGGCCTACGGTGGAGAGGGATATAGCTATTGAGCTAGTGGTGGTGGGGCTGGTGGTCGTTGGGTTAGCGGAGATAGAGGTGGAGCAACATAAGGGAGGTATAACTAGCGCGAGATATATGTACGAGATTGAACCGTAAGAAATACCCCTTAGCTCAAGCTCCTTTCTGAGCCACAACTCTGTTGTTACTATAGTCCATGCCTTTAAAGCATAAAACATCTCCTTATCAACCTCTGAATCTCCCGTAACCGTGAAATCATGATATCATAGTCTGACCTCATCCCATGGGGCTTTAAGTGGTAGGGGCCATAAGCGTCTACGGGTACGAGCAAGCACATTGTGTAACTCTGAGAAAAAGTCCTGCATATAGGCAACCATGGCTGCATGCAATAGGGAGATTTGATCCACAACAAAGTTCCCCGGTATCATGTGAGTAGCATACGGATCTAAGCAACTACAGGGTGATCTATCTAAAGCATGAAGAAGCACAAGGGAAAAGGGAGTAAGCCACATTTGCTTACATATTTCTTAGAAAATGTGATTTACCCATGTCATACCCCTAAAACCTCACAACCTAACCCCCATCCACCCTATTCGTCACAGTGATTTTCTAGCCTGGCTCTGATACCACAGTTGTAACGCCTTAAATCTCTAATTCCCTCATTATCTTAATCTAATAACTTATTATCTATGATTGCAGTGGAACTCTTTCAATTGGCGGCATTATCATCGTCCCGTATTAGAACAAGGCTACCTGGAAGTACATATCTCATCATATCATTCTCACATTCACCAAGTCCACCAAAGATCAGGGATAAGAAAGTACATTCACCAAACTATTTAATTCAGAATACAACTTATTAACCTAGCAAAGTATTCTTAAGTATTTTAATAGACAATTTGTCCAACAATTTAAGCCAAAGACCTGGTTTTGGAAGTGCTAGCCTATAAATCACTGTGAGCATTAAGCTAACTAACCTTAAACAAAATACAATGAACCCTCATCCACTTCTTGTTACATGAGGGTTGCTCATTGTTCCCTTACTTAAAGTAGAAAACATGAAACCATTCAAAAAATGAGCCTAAGCTTAATACTTATATCCCTGTCCTGTAGAAAAAACTTTGTGTTCAGTTTAGTTGGGCGCACGATTTGCAAAACATTTCATTCAAAAACAACAGAGAGAGAAAGTGTGTGTAAAATTGATTTGCTGAATTATCGAGAAGTGGACCCGAATTGACACCTAAAGCAATCTTTGAGTTAGGTGCACACCTTCCAGACAGATCAGGAAGCCTAAGCTGCAGCCGCGCGGGTAAATTGTAGGATTTAAGTCTTGATGATTAATAACTTATAAGGGACACTAATTTTGCTGACAAAACATTGCATCAAATGATTCATTACATGAATATTACATAAATTTTGTATAATTTGAAAAGCATGTGAGTTTTCGAAGAGCACGGGCAATATATGTACCTAGTTTTTGAAATCTCTCTCCTTTTTAATGAAATGTGCTCGTTACTGCTTGGAATGGCAAAAGTGGCCTTGTTTCTGCTATAGATGTATAACTTTATGGTTAGTGCGAGTTTAGATAATTTTATTAAATTTTCTTGGGCCTATAAGTAATATAAAAATCTTTTGGCTTTTCATTTAACTATTAATGCATTCACCATTGTTTATTTAAGCGGCTTCTTTCCTTCCTTGATTCCATACTTTCTTTTCATATTGTTAGCGCTCGTGTCATTTACATTATAATGGTGTCATTACATAGCTTGTCTAATTTTTATTAATTCGATGATATTATTATTGCAAACTTTATCATTGCAATTGTTGCCTTTACCAAAATTATCATTATTTTAATTGTCATCATTAATAGAAGCTGACAAACACTTTTGCCAAGTTTATTAGTATTAACATTATTACTACGACTACTATTATGTCATTAATAGTAACATTATTATCGTTCACGGGTACGATTTGCGCAATTAATTGCAGTTAGGTTTAAGGTAATGTCAAGTGCTTGGTTTCTGGTTCGACCCCAAAGGTATTCATTTCAATCTTCCTCACTAGTTCCAAATCATGCAAGTCGTCATTTGCTCGCTCATAATCATTACACTTGTTACTTGATCCAAGTAGAAAAGCTTAAGCTTTACTAATACTTTAACCATGCCACAATTAATATAAAAGTTTGCAAACTTTAACTCATGCAAATCCCCAAGCTAATTCCCAAATTTACGACAAAAATATTCATCTCAAACATTTCAAACTACATATTCCCCTCCACCTTTTCCTTCACCATAAGCTACACCACACTGCCAACCACTTCCATTAGTTAAATCCCTAATAATCACTATTCCATCGTTTTAAATTAACTCACATATGCATATTAATCTAATGAATTTCAAACCCCAAAAACTAACATAGTTCCCTCCTTTTCTTCTTTTTATCTAACTTTAAACCTAGTATGAATGTTCATGGTAACATCAACACTCATGCACACACTCAACGTCCTACAAGATATACTTCGCTAATTTGCCACTCAATCCAACTAATACAACAAAATTTCACCAAATTAATGAAATTAGATATGTGTTTATACCCCATCAATGAACCCTAGACCACCATGCCCTTCTTCAACATCCATCATCACAAAATTAATTCTCAACCTCGAAGAATCCCGGAAAACTATAAATTAACACTCGCCAAATCTAAATACATCATATACTGCAAAAATTAAATCATAAAACAATAAAAATCAAATTAAGGGGGGGTTAGGGTTTCACCTTCTCACCCACTTGAGCACACACAAGACAGGTGAAGAGGGAGGAGTTGCGGGCATGGCAGACGTTCGGTGATTGAATGACGAGATGGTGCGACTGGCATTTTATGGTGGCACACGCGACTGGTATACAAACAAAGAAAAGGGGCAGCTGTGCAGGGGGGTTCAGGTTCAGCAGAGAAAAGGGGGTCTGCGGGTAGCGGGGGTAGGTAGATTTACTTAGTTTGGGTTTTTTGTTTTTCCTTTGTTTCTTTTGTAAATATAAACTAGTGTTTTGTCTAGATTTTTGTGATTTTTGGTCTTTATAATCTTTTTTTCTTTTCATTTTTCAACAATTAATAAGTACGTATGGGCTAATTTTCTTGGACTAGAATTTGTGGATTAAGTATACACCATTTGGGGGTAAAATTAAACGAAAATTATCATTTTCGTTTTGTTACTTGCTTTCTTTTATATACTTCGTACTTTCTTATTGTTGTTTCATTGTTGTAGATGTGTACATTTTTTTTAGAATTATCCATTCTTATAATTAGGCTAATTTTATTTAGTTATTGGTTAAGTATTATTAACACTTGGAATGAGTTATTAGGGAGCGGAGCATAACAGAATTCATTTTGAGGTCACTATGTCAATTCAACCAGCAATTGTATTAGCAAATATATATATAAAATACCAAATTGAAGCGTGGCATCCAACTTAATTAAATTTCAATTAAGATAATTCAAGGTAATTAGCATAATTTTAGGTTTGGCCTGTTAGACTTATGATAACCTTAGGCATTCAATGCAGGGCGAAAATGTATTCTCCTAGGAATTTGGTCACAACCATAGCTACATAGGTCCTAGTGGAGATTGCCTCAATCGATACGGACACATAGTCAACACATTAAAGGATATACTCATTCTAGAATGAATTTGGCAATGTTCCACAAAATGTATACCCTGTGGATAAAAAATGTCAATAACAATCATAGTGTCAAGGGGCATTGTGTCCCTCCTAGTAAGTTTGCCCACTTCATGGCAATGAAGACCTCTTTGATAACACTCATTGGCGTCCTTAAATGAGGCCAACTAATAGGAAACCACATTTGATAATTTTTGTGGCCATCTTTTCCCCAGTAAAGTTACTATCATAAGCTTGGTTATGACAAAAAGAAAGCACACTTAGAATTTGGTCATTGGGTACATACCTCCTTTTACTTTGGTGTTAGTAACATTTGAAAAAATACGAGTCATCCTAAAAAAAGAACTAACTAATGCAAGGAAGTGAGTACTATTGTCTTTGTTGGTCCATTCCTTTGGCATTTCACTCTTAACTAAGTAATTAATTATGTCAGCACACCATAGCTCTACTTGACCCCCAAATTTTTTTTTATTTGGAAAGCACTCAAGAATAGGAGACTCACATGTATCATATCCTAGAAAGATGGTCGGCTATGGGGTTTACGAACCATTTCTTACCTTTAGTCTCATAATGAAAATGTTGAAGCAGCATGATCCATCTTATAACTCTAGGCATTGGTTGGTGAAAACAAACACATGAGCCACTATGAGGTAGGGTCTAAAATTTCCAAATCTAAAAACTATGGTGAGAACTCCTTTTAAATTACGAGGTTATTCACTTGTCCCTGATTCAATAGGTGACTAGCATAGTAAATTACCGTGGTTTCTTATCAATTGTTTTTCTCAGTACTGCCCCAACTACATAGTCGAACATGTCACTCATTAATCCAGAGATTTCTCCCCAAACGGGAGGATGCAACCTGGTTGCGGTGTTTAAAGAATCTTTTAGCTTCATGAATGGCTCTTTTGAAGTCCTTAGCAAACTAGAATGACATATCCTTAGCGAGGAGTAATGACAAGGGCTTAGAAATCTTGCTAATATCCCTAATGAAGCCCCGGTAGAAATCAGCATGTCTAAGAAAGGAACACACGTCCATTAGACAAGTTAGGAAGGGGGGATTTGAAATTAAATCCATTTTATCCTTATCTACCTCTATGCCCTTGCGAGAAAAGATGTGACCCAAGACAATTCCCCTTTTGGACATAAAATGGCATTTTTTCAAACTTAATGTCAAATGCTTGTCTTGACACTTTTTAAAGCTATTCCAAAACTAGTCATTGCTGAACTAAATTGTTAAATATGGACATTAGAGACATTACAAAGGCGATGGGAGCATTAGAAAGACCGAAAGGCATCTTTTAATAGCATAGATGCCAAAGGCAAAAGTGAATGTTATCTTTTCGTAGTCTTCAATGGCAATAGGGATTTAGATATAGCTGGAACATCCATCAAGAAACCAATAGGAAGCACACACGGCCAATCTCTATAGCATTTGGTCAAGGAAAGGTAAAGGAAATTGATCATTTCTATGGTATTCAATTTTCAATAATGAATACATACCCTTCACCTAGATTGCCCTCTTGTACGATTGAGCGCATCCTTCTCATTCTTAATTATGGTGATGTTGATCTTTTTAGGATTGGCTTGGATGAGACTCACTCGCTTACTATCCGTTATGACATAGGTAATGTTATGACCAAACCATTCAGGAATCTCTTTCGTCACCACTTCTTATAAGGCGAGGCTCAATCATTTTTGGAGGTCTTGGTAGAGTTTGACATTGTCCTTAAGATGAATTTTATGTTCCACAATGGTGGGATTACAACTCTAATGTCCCTTAAGATCCACCCCAAAACCTCTTTGTTCTCTCTAAGCAAATCAAGCACCTTGGTTTCGTGGTCCTTGTCTAAATTATTGGCAATTATAACAAGAAATGACTTATGAGAACCTAAGAAATCACATTTGGTAGAATCAAGGGGGGGCCCGAATTTAGGAGATGAAGATAAGAGCACACTGGAAGGTGCCTTTTGACATAGAGAGAGGGAGGAGGAGAATGATGCAAGAATGGATGAATGTAACAAGTCACCGCATTGTTCATTAAATTCAAATGTATCATATTCAGGTTCATATTCTATGAAAAATGATTCAAACATATATGACATCAAATCCTCTTCATTATTAAAGCCTATTTCCTCCAAACGAAAGTCACATACTTGGTTAAGGGTACAGTTTCTAAATCATCAAATACCATGTAATATTTTTCGTAGATTAAACACATTCAACTCCATTGCTTTGTTCCCAAAAGTAAACTTCATTTTCCATCCCTACATTTATGAGAGCCTTAGATTTAGCAAGGAAATGATGGTCTAAGATGAGTAGAATTTGGTTCTTAGGCTCGACAACAAACTCAATCTCAAGTAGTACAATGGGAATCGAAAATATGAATTCTCCTACCTCAGTCAACACATCCTCAACCACTCTCCCAAGTAGTCTAGTGGAACCATCGGCTAATTAAAGGGCCATCTTGGTAGGCATAAACCTCCTTAGTCTCGAATCTCATCCACCATGAAGGGTAAGAGATCAACACTAGTCCTAAGGTTAAGTGAGGCCCAAAATTTTCATAAACACAGGTAAAATTGCTTGATCGCCATGATTTTCCTAATCATCTTCAATGGGTCCCTCTAGTAGATGTTGGGCATCTAAAACTTGTGGGTGAGCCCTAGCAGCTGTTTGAAACATCTCGCCACCTCATGTGTTTATGCTTTAAGTGAATGTTTGTGAGAGTTTGAATGCAAGCCAACATGTGACCCTATTGGTCACTGTCTTACTTACTCATCCTCAAGGCCTTGTGTTTAAATCCCCATGCGAGCATGCACCGATTACCAAAAGGATAAGAACTGCTAATACGAGATGATCCCAACTATCCAAGAATGTTGGTTTAACTACTGAGCCTACCCAATCTCTATCTAAATTGATCATGCAACAAGAAAAAAAAGAGGACTCAAGTCCCATGGAAACATGTAGACTTAAAATTCTTTGAGGGAAGTGGTTTTTAATATTTGGGAAAAGGCCTAAAAATTAGGATTGTCAGAAATAGTTTCAACCTAGTCTTGATGTAGACCCATTATGTACCCAACTATTTTTATGCTAATTAGAAATAGAAGGAGTCCATTGATTGATTTTATTACTCTTCATTGGATAAAGGAGTCAAAATTAAAATTTCTACCAATAACCCGAAAGAAATGTTTGAACTTTCCAAACCAAAGTGGTGAAGTTTGTACTAACTTTTTCTGGTTTAGGCTTCTAGTAAAATTTTCGAGAACTAAAGTAAGGAAAAGAAAAGGCATAGGTGTCTATCAAACATTAGCTTTTACTTTGAGGCTACGATGCTAGAGGTCATTGTATTTGCGACGAAGCTACCGTGAAAAATTTAAACAGAAAACCCTAACTAAGTACTGAGTCTCCTTTACGGAATGCTCGATCCTTATGACGTCAATGTGGTTGTAATAATTCTTTAATATGTACGAAGTGTATCCACTAGAGAGCTTCCCTTTTGAGTAACTTACTCAAATCTTCTCTTAGACATCCTTAAGCATTACAAGGTTTCTCTAACTTAAGAAGAGTGTATTAAAGAGTCTATTAACATCATAAATCAGGCAACCTTTACCAAAACTCTAAAATTTAGGAAGATTGAAGGAAAATGGACTAACCCTCATGATCTCCCTAATAAGGGAAAGAAAATTAGAAAACCAAGGTAGCATTCTGAGTTTGGGTTCTATACTAGATGTGAAGCCATTAACACTCTATTGGTCATCTTCATATCTGAGGTTAGTAGACTCATTGTTGTAACCAATCCACTAGAAAGGGACGCAAGTGACCTCAAAGAGTTCAAGCTGGTTCAAAAAACTAAGCTTAAGGATATCCATCAGGAAGTTAAATCTTTAGCTGAGATTTAAGAGAAAGAGACTCTAGGCAAGTCTGATAATAAAGAAGTATTTCTAAAGTGAGAGAAAGCAGAAAAGGGACATGAAACAAGAGTCTTAAAATACATAGCCAGAAGGTGGAGTTAAGGCATACATCAGTAAATTGAGTGCCAAAGTTTCATAGGACATTAAGCACTAAAAGAAAATTGTTGCATTCCACGTCCTAGCGCTACTGAGTCAAGCACCATTATTAAGCCATATACTCTAAAGCACTAGTCAATTCAACCTCCTTATCTATGTCCATTTCTAGCATCCATTACATTAAATCTTTATATTCAAACCATCTTAACTTTAATCCCCCTAAATTTACTTTTATATTTGGTCACTAAGTGTACATGCCATTGAAAAAATATTTTTATGGATGTTAGGCCTAAATGGTAAAAACAATTACGTTTTCATATATTACTGCCCTATCCTTGTTAAGGAGTCTACCCCTTAGTATGTTTGAGCTTTTCTATAATCATGCTCTTGAATGTGTGCCTTGTGTATGGCAAATTGTATTTCTTCTAGTTCAAAACTGTTTTGCCTAATGTTTTTGGCCATGCCATTTTTGCTGTAATGCAAAGCAAGGGAACAAAGGAATTGTGCTTAGAAGCATAAGGGGGGTGAGAAGTGCTTAAATTGTATATCATTTTGAGGTCATTTTGTGCCATTTTTAGGGTGAATTATGTGTTTTATGTTAAATTTATACGCCTTTTTTGATTTTACGCTCGGGTATGGGGTTTTTTTTTGTGTTTGTAGGTTTTTGGACCATTTTGCCCTAAAGTTGACTATAATTGAGTGTAATTTGACTCCCCACGGACACTCCCAAGCTACCATGCCTGTAGAAGGAAGAAAGAACAAAAGATCATCGAGACAAAGCCCTCCACAGATTGTCTGTGGTAAAGGATAACTACTAGCTTGTTCTTTTCCCTCCATCGTGTGGCTAAGGTTGATTGTGTTTCTCTATAAACAAGGTCATTTTTGCAGCAAGAAGCACAGAACACAACAAAGAAGAGAACTATTCTTTCTAGATTTTATTCCTTTTCCATATTTTCTAGTCTAGTTTAGTTTAGATTTTTAGTAGTTTTAAGTATGAGTGTTGAAGAATTTCTTGTTGTTTTGGAACCCTTGCAAAATTGGGAAACTCTTAAAGGATCTCTAATTATGCTAAGTTTTCTTTTCTCAAACTCTATTTAGTTTGTTGATTTGAATATATGTGAGTAGTTTTCTCAATCTAGGGATTGCTAGCTAAGTATTGACGTTGGAATCTTCCATTTTTATCTAATTGTTCTTGTTCTTGTTCTTGATTGGGATTGGTTGAATTCTATCCTGTGTGTGTAATTGTTTTGTTTAGATTTTGGCCAAATTCATTCTTTAATTCTAAATAGTTAAGTGAATGACTGAAAGGTGAAACTTGTTGTTTGATTAATGAGATAAGACTTGATTGAGTAATACTTGAAAGAGATTCACTTGTTAAGAGGATTTTTAGTGATCAAAGGTCGTTAGCTTAGGCTAAACAAGGGAATTTGAAAGAATGACTTGTTAGTTTATACAATTTAATTTGTTTGGAAAGAAGATTGAATTCTATATGCGATTGCATCCCTTTTAATCCCGCATAATAGTTCAAGTACATGATATAATATTGCATTGATCCACATCTTTACAAGGTGAAACAATTCTCTAGATGTTTTTAATTGATTGAATTCTTTAAATAGGTTATAGTGTTATTAAACTCTTCATCAAAATTGCTTGCTTAGCACTTTTAAGGATAGAACTCAATAGATTACAATTGGTCCACATGGGAACGATATCTTTACTATACTACAACACTCGTGCGCTTGTGGTCATAGTAGGAGCGCCTATTATGTTTTTGGCGCCATTGTCGAGAACCAAATTTGTGGATATTGAGTTAGCCCTTAGAAATTGATTGAACATTTTGTTATTGTTTTCTTTATATTTTTGATTTGTGTTGGTAGTTTTGTTACCTATTTTGCAGATTTCTCCTTTATATGCGAAGTCCCTTTCCATTTGAATTTGATCGAAAAATCAAAAGGACGTTTCACTCTAGAAGGAAGAAATTAAGGGTAGAAGAGCAAAGACTCAAGGCTCAAGCAGTTTCTTCACTAATGGCAGAAATAGGAGGTAACAAAAGAAGGACACTCTGGTATTTTGTTACCCCAGGAGTCCAAAGCATTTCCTCAAGCATCGCTCGGCCAAACGTAGAAGCAAACAACTTTGAGCTCAAACCTCTGCCCTTCTATCCATGGTACAACAATCTCAGTTCGGAGGCACCTCGATAAAGATCTAAAGTTACACCTCTAGGTCTTTTTAGAGGTGTGTGATAAGCTAAAACTCAACGGAGTTTATAACGATGTTATCCGCTTGTGCCTATTTCATTTTTCACTTAGGGATAAGGCAAGGGCGAGGCTTCACTCGTTGCCGCCAAGATGCATAACGACATCGGATGACCTTATAAAAGTCTTTCTTGTCAAGTTCTTTCCTCCGAGTAAGACGGCAAGCCTAAGGAATCAAATTACTACTTTCTCTTAAAAGGAAGATGAGACTCTTTATGAAGCCTGAGAGTGATTCAAGGATCTTTTACGATTATGCCCTCATGGTCTTCAAAGATGGATGATTTTGCAAACATTTTATAATGGAGTCGCCCAATCATTGAGGTCTGCTATTGATGTGGTAATAGGAGGTACCCTTCTGAACAAAACGGAAGATAAAGCAAGCAATCTTATAGAAGATATGGCCCTTAACAATTTCCAATGGTCGTCTGAGAGAGCCCAACCCAAGTGGGTTGGAGGTAAGTTGGAATTAGATGCTATTTCTATGCTTTCTTCTAAAGTTGATGCTGTGTCTCAAAAGTTGGAACACTTTAATGCTAATTCTGTTAGTTCAAGTACCCCTTTTCCATTATGTGATATATGTGGATCAGTTGATCATTTGACTGTGCATTGTTTAGTGGGTAGTCCTTTTGCCCAAGATATAAGTAATTAGGTCAATTACGTGAACAATTACCACCCTAGACCCATAATGACCCTTTCTCTAGCACTTACAATCTAGGTTGGAGAAATCACCCTAATTTCTATTGTAAGTTTAATGCCTTACTCGTGCCCCAGATGAATTTTAGACCACCTCCTGGATTTCAAAGACCATCTTGTCCTCAACAAGTGCCTCAAAAATCCAACTTAGAGTCTATGATGGAGAATATGATTTTAGCTCAACAAAAACAAGATGAGTACATTAAGTAATTGGTCTCTAAGGTTGATGTGCTTATTGCTCACAACAAGATGTTGGAAGACCAAATAGCTCAACAAGCTACGTTTTCATCTACACCTCCAAGCAGACTACCTAGTAAACCCAAATCTAACACCCATGAGCATTGTAATTACGTTACCTTGAAAGAAGGGGTAGAGGATCCTAAGGACACGCCACTTGAGGAGGGTATATAAGTGATCATGGCTGAGAGTAAGGAAAGAAGTGACGGTGGCAAGCCCATAACTCTTATAGAAGATGATAGCTTTGAGATTCCCATAGTCTTTCCACCTAAGCTTCCTAACCCAGGTAGCTTTACTATCCCCTATGTTGTAGGAAAATGAAAAATGAAAGAGCCCTATGTAACCTTAGTGCAAGTGTCAGCTTGATGCCCTGCCATATGTTTCATAAGCTTCATTTAGGACCATTATGACCCACACCCTTTTCACTCCAATTAGCAGTTGGTTCTGAAACACATTCTTTAAGTAAATGGAGGATGTGCTTGTAAAAATAGGAGATTTTTTGGTGTTAGAAGATTTTATTATTGCTGATATGATTGAGATCGATGATGCCCAAATTGTTCTTGGTAGGCTTTTCTTGGCTACTTCAGGTTGCATTATTAATGTAAAAAGGGGCGGATAACATTTGATGTAAGAGGTGTTATGCTATGTTTGGTTTTATGGATGAGAAAGTTGTTTCCCCTAATTCTTCCCTATCTGATGTAATTCCCCTTTCCCCTTAAATTGAAATGGAGGATGGTTGCAGATGTCCTGACCCTTCTGAGTCTTATTGGATTTCTACTGATGATCCCAACCAAGGTTATGTTAATATGTAGTTTGTTACTCCTACGCAACCTAGCATACCTGATGCTGAGGCCTATGCTCCTAATGAATCTTCCATGAGCGATTATTGCAGGTTCGCCCAAGTAGTTCTTTCTTTACCTCCTATATAAGGAGTTGATTTAGATTTTGATCTTGGAATTGAACATGATGATAGTAGTCCGTCTGATGGACCACGCTATCGATTTGCCTTGCATGCTAACAATACGCTATGGCATCATTTGATGATGAAGAAGGACGTCTAACCTAAGTATCTAAGGTGGTACATTTAGTTGAAAGATTTCAATTTCGCAGTTCGCGATAAAAACGACGCCCACATTTTCATTAAACCTAAAGCAGAATAGAAGAAAGGTCAAGCTCCTGACCTTAAATGAGCGTTTCTGGGGAGGCAACCCAAGTGTTTGTTTCACTTTTTTGCCTTTATTTATACCCTTTTATTGTATTTTGTTCTTGCACTTTAGAACCTTCACTAGAAAAATTGATTAACATAGACAAAAAGAGAAAAAACAGAGAAAAAAATAAGAGGTTTTTTAGAGCCCCCACGGACCCACCATGATCAATGAAGGCTTTAAAAAACCTGAAAAAGAAAAAAAAGAAGAAGAGAGAAACACGCAAAAAAGCCGGGACCAAAGCTGACCATGGATCATATGTGACCACCACTATGGTCCGTGGTGAGCCCCGCATCCGCAGTCAAGGGTTTTCAAAGCCCTCTTTGACCCAATTCTCTTCATCTTCTTCCTCAAACTCAACACATACTCTCTTTAAACCTTCCATTCTCTCTCTAAAACCTCCATACCCATCTCACCTTAAACCTTCAATTTTTCACAAAATTGCTTGCCTTTTTACTTCCTTTCTTCACCTTAACCCCTTTTCTCTCTTTATTTTTCACTTTCAAGCCTTCTTTCTCTTCCAATCCTTCCATCTCCATACCCACAACTTTCACAACTCCATTTTTCACTTTTACTCATCCAAATTCCATTTTTTCTTCCATATTTCTTCACCATTTACTTCCCTTATCTCAAATTTACATTTTCTAGCATTTTCTTTTTAGTTTAGTTTTTCAAGTTTTTCCCGTCCACATTACACCATTATAGCACCAAAGAAGAAGGCAAGAACCACACAAGAAGTCGGGACTTCAAGTCAAGCCCCACAACGAGTTCCTTGAAGCTCCCGCACATCAACCACCATAAGAAATCGAGGTAACATTCTACACCCCCTCAGTTTAACTAATCCTAAACACATTGCTAGATATAATGCTTTGAGTAGTAAACTTGTAGTAGCTACTTGACATTATGATGAGGATGTGTTGAATCGTTCAAGATTGTTGAATTATATTCATTGGTTGTTTGCTCAGAGCGGGATAGGCTAATTTTTAGAAACTAGGGACCACACCTATCAGGACCTCACACTTGAATTTCTAAGCGCATTACATGTTGAGGTCACAAGTGGCCCTTAGTGTCAAGAGGGCTAAATTTTCTTTTATCTTAATAGAGAATTTTATGAGCTTAATTCGAGTGCCTTCCATAGTATATTTGGTTTTCCACCAAGTATGGACCTTCCATACCGACATGTCCTTAAGGAGTTTAATCCAAATTCTTTTCGGCATTAACTTTCTAGTGATTATTGGTATGACACTAGTAATTTAAAAAGCACAGTTATTTGAAACCCCTGTATTTATGTGGCCTAACATTTACTAGCTTGTGGTTTGTTTGCCCGAGATAATAGTATCAATGTGCCTTGCCTATCTGAATTATATTTTTTGTATAACTTTCTTCAAGGTTCTCAGAATAACTTAGAGTCATTCTTAGTCAATCAGTTGTATAGTACAGCCACTAGTTCTACACATAGGACTCACATTGGGGGCCTTATTACCCCCATTGTCAGGTTAGTTGGAGTTGAACCGAACCCTGATGATAGAGTCGTAGGTTTAGAGCAGTTTAACTTGGCCGCTTTTGAACAAATAAAATTTTATAAAGTTGATTGTGCGCGTATTTGTTGGACTTATCCCGGGAACCAGCTTATACCTCTCCCAAATGTTGATTGCACCTCTCCTGAACCAGGCCAATCTCTACTCTTCGCCCGGTGATGAAGAGTTGGTGCAACCTGCCCCACATCCTCCCCCTCCTTACCGTAGGGCTTCTAGTTCCACTTAACCATCCTCCTCTCATGACTATCCTGACCTGCATGCTACTCTTATTTCACTTTAAGAGGAGCAAGCTTCTCTACGAGCTTATGTAAAAACTAAGCATGCGTCACTCTGGGGCTTTATTTAGGAGTGCCATGATGGGCTCCATGGGATGATTGCCTCCCATAAACAATATTTTTAAGACTTTAGGGTCTGCTTAGAGACTTAGTAAGACTAGCACATTTCTCAACCCCACCCTTCTTCTTCTCCTTCACTCGCTGCTCCTCCTTCTTAGAGTCTTACGCTTGCATTGAGGACAATGCATTGTCCAAGCATGGGGGAGTTCTTTTAGTTGTATATATGTGTGTTGGGGATGTGTGATCGTTTATGTCTTTTATGTTTAGTTTGCATTTTTCGATTGATCATTTAGTTTTTTAGGTTTCTTTCTTCGTTTTAGTATTGTTTTGGCACCTTTCAGTTTTTAGTGATAAAAAAATAAAAAAACCCTTCAAAAAAAAATTGAAAAACAAATAGGCAAAAAAAGGAAAATTAAAAATCAAAAAAATCAAAAAACAAAAAGAAAAAGCATATAAATCCTTCGATGACGAGTCTTTAGACTAAGTGGCTTTCTTTTGCCTATTTTGACCCTTTTTGTTTGGCCCATTTGTGAATAAAATGTTTATTTCAGAGTTTTTGAATTATGCTTCATGTTTTTACCTTCACATTAGACATGAATTGCTTGCCTAATGATTCTTGGCATGAGTATTTGGCATGTGAAATTCCAAGAGCTGGATGAGCCTTGTTCTATGAGATTTTGAGCCTAAATAGACTAGTTTATCAACTTAGTCTCATATTTCTTTTCATGTGTTACTCTTCCTAGATTTGAAGTCTCTAGAACTTGCTTTGACTCTTATTCAATATCACACTTAGCATGCACATTTAGGCAACATGATCGAGGCATTCTGTAACTTTATAAGCTACATTGACCAAATAGCCACCTTTATATGAATAGTTTACCCCTTCCTACCCCTTTGAGCCTTTAACCTTTTTTTTTTATGAGAACCTATATTATTATCTTTGGCCAAACACATATGTCTTACCCCTTTTTTAGTTAAGACTGTAGAGTTTTCATAGTTGATTGGGAGTAGTTTGTGGACAATAACCTTTTTGTGGCTAGGTTGGATGTAATAAGAGACTCATATTTTATTTATCCCTTCAAAGTCAATTGGGTTACGTTTTATGAGTTGAAAGAAAAGTGTTGGAAATGCATAGTTTCCTTTGTCCTCCTCGAAAAAAAAAAGAAAGAGAAAAGAACTCAAGGTGTGTAGAAAAAAATGTGTATATGTTGAAAAACAAAAGAACAACAAAGAAAAAACAAAAACAAAGGAAAAAAAAAAGAGAGAAAGAAGAAAAATGATGCATCAAGAGGATTTGACATTTGGTTTATATTAGGCACTTTTTCTTGTGACATCACTTTGGGATGTTGTTGATATTTTAAGGAACATGTTTTAGTTGCGAGATTATGGTTTATGCTCTCAGTCTTTGGCTTTTAGCTCCACAAAACTCAAAATGTTTGTTCTCTCCTAACCTTTACCCATTTACCCTGTTATAACCCCTAAAAGTTCTCATGATTGCCTTTGTGTGTTTTGCATTATAGTGGTGGCGAATTAGAGAGTCTTATCAAGCTTATGGTTGATCTGGTTCTATGGAATGAAAATTGAGAGAACCATATCTTATTTTTAAATATAAGAGCAATGAGTGTCTCATCCCTAGAGTGAGGTTCTATTGGTTCATCAAGGCTCTACTTATTATAATATGTCAATATAATTGTTTAAGTTAATTTGAGTAACTGGTTTAATATTTTGATGTGATGGTTCTCTCCTTTTTTTCAAAAATTTCCTTCTCCTATCTGTTTCTAAATTTTCAATCACTTTTGGGTCGATCTTCTTTGGTTGATTTGATTATTGATGCTACTACTGATGTCTTCCTGAGGAGGTCATTCCTATCTTTAGTCTCAGTTTCTTAATTCTTGGAGACAAGCAATGGTTTAAGCATGGGAGAATTTGATAAGTGCTTAAAAGTGTATATAATTTTGAGGTCGTTTTGTGCCCTTTTTAGGGAGAATTATGTGCTTTATGTTATAATTTATACTCCTTTTTTTGTTTTACTCATGGGTATGGTTCTTTTCTATGTTTTGTAGGTTTTTGAACCATTTTGCCCTAAAGTTTACCATAACTAAGTGTAATTTGACTCCCCACGGACACCCTAAGTCACCATGCCCATAGAAGGAAGAAAGAACATAAGATCATCGAGATAGAGCCCTCCATGGACTATCCATGGTGAAGGCCACAGTCTGTGGTGAAGGCATATCTGCTAGCTTGTTAGTTTGCTTCCATTATGTGGCTGAGGATAATTGTGCTTCTCTATAAATAAGGCCATTTTTGCAGGAAGAAGCACATAGCACAACAAAGAAGAGAACTATTCTCTCTAGTTTTTCATTCTTTTTCCATATTTTCTAGTTTAGTTTAGATTTTTGGTAGTTTTGAGTATGAGTGTCGAAGAATTTCTTACTATTTTGGAGCCCTTATGAAGTTGGGAAGCTCTTGAAGAATCTCCAATTATGCTAAGTTTTCTTCCCTCAAAATTCTATTTAGTTTTGTTGATTTGAATATATGTGAGCAGTTTTCTCAATCTAGGGATTGCCAACCAAGTATTGATATTGGAGTCTTCCATTTTTATCTAATTATTCTTGTTCTTGTTCTTGATTGGGATTGGTTGAATTCTATCTTATGTGTGTAATTGTTGTGTTCGGATTTTGGTCAAATTCATTAGCTAATTCTAAATAGTTGAGTGAAGGACTAAAAGGTGAAACTTGCTATTTGATTGATGAGGTATGACTTGCTTTAGAAATACTTAAAAGAGATTCGCTTGTTAAGAGGACTTTTAGTGATCAAAGATCTTTAATTTAGTCTAAACAAGGGCATTTGAAAGAATGACTTATTAGTTTAGGCAATTCAATTTGTTTCGAAAGAAGATTGAATTCTATATGCAATTACACCCCTTCAATCCCCCATAATAGATCAAGTACATGATATATTACATTAATCCACATATTCACAACGTGAAACAATTCCTAGATGTTTTTAATTGATTGAATTCTTCAAATAGGTTATAGTATTATTCAACTCTTAATTGAAATTGCTTGCTTAGTACTTTTAAAGGATAGAACTCAATAGATTACAATTGGTCCTCCTGGGAACGATATCTTTACTACACTACAACACAGGTGCGCTTGCAGTTGTAGTAGTAGCCTTATAAGGGGAAGTACAACATGTAGTGATTAGATACGATTATCCCAAAATTAGAGTGTTAGTTAAAAAAACACTTATTTGTTTGCTCTCTGCAACTTTGTCTTATCAATACTATTTATCTTGAGCATTATTCTTTTGATAAGACTACTAGAGTTAGGGTTGCCTTTCATTAAAAAAAAAAGATATTATCAAGCACCCAGCTGAGTCATACTTTAAGTTAGAGCTCCTTATTTAGTCTAAGGTGAAACCTAACCTAGATAATCCCTAAGTTAATGACATAGAAATTTTTTTATGAGAGTCAACCAAAGTAAATCCGAGCACTTTCAGAATGACTCAATTTAGTCCCTTAGTTAAGGTGTCTGACAAACATGTTAGAGTCATAGAAAAGTCTGAGTTGCTGAATAATATGAAGATTCAACCAGGCCAAAACAAGACACATTCTAGTTATGGCTAATTAATCTAATGATTGCAAGATCATTTATAACATGGTTGATGAGATACTCAATGTGAACTTAGTTAATGGATTGAATCATTTATTTATCAAAAGAAACATTCCCTAAATTGGAGCTAGGGATCTCTAAATATTTGGTAAACTACCTTAAATGAAATAGATTATTAAACCTTTTTCCTTGAAATATTCTCTGAAACTAATTACAGAAATTATTATGGATTATCACACACACACACGCATATATATATATATATATATATATATATATATATATA